>CM074691.1:10109261-10429347 GCA_037355405.1 Vitis amurensis | reverse complement strand
TCTTTATCTCAAACTCTTTTTGCTAGGTTTTTTTAAATTTCTTCATTTCGGCTTGATCATCTCCAGTCAATATTATGTCATTAACAGAGACAATAAGAATAGTGATCTTATCATCCTTATGTCTATAAAATAAAGTGTAATCGGATTGAGCTAGTTTATACCCCTATTGTCGAATAGCTTTAGCAAACTTGTCAAACCATGCTATAGGACTGTTTTAATCCATAGAGAGATTTCCTTAGTTTGCACACTGTCCAATTTCTTCTAGCTTCATTGAAACCAAGTGGTAGGTCCATGCAGACTTCTTCCTCTAGATCTCCATTGAAGAATGTGTTTTTTATGTCTAATTATTGGAGTTGCTAATCCAAACTAGTAGTGAAGGATAGTAACACTCTCATCATGTTTAACTTAGCAACTAAAGCAAAAGTCTCCTAGTAGTCAATCCCATATGTTTAGGTGAATCCTTTTACCACTAGTGTCGCCTTATAACACTTAATAGATCCATCAGCTTTGTCCTTTACTGTGAAAACTCATTTACACCCTACTAGATTCTTTCCTTCTGGTTTTTGTACTAGCTCCCATGTTCTGTTCTTTTCAAGAGCCTACATTTCTTCCATAACCACCTTTTTCCACTTTGGAATTTTTAGAGCTTCATAAATAGACTTTGGCATCTCCATGCCTAAAAGATTAGTGACAAGAGCTCAAACAAAGGATGATAAATGGTCATATCTCACAAAGTTAGAAATGGGATATTGTGTACAAGATCTAACTCCTTTTCGTAAAGCCATAGGATATCCAAATCATTAATTTCAGGGTGAGATTCGACTCTTGAGGTAAAGTACCTGAGTTTGGTTTGGATTCTTGTCTTTGCTGAAGGTTCACGGGGTTTTCTCCCCTCTTTGGAATGTTTCTTCATGAATAAACATATACTTCCGGTTGCTGTTGTGTTTGTCCACTTTCATTGTCTAAAGATCCAATTGGAATGTTATTTTCTAGTATAGGAGTATCTAAGAATATTACTGGAGATGGCAAAGAAAGTTTCCCAAAATTTCCTTCATTCAAATTCTCCCCCTGAAGTGAAGTTTTTGGGTACAATGATTGGTTCTCAAAAAATGTGACATCAAGAGAATTTTTTTTTTTTTTTTTTTTTTCAGGGAATAACATCAAGTTGTAGAATATCCTAAGAAGATGTAGTTATGGGCTCTAAGGTCAAGCTTGCTATGGTTTCAATCATGGTTGTGAACAAACGAGATACATCCAAAACTCGTAGTGGTCAGGGTGGTGAAGAAATGAATTTCTGGGTAGGATTTGAGAAGTGTGTTTAGAGGAGTTTGGTACTGGAGGACTCTGGTAGGTACACAATTTATTAGATAACATTCTGTGGGAATGGCATCTCCTTAAAAAAATGTTGGAACATTATGGTGAACATAAGGGCACGAACAACTTCTAGGAGATGAAAATTTTTTGGTTTGGCAATACTGTTTTGTTAGGGTGTATTAGTGCATAAACTTTGATGTATAATCCCCCCTTTTGAAAGAAAATTGCCAAGTATAGAATTAAAATATTTTCTTCTGTTTTCTGTATGAAGAACTTATGTAGATGTATAAAATTGATTTTTAACCATGCAAAAGAAATTTTCAAAGATTTGTGCTGCTTCAGCTTTTTCTTTCAAAAGATAAACCCAACAAACCCATGTATGGTCATCAATAAAGGTAATTAACCCTCAGAGAGTTTTTACACGGGATGGCACCCCAATGTCACTATAAATTAATGCAAAAGGCTTTAAGGCTTTATATGCATGTGACAGAAAAAAAGTTCGATGGTGTTAAGATATCTGATAGATTTCACATTGAAAATCAGTCTTATTTCTGAACAAAGAAGGAAACAAATTTTTGAGATAAGAAAACTAGGGTGGTCTAGTTTTAGATGCCATAACATTATTTCTTTTAACTCTAGACAATGAAGTAGATTCACGGCTAGCTGTTAGAACCTATTTATTCACAAAGATGTCATTCATGAAGTAGTATAGTCCCCCATGTTCCCTAGCATTGCCAATGCTCCTCCTCAATGTCAGGTCCTAGAAAACAAGCTGATTGTGACAGATCGCTAGTTATCTTATTGATAGAGAGAAGGTTGCAAGACAATTTTTGGAAATGAAGAACATTTTTTAAAACAATATTTGGGCTAATTTTTATGGTACCAGTCCTTGCAACTGTTTCTCACCGACACTACTAAAGGCTGTCAAGAATGTACCTTTCTGGGCCAACAGAAGTGCTAGTGGATTTTGCAGGAGTTAACAGCTTGTATGGCTGTTCAATTTGTTCTTTTATGAGGTTAAGGCTGCTGTTGTTATCTCCTTGCCATCAAGACGTTGCAGTGTCTGTCATCGCCTAGAATCCTTTAGGATCACATCTATTTCCACTATTGTCTCTCCAGTTTGGAGGTTTACCATGCAAACGCCAACAATTTTCCTTGTTATGATTCGATCTCTAACAGTGATCACACCAAAGATTTCCTCTCCAATTATTGTGTGGTTCTCCTCTGTTTGAATTCTTGGAACTTCCTACAGCTAATGCTGCATTTTCCGCTGTGTCTGGAGATTCTCCTCTGAGCATGACATGTTTCCAACTTTCTTCTCTTCTTCTGTCAGAAGTGTTCTGATTGCAAGATGTCTACGTACCTCATTTAACTTCTTATGAAGTCCAGGCAAGAAATCATAAATTCTTTCTTTATCAATCATCTTTCAGTATTTTGTAGCATCGTCCAAACAACTCCATTCTTCATTACTGGACAGATCTAGTTCATTGCATAATCTTGGTAAGGCATTAAAATATTCCGTTACATCAAGATCTCCTTGCTTGAGATTTTGAGCCTTGTTCCTTAGCTCGAACATTATAGCAGAATTTTCAACATCCGAGTATGACCGGTTTAAAGCATCCCACAGCTCCGTCGTGGTTTGCATAATAGAGGTAAGATTGCCCAATACCATTGAGTTAACAAGCCAAACCATCGCCATAAAATTTTGAGCATCCCATGTATGATAAGTTGGATCATTCTCTTTCAGTTTTTTTGCAGCTCCATTGATGTAACCAATTCTTTCCCTTACTCAAATAACCATTTGAACAGACCAAGACCACTAGAGAATATTCTTTCCATTGATCTTGTGGGCTGTTATTTGTATGGAGGAGCTCTCAGAAAAAGTAGTGGAAGCAATTTTAGGGGTCGATTGAGAAGTTTTTGTTGAAACTTCAGAACCATGGGTACTTGCTCCTACCATAGTTCTATTTCAACAGCAATCCAACTCTAATACCATGTAACCAGAAGTGAAAAAGAACGTACAAACACTGCTTGCTTAATTATCATATCAGAAAATAAAGAGATAACATCCTGATATATAGACTAGGTTATCCAACCATGACCTCTATTCTAGGAAACTGAAAAATAAACAACCCTAACAATCTGGAGAATTTTTCCAAATCCTAAGACAACTAGATCTAACAACCTGATCCAAATAACAACAACCTGATTCAAATAATAAAAGAAATAAAATAAATAAGATAATTCCTAAGTAATCAGATCTGGATAATTGAATTATTCTGGATTCTTCTACATCTACAATTTGTTGCTTTTTAATTACAAAGCAATATTCATCAGCCAACATGGAAAACAAGTACTGAGCCATCCCTTGTGAAAAGAGGAGAAAAGATATTAAAGAAGTCATCTCTCTGAAAGAGGTGACAAGATATAAAAGCAGCATTTCTAGGAGGCCTTATGATATGGAGGCCTTTGTGGAGCAGACCTGAAGTGTCACATCAGCAGCATCAACTGTCACATCAGCAGCATATCAGCTACTACAAGGGCCTCATCATTCTCATTCTGCTATGGATCTAGATCACCATTCTTGTCCAGGTAATAACCTTTTCATCCTTTCTTCTATAAACTTCTTGCATTTCTATCATACAATTTTTCTTTGTGCAGTAGCTCTGTTCTGATTTGTACTTGGAGCAACTGCTTCTCACTTTCTTTTGTTAGGGTTTCAATTCACTACTCTTTGTCATCCTGAGTTCTCAACCTGGACTCATGCCTCTGGGGCCTACTTCAGGCACATCCTTGATCCTTAGCTACATCCTTAGGTTTTAAAACCCCCATATTCTAGTTAGTTTTCATTGTTGTAGGGTTTGATTGAGGATCATGGATCCTAGCTTATGCCTAGATCCTAACCTATATGATGCCAAGATAGACTTGTGGTTTGCCAACTTTCTAGGGTGGAGAGTTTGTGGTTGATGGCCGAGCCCTTTGAGAATTAATAGGTTCAAGAGAGGAAGTATTGTCAAACAAGTTCTACGGAGCCTTGAGATGGAGGTGCCTACCAAATCTTCCAAAATGGAAAACGCTACAGGAACCTACTTCATTCCAAGAAGTAAGGGTGTCTAGTTTCTTGTGGCAGAGAAGGTTTGAGATTGCTCCCTAGGCCATCCATACTTCCTCAGTTCTTCTACTTGGCTAAGGTACACCCAATGCTCTACCATTCAAATTTATACTAGGTCCTCATAGGCTACATAATTGTCAAATGCCAATATGGATTCAATCTCAGGATTTAGAAAGACCCATTAGTGTACAAATTTAAGCTGAAAGCACACAAGTTCTTCAAGAAACAAGAAAAACTACTTAGATAATAACAAAAATTGGGAACATCTCATCTACATCTATGAGCAGTGAGATTGGTCTTGAGGAGCCGGTCTAAGATAGACTTGTCCCTCACCACCTAGCCAAGCCTTAGGTCAAGGAAAGAGGGAGAATGGACCACATATTAACATAATAGATTTCAACCACATTATCTATGTCTTTCGTATGCCTTTAGAAGATAAATCACACCATTCTCTTTTTCATAGAGAATTTAACTAATCTGATGAAACACCTGGAGCCATTTGTTCAACACGCAATTCACAAAAGGAAGCCCAACTCTCTTGGGCCAGGGTTGGAGCTTAACGTGCTTGATCTTCTAAGGTACTTGGAGGCATGAATTTTAGAAACTAAGGCCACCCAACAAAGGTTGTCCAAGAGGGAAGAGTGTTAGACCAAAGAAGGGTTGTCACCCCAAGAAGCAAATTGTGTCAACCATGGACCACCCTAAGGATTCATGGTAGATCTTTGAAAAAGACAATAAAGACGAGGAGATGGTCACCTTAGAGATAGGGGGTGAAGAGAAGGATAAAGACCAAGCATTCTTTTTTTGCATGGATTAACTAAGAACAACGAGAGGTGGTGCTAACACCCACTCCAAAAAGTACATAAAATCCTATCACCTATTGATCAATTTATCCAACAAGGCACACAATGTCCTATGTGAGCCACTACTACCTCACCATAGGGACCCGACATTCCATCACATGTCTTACTTGCCTAAACACTTATTGCATTGGTGGTGCAAAGATCCAAGCTTATATAAGTGTTTATTGCATTTTTACCCTTTTTTTGTTTTTTCTTGTTTTTTCTTTGTCCGCTATACTCACCTCGCCCTTTTTCTTTCCTTCTCTGTTCTACCTTGTAGGTAGAATTCTTTTTAGCATAAAGCTAATCTCATATATGTGTTTACTATGTTTTTACACTTCGTTTGTCTTTTTTTTTAGTTTGCAATGCTCACCCTCCACCATTTTTCCTTTCTTCTCTTTTCTACCTTCTAGGTGGAGTTTTTATAGTGCAACTTAAGAGAAAGCTCGACATCATTAAGGAGTAACAAACCTAAAGCTCTAGGTTTCAAAAGAAGTGCACCGACCAAAAGTAGAAGGTAGCGAAGCTAGAATGTAGATCGAAAGTGTGCAAGAGGAGGAGAGTAAGGCCTAAATGCCATTAATAGCTGCACTAGGAACTATCTGAGGAACAAGAGGGAGGAGGCCATGATGGTTACTTTGAAGACTAGTAAAATCCTCAAGATGAAGGAGGGGTATAAGGCTTGGGTCCATGATCAAGTCTAAGGCGCCTATAAAAAGGGATCAACCACAAGGACTATGACAAGTACTAACCTTGTCCAAGCATAACATCATGAAGTAACGGATCATTAATGCAACACTACTACCGCCTCCGATAGTGCCCTTCAACGAATGATTCTACACCATTAGCCCCAACCTCTAATGTTGTTGTTGCCAACCTTACTTTTACTTGTTGTTGAAGATCTTGTCTCTCTAGCTTTAAGAGTCGAGCAAGTTGTCCTAAGACGAAAGTGTTCCTTAGTAGCAAGAAGACAATAAAGTTCAATTCATCAACAATGGTCGAGAGCAGTGCACAACCAAAAACTAGTTTATTGATACTTATTCTCTTTTGCTTTAGTTTTTGGGACAACTTATTTAGCCAAGGTAAATGACTACTATTGTTTTTAACAATTTTGGTTGTAAGGTGCCCTATTGCTTTTTGGGTGGCTTATATACACTTCTTGTTTCCTTTTTTGTGAGATGTGGATGGCCATCCCTCCCTTAAGGTAATGTTATTGCCACTTACATGTGTATTTCGTTACTTTATTTTTATTGTGTATACTTTCTGTTTGTATTTGTTGACAATGGACAAGAGTCTTAAGACTTATAGGCATGGCTAGGTAGCTGTTAGTTTGAGACTATGGCACAATAGGTCTATTGACCTCAAATCGATGGGCTAGTATTGTCCAAGGACTCTCGCCTTTCACCTTAACTTTTACATTTAGCATTTTTTCAACATAGATGCTCTTTCATTTCATCTTCCCATTATGGTTGTTTAAAAAGCATCATAAAAGGTCAAATACAAAAAACAATTGGAGACAAGGCTAATGGTAAAACTTTCTAAATGATAGCACTCCACAATCGGGGGATCACTTTCCCATTGAGATTCTCTAGCAAAATACAAGTCTTTCTCACCTTCTTTAGTGATTCAGTATGAGCCTTCTTAGTTGGGGCCTAACTTGCCAACATTCGTTTCCCTCGTGTTCTTAAACACTCTCTAGAGCATGAGGTTATCCTTGTGGAAGTGTCGCAGTGGTTATACTAGGCCTTAGCTCATTGGTGGCAGCTAGTTAAGCATATTAATGTTGCCTACCACTTCTCATCCACAAGGTCAAGCTCTATAGCCTACCTTCAAATGTGTTCTATTTGATGGTAAGCGATTAGGTGGACCAAGTCAACAGAGCCTCCAAGCTATCATCCTATAGACTTTAAACTCATTTATTAATAAGGTTAAGACTACAACATCACCATGTGAGTACGATAGCAAGACCACATCTATTGTGGTAAACATAGTTTTAAAAGGCTCAAGGCGCACCAAGACGCAAAGTTCTCCTGGAGCCTGAGGCACTAAGCGTGCGGGCTTTAGTGAAGTAAGGCACACCTTATTTTACATATATAATCTTATATAATACAATTAAATTTAATAACTGTTTATTTATCCTAAGCGCATATATCATCAAATATTATCCAAAATTTCAATCTAATCAATAAAAAAACATAAAATAAATAGCTTTAAGGATAAAAACTAAGCATCATGATTGTTTCATTTATCATAATAAATAGATAAATAAATAAAATAAAAATATTACATAATGTATTCATTTCATAACCATAATAAATAAATTCAAAATCATAAATAAATAGATAATTCATCATAAATAAATAGATAAATAAAAAAAAATTAGATAAATAAGTAGTTTCCATCTTTCACAATTTTATTATCATAATAAATAAATAATAGATAAATAAATTAATTAAATAAAAATATAAAAATAAGAAAATATCAATTAGATAAATAAGTAGTTTCCATCTTTCACAATTTCATTATCATAATAATTAAATAATGGATAAATAAATTAATTAAATAAAAATATGAAAATACAAATTTAAATGCCCAAAAGAGACTTAGTGACAAATAGAAGTTGCGCCAATGCCAACCACCAAGTAGGCACCTTTCTTCTTCTTCCTTTCTTCTTCTTCTCCTCTTCTTCCTTGGTTCTTGTTTTTGTCCTCTTCTCAATATCTACTCTCTATTAAGCCTTAATTTTAGGCTTTTGTGTTTTTTAAAAGCTCATTTTGGGCTATGAAAAAAAAATGTTTCTTCTTCTTCTCCTCACATTCTCACGATCCACTTCCAGCCTTAATTTGGGCTTTTTTTTTTTTGTTTTGAATTGGTTTATTTTTAAAGAAAAAACAAGGTGCAAAATGAAGTCATTTTAGACCCTGTTTTTTCTTTAAAAATAAACCAGTCCAAAACGTTGCATTTTGTTGGTGAAATAACAACAAAAAAAAAATGCCTAGATTAGGGCTGGAAGTGGATCATGATTGAGGAGAAGAAGAAGAAGAAGAAGAAGAAAGAAGAATAAATAGAGAAGGGCACCTTTTTGGAGCTTTGCACTTGGTTGAAGGTGCGTGCCTTCCGCGCCTAGACAACGCCTTCTTCAACGGGCAACGCCTGGAGTAAGGCGAGGAGCTGGAGCTCTGCGTCACACTGCCTTGTGCCTAGGAAGTGCGCCTTTTAAAACTATGGTGGTAAACATGATAGGACTATATATTGGTTAGAGGGATACTAGCAACAAGGGTGGATGGCACCACAACTAAGTGACAATAATGGTTTCACTTTTTTTTTTTTTTTTTTTTTAGCATCTTATTCACTTAACCCTCAAAGTCATAATGTTTGTTAACGAGGCCCCCCATGAATGACATGGATTAGAAGAATTGGGCTTGTTTTAGTCCTTATCACAAAAAACCTATTATTGGAAAGGTCATGTCTTTTGTGGCACCAACATTTTTTAACTCCAGTGTTAGGCCATATGATATCGAAGTCATCAACCTTCACAAGAGACTCCATGTAATATCGCAAGTTCTTACACCATTCAGCAATGTGGTCTTTATCCTAGTGGTATTATGATAGCAGTAGCTATCTCTTCCTTTCGAGTCCCTCCCTAATGAGTTGTGGCCACTTGAAAGCATTTTTTTTACTAAGTGTTCAAAATGTCCTATTCCAGGATCGATCCAAGGTGCACTTTCTTGATGAAATCTCATCCATTGGATCAAGGGCTTCCTTCATTTAAAAACCCAAAACTTGCTTCCCGTTTTACAGAGAGAAAACCAAAGACCTAGCAGCCATTCCCCTTTTGCCCTCATTTCTTTCCAAATTTGGGGTGTTTGGTTGCCAAGAAAATTCCATTTTCTTCCTATTTTTCAGCGGTTTTCCAACACATTTTCTTCAAAAGAAAAAAAAATGGGTTGATTCTTCTATTCATTCATCTCTCATTTACTCAGTTGATTGGGCCTAGGTGAAAACATATTTTCTTCTTGTGTGGATTCAAAAAGAGGCCGAGATCGAGCTTGGTGTGGGCTCTAAGTGTGACCCAAAAGAAGGTGTGAAACTGAATGTGGAAAGGTGCTAGTCAAGTGGTCTGGGAAGGATTGGTAGGCATGATCTAGATAAAACCTTGTATTCAATTTTTGTTCTTCATAGTGGACATTTCGATTGGTTGTAGGTCCATGGTTTTTTATCTCTTTAGAGGTTTTCCATGCAAATCCTGGTGTCTTGTCTCTTTTTCTCTTGTTCTAATGCTTGATTAATTTTTAGTTTAGCTTTACATTTGATGTTTTGTGGATATAGTTGATTAGAAGAACAATAAGCTAATATTGGGAGCTTGAATCAATGAGAAAATTGCAATTGTGAACTGTTTGGGGAATGTTGTTGCATTTGCTTGTGACTTGCATTTGAAATCTATTGGGGAGTGTTGTTGCATTCATATTTGTATGTGATATTTACTTCAGGGTATTGGTGAATAGGTCCTCTTCCAAAGACATATACATGCTAGCTTTGTGGATGAGTTTTTTTAAACAAGGTAAGCTTGTCTTAGCTAAAAGCCTTCTCAATCAAAGCCTAGGCTATAATGCCTATCAGTAGGTCATGATGGCCATTATTTCATTATTTCCTTCAAGCTACATCACTTGGTGACAATCTTTGAACAAACTATAGTACGGTCTTTCTAATCTAGATCCTCAAATTAAAGAGTGTTGACCTTTGCCCTTGGCTTGGCAAAGCAACAATACTAGACTGTCAACACCTTGCAGAGGTTATAAAAGGAGTATACAAACTTTGCAAGCATTGATGGAACTAAGCAAAGGTTGAAGATTGTGGTCTGGCTAAAGCATTTAGAGCCGCAAGCAATGGTTCTACCCCCTCCGATATTACTGAAAGGGAATTCACAAAGGTCAAGTGCTTATCCAACCAAGGCTTTAGGATCTCATTCTCCTATTAGAGTTGTTTAATAAGTTGGAGTAGATATCGCATCAACATTAGTCCTTGGTTTTTACATCTCTATTTTCCCTTGTAGTGCATAGATTCTCTCTTCTATCATGGAAAAATGCAGATCAAGTTTATGCCATAGGTCAATGGCTTCTCTGTACAATTTTCACAAACGCTAATTGTTGTTGTGGAATTAAGCTAGCACTAACATGGAAGCTCCTTATCAAATGATAACTGATTTCATGTTTACCATCCTCCAACCTATAAGAGCAAGCCATCCAATGGGTCCTACCAACAACTCCTCTGATGAATAAGTCAATAGATGTGGAATCAACAGAACGTTGAGGGAGTGTTGAAAGATAGATGATTCAAAGATCTCTAGATTATCACTTAGTATTTCTTAGGTGACAAGTGGGCTCCAGCACCTCCTTGATGGGATGAATCTCTTGTTCACCATTTAGGTTACTTATAACTGCCTTTGATCATGATTAGGTCAATAGGATTAACTTGATTAGGTCAATTGAGTTGACTCCATCTATGGTTGAATTGCTATTTACCAACATACAATCAGTTACTCATCCTACATGTGGATGGTTAAAATTACACTTAAAAAATTGTTGCATACTTTGGGGTGGAGGACAATAGTATATGTGATGCTATTGAAACCTCACAAGGGAAGTCAAAGCACCAGTTTCTACCATCCCTTAAAAGTGATTTAGGCTTGCATTGTAAGTTAATGCTCTTGACTACATATAATGAGTCAAACTCTATCCAAGGTTAATGCCCATTTGGAAAGACATCTCCACCATATGGCAAGTTGCATAAAGCTCCATATTCTTTAGATCATGTTAAGATGAATTAGAAAAGTTGACTAGATGATTTGATGATTGAAAAGGAGATGTTCTTTACAAATGGAACCCATGTACTGGGACTTTGATCAAATGGGTGAACTCGGGTGTATTGAAGATAGGTGGTAACCATGTTGATCCCACTTGAAGTTGTTAGCCTGAGGGGAGTACCAACAAAACATACTTCCAGACCTACATTATGACTCCTTGTAGATTTCATAGGACATATGCAACAATTTTTAAAGGTAATCCCCACTATCCACGTGTAAGGCAAGTAATCAATAGTGCAATAGTTTGTTGATAATTTGACAATGATTTAAGTCAACTAAATTAACCCAACAATGGTCAAAGATAGTTGCAAGTAGCCTTTATGGAAAATAAAATATCCATCTCATCAAGGAGGTTGTGAAGCCCACTTGTCACTTAAGAAATACCAAGTGCCAGTCTAGAGATCTTTGGTTCCTTTATCACCCAATATTCCCTTGGTTGCACATTTACTAACTTATCCATTAGAGGCGTTGTAGATGGAACCCATCGAAGCACGTGCTTTTCTAGGTTGGAGGGGAATGTAGAGCAATCAACCACCTGATCATAAGCTTTCTCAATGTCTAATCTATGGTTCACACACACCCTTCTACATGTCAACCTCAAAGTAGTAGCCTCATTAGTAATCAACATAGCATTGAACATTTGTTTCCCCTTGCAAAAGCATTATGAGAATCAAAGATCAACCTTCTCTATAGCCTATTAGCTAACTTTAGCCAAAAGCTTATATAATCCACCCACCAAGCTTTATAGTCCTTAACTCTTATATCCTCCATCCTGCCTTGTTTTGGGACTAGCACCAAGAAAGTAGCATTTAAGCCTTTTTCAAATGTCTCAAGGTTGTAATAGTCCAACAAGAAGTACAAACATCTTCTCACTATAGATCAACACTTCTCCTAGAAAGCCATGGAATAGCTATCTCAGCATGGTGCTTTGTCATTACCAAGCTCTAACGTAGTCATCATCACTTCCTCCCTAAAAACTCCCTCTAGAATCTCCTTATCAAAAGACTTTAGGAGTTTGAATTCCCCCTACTCCAGGACTCAAATTCCTAGGATTAGAGTAAAGTCGCTCAAAAAAGCCACATACCGCAAATCAGTAAGCTCAGAAAGCCATTCCCATCCAACTTGAGACTACTAATGAGGTTGTCATGCCTAAGTGCATTGGTCAACTTTTGGAAGAACTTAATATTCCTGTGCAATCTCAATCTTTATTCACAGGCACTAAGATTTATGCACCCAGTTATCTCTTAGGGAGAAAATCTTCCACAAATTGAGTTAGCTTTTCATAGATCAAAGAATAGTGCTACACAAATGAGTCCTTTTGAAGTGATATATAGCCAAAATTCTTATAGTGTTTTGAATCTATAGCATCTCCTAAGGGAGAGTTAGTGTGAGAGCCAGGATACGATCAATCATCTCCACGCTATTCATGAGGATGTGAAAAACCATATTCAGGTTACATGGAGGGTATGGATCTGGCTGCAAGAAAACCACTGTATTTTATATTTTTGTTTTCTTTTTGGCTTAGAACATGAGGAAACTGATTTGATCCATCTATGAACCTCACTTTCTTCCCCTTTTTTTCTTTCTCTTCCATCAAACAATTCAATTCTAACCAAGAGAGTTCCCTCTATGCCTCAAAAAGTTGATCCCCAAAATGACACATGCACACTCTCTCTCGCCCCAAAAGGGTACTCTTATCCATTACAATCTTAATGCCTGAAATGTCATTTTTAAAAATTAAAATAAAAAATAAAGGAGAATGATAGGGTTTCCAAATTTCCACTCCAATGATTCCACAAGTTTGACTTAGTAACATTTGGTACAAACCCAAAAACCTCAAACTAGGCCAAGCCCTTTAACTTTGAGATGATTTTACCCATCAACAGGAAAAGTAAACAGAACCTGAGATCCCTTTGCCTCAGCCCTCTAGGTACACTAAACCATCTATACACTTTAACTACCATGATCATGACTAAGTTTATTTCTCAACCACTAGTATGTGCATCATAAATAATTCTTGACACATATGGTTAAGGCATATATATTCAAAAGAAATTAAGCATATGCAAACTCACGCATAACTAATAGAACTTTTGTCTAAAAAGTAAAGTATTATTCCAAAATCACAAATTTTCAATAGAAGAACCACCAACCTTAATCCATATGAGTCTAAAACTCTCAAAGTTTAGCAAAAAAAAAAAAGAAAAGTTGTCAAGGAACAATTTTTAAATTTCTTTTCCTCATTCAATTCAAATTTTCTAATCCCAACTTTTGTGCTCAATCAAATTGAGTCAAGTTTGCTAACTTATTCTTCTGACTTTTCTAAGTCACAAATTAATGAATATGCTGAAAAATATACTTGTGAGATAGAATTCACATGATGTTCCAGTGAGAAATAGAAAAGAAACCAATGACCATACCACTACTTGAGAAATACCTATATATTTCATATTTACTGCCATCTTCTGTACCTTTGTGAAATGATCCTGTGACATTAGCATGTAATGAATAAAAATGAAATAATAGTGGAAAAAAGACCATAGAAACAAATTAGCCACTCCTACAAAAGTTCTAGAAAAGACTGAACTCAAACCAAAATAATAGATGTAGCAACAAGAACTGTTTGAACACTGGTAATCAAGCAAGGCACAAGATTCTATTTCAAGTGTCCACATGGAATAATAACATGTCTTCTTACTGTCTTACAGAAAATAATATAGCAACATATCATCCTTATTGCATTTCACTTTTTTTTTCCTCCCTTATTTGTTTATGTGCATTATTGAAATATAGATACAGAACTTTCTGGAAATCACTTCAAGAACTCACCATGACAGGTGGGCAGAGAGGGGGAAATGTGACAGAGATTGACATAATTAGTTTTGGCAATTTGTCAACAGAAGTACCTTTACTTACATGTTGCACATGCAGGGGAAAGAGCAAATGAATTTTATCAAAAATAAGAGCTGGATGATACTGAAAATTTTGGAAAATGAAAATGAGATTGTTCCTTGCCTTGCCAACATTTTCCAGTTTATATTGGTAATTCTCCTGAATTTCAAAATGCAATCAGAAAAAAAATATAATGTTTCAAGAAACCAAGACCAAGAATAATTAATTCTAGACATCAATGAAAGTGGCCCAGAAGAAAATGTCCTTTAACAAATATGCTCAATCTCTCATATCTTGTCAGTTAGAACCAATTATTCTGGAAACTCAAAGATGTACGTAACAAACTAACACAAAGATTTCCAGGAAATTTGAAAGACATATGCAGCAAAACTAGAGAGAGATATTCCAGAAAGGTTCCTAAATACATCTATATCAACTGCAATATCAGCTTTTAAGGCCCAAGCCTACTAGATGACCGCCATGCTACAGTAAATTACTGTGAACGATCAAAGAATATTGCAAACCCCCATGTTCATAGTTTGAATGAGGGAGTCACAGATAGTTCGATAAGATTTCAAACAGAACTGATATCATAGTTTAGTAAACATTAAGATCATGAACCAAGGAAGGGAAATATCATTACTATACCTTGATCGTTTGAGATAGCCAAAGACCAACATCTAGAAGTAGCCTGTTCCCTGAGGCATCTTTCTCACTAACTGCATGCATGCTCTGAGCAACGTATTCCTGCCCTGCTCCTTCTGCCAACACAATAACTACATGCCCATTTTCTTTGAGCCGCTGTTCAATAAATTCAAAAAGCCCACCCTGGCCTTCAAGATAGAATGGAGACTCTGGAATCAAGCAACAATCCTGTCACAATCCCAAAATATTAATAGATCTTGAAATTTGTCATGGTATTAGTAACGGGAGTTTATGACACCAAGAAAGCATATCCCTAATCCTCAGATCCTCTTTTTACCTCTTTATTTTTATTGGATAAGTAACAAAATAGGTACACAAAAAAGGGATGAAAGCAGGAATGAACCCTTGGTTTATAAAGATGCCAATCTATAACCAGCAGGAAACAAATCCACAACCTCATTGACTGTAGAAATGGAAGACAAAATAAAGACTCTTTCAAACTTACTCCCATTTCTTGCTGCATTTTGCTTGAAGATGGATCAACCTTAGGGATCTCACAACATGCAACTATTTTATTCTTATAGAATCCCTTAATTATTATTTCTAATAAATACAAACAACTAGAAACTTTATAAGAAACCTGTTAAGTACATATTTGGAAACAACTAGAAACTTTACAAGGAATCTGTAAGCACATATCTGGATTCTGGAAAACCAGTTAGAATGATATATCAATGGGAATAGGGTTCTAAGTATGCAAATCTCAGGTGAATCTATCAATACCAAACTCAGTCAAAGATGCCAATTTTCATCAATTTTAGCAAGAGAAGTTTTCATTTCTTACTGTGAACATTTCTAGTTCCCCAATTGTCCCCACAAACATCATGCTTCTCAAAGTTTTTCCAGAACCAGTAATAATGATGCAACTGATTATTCTGATTTCTTTTTTCAAAAACAACAATCTCAGTTTAACCAACTGATTATGTGCTTTCTCATGCCATCTCCAAACTAGTGTTTACCAATAGTCCAAGAATTTCAATTGTCAGCATAGTTTAACAGGGCATGGTAGCAACCAGCCTAAACAATTTGAAAAGGGTGCTCCTTATTTGAAATTCAATCCAACTGGATGACTGAAATATAACTCATTTTTTGCCATTTCATAGGCCAAAATGGGATCTAAAACTTGTGTTCTTCTCTATTACTGGTAGTAAATAGTCCTATATTCTCAGCAAGTGGTTTAGAACACTACATCTATATGAAGTGTGATACATTCCAAAAGAGATTAAATTTTGTTTCATAGATCTTAGTGATCAAACCATGATTGCAGACTGTGACATAGGGCCGATGTCTTACCACATCTCTGCTCGCCAAAGTTGCAAACATGGCAATGAACCCTGCAGGAAATGTTAACAAACATTAAACACAGAATAAGAAAAGAAGATATTGAAGATCCTATAACTATAGATATGTCCTTCAGTATATAATGCTAACTCTCTAACCGCTATATCGGCCCATAAGTTTTACAATTCCAACTCCATTTTCTACACTTTCAACTTCCACATGTGCAGCATTGATTGCTCTCTGAGCTTCCTCAACAGCAGTATCAAAACCAAAAGACTTGTCTATCACCTGAAACAAGAAGTTATTATCATATTAGAAAATTAAATGGAAAGTACATTGATAACAGAATTTGGAGAACATAGACTTCACCTAATAGTTCACATAAATATGAGTAGAAGATGTACATAGCTCTGGGTTCAATTTGTGATTCGTGGCCTTCTGGATTTACACAAAGGAGTCTTTAACAGACCCATAGGCTCAGTGGTGGAGGGGTAAAATGCTTTACCTGGAGCTTGTGGCCACTTATGGAGGACAAGAGACCCTATCAGAAACAAGACAAAGGGAATTAGTGTGGATCCCATGTTCTACAAGGTAATTCAAGGCCCTGATGGATCAGCAGACTGGAGGGAAATTCTGCTGCGGTAGATGGGAAGCAGCTAGGAACTTGGGCCTCACTCAAGTAGCAATGAGTTGGACATGAAAGCATTTCAGGTGATTCTAAGTCAAGGGATGTGGACAAATTTTCAAGAGGACCTCCTGATGCTAACATTACTGAGTCGTCTAAATTGAGTTAGGTCATGGTGAAGCTATGAAAGGATTTGCTCTTCAAGTTGGAGTGGCAAGGAAGTAGGAGCATAAGATAGAACCTAAGGGATTGAGCAAGGGGTGAATTCTCCAATGTCATTGAGGGAGATGGATATCAATGGAGCGCACAGAAAAGAGAATGTTGAAGTTAGTCATTAATCCATTTAACTGAGTCTGGACGTGGGACAACAACTAGAAGAAGGTAGACAAGGGGCTTGGTAATAGTGATGTTAACATTTGAAAGGGAAAGGGAGAAGGAGCTTGGTGACAATGCTGTTAACATTTGAAAGAAAACTATCCAGACAGGAAATTAAACAGAGAATTAAGCTGGGGGATAATGACCCAGACGCTTTAGGAATCAGTTCTTAGTAGGATTCAGGATTTCAGCATGTCTCCCATGGGTGTCCTATGAAAGCACATGAAGAAAAAAATATGATATTACTTTCTATGATATGAGTGGAAGCAGGAACAGTACAGTTGGGAGAGGTAGGGTTCACAATAGGTGATGTTGTGGCAAGCTCATATGAGTTTGAGGTAAGAAGTATGGAAATTTTACTCAACCTAAGTGGGACCCATTTAATAAATTTTTAAATATATTAAATTAATAAATTTATATAGATCAAAAAGGTTATAAAAATCACATCATTTTTTACATGAATTAAATAAATATGTTAGATGGATCAACTAACCAAACCAAAACACGACTCCTTCATTAGTGGGTTATATGGGTTGACATAATTATGACACTAACACATTTATATCTAACCAAAACCTAGTAAAATTTGTATCATTTTCCACTTATGTTACCAGGTAGTAGTGCCCTTAGGGGGGAAGGGGGAAGGAAGGGGAATGGGGGGCCCATATTAGTACGGTTTAATTAAGCTCGAAATCTTGAATTGGAATTTTGGGGGTTGAATGATCAAGAGAAACAGGAAGAGTTAATTTTCCTTCAGAAAAAGAAAATGAAATCCTGTTAATAGAGGTAATGATGAATAGTAGGATTGGCAAGTTTATTCAGGAGGAAATTTTAGACATTCACGAGACAGCAAGTAGAAAACTGGTGCACAAAATGGAAGCAGAATAACACTGTTTGGGAATATAGGAATCAGAAAGTTAAGGAGTTCATAAAAAATATTATGGAGTGGAATGCAAAGGAGAGAGAATGCCGTTATTGGTGGAAGAGCTGGGAATGAGGAATGAAGCAGAGAAGGAAAAGAAAACCGAAGTGGCAAGGTTGAAGGAGGGTCATGAAACAAAGTTCTTTCAATGGCTTGCTAATGCTCATTAGAAAATAATTAGATTTTGAAAACAAAAACTAGTGCAACTGCATAGTGGAGAGATGTCATGGATTGTACAGACACTGCAGAATGGAGAAAAAAGAGAATAATGCAAGTTTTCGTCATACTTGATGAATTTGATGTTGCATGAATTAAGAGTTATTTAAGAGTATGAGATGCTTGGATTTCTGAACATTCAAGATTGCAGATTATGGCACAAGAGTTGGGATTTGATTCCAAAGAGATCATGAACTAACATTATGACAATGAAGCAGCTAGACCAATTGTCTATAATTTAGTGAATCGTGATAGAATGAAATGCACTGAAGTGAAACACCTTTTCATCAAGGAAGAAACAAAATAGTGTCTTATCTGTACCTCCTGTGAAAACTGGAGATCAACCAGACAATATCTTCACCAGAGAGATAATAAGTAGGACTTTTCATCATATTCTAGGCAACTTGGCCATGTGGAATGTTCATGCAACATATTGAGGGGAAGTATTGAAAAATAGTCATTTTTTTATCAGTATCTTGTTTTCATGTGTGTGTTTAGAGGTACTCTTCTACTTATGGCAAGTATAAATCCTCCTGTGTCCCTATTTTCTGTTGCAACTGATCCATGAAATCAACTAAATTAACTTTCTTTGCTTTCAGTCAGTAAGGACTATAAAAAACAAAAGTTACGCAACTGTTCACAAAGAACAGGACTCCTAAACAAAAGGCTTCTGATATTCATTCGACATTACCTGTTTCAGTAACCAGCATGAATACATCATAAAAGTTCAAAGTATGAATAATATCACTTCTGGTTTAAGAAAAAAAAAAGTATGAATAACAGAACTTACAGCAATGTCATTGTCGATTGTCTTAGGGATTCCTGCAACTGCCACTTGAAGACCACGTTTCTCTACTTCCTAGACAAAAACATGGCTGGAATATGATAGCTGGATTTATAAGAGTAATGGATGGAAAAACAGATACATGCCAGAGGACTCAAACACCTTGTAAATTAATGCTGCTCCTTTTTGAGTACCATCACCTCCAATAATGTACACCTGGATCCCTAAAAGAGATCAGATTTTCTAATAAACTACCAAACTTCAGCAACCTAGGTGGCAGGAAAAAGGGAAACAGAGATCCACCTGATTTATACCCCGGTCCTGAATATTATCAACTATCTTGTTGGTATCATGACCCCCTCGGGAAGTACGAAGAAAGGTGCCACCACGTTTATGGATATCGTTGACAACTTTAGGTGTCAACTGAATGGTATTTTTGGAGTAAAAGCCTCTGTATCCTCCCTGAAATTTATCAAGAGCATAATGGTGTGGAAAACTGATAAATGTTAATGGAAAAGATGGTGAATTGAGTAACAAAGACATTATATTTACTAGAACACTAACTACAAATTAATCACATAACATTCTGGTAGCTACTATCACTTTGAAGCACAATAAACTTTGGACCTATTTGCCAATGTTTTCGAAAATAGTTCTTAATGGTTTTTAGGAATAAAACTATGTTTGGGGACTCAAATATCAAAAATAATTTTCTCAGCTTATTCTCTATGAAAGATAGCATACACTTATACACAATACAAAATTTTCAAAAAAATCTCCATATTTTCAATTATTACTCAGCACACTCATTATATATATATATATGAGTGTGTGTGTGTATATGTGCGCGCGTGTGTGTGTGTATAACCCCCTAAAAGCACCTCAAATCTATTCTAAAAAACAACTTGTTTATTATTAATCATCAATCAATTACTTTAGTTTATACCAATTAACCTTATTTATAGGCTTATCTAAGAAATCCAAAGTCTACTAGGATTCTAATAACCTATTATGACTCTAATTCTAATTCTCCTATAACCTTATTAGCTACTCATAATTTAACTCCAACAAATACTAATCCTAATTCAATTCTAAGTAATACTAAGCTATTTTAATTGCAACTAATACTAATTTACTTTCTTGATGTATATCTTAGAGATTCATCCTCATTCATTCCCTTTAACTTGAAAAAAACTTGACCTTGAGTTTTACTGATTTTCCTCAATCAATTAAAAATGTTGAGTAATGCCTTCCACCCTTTCTTATTTCGTCGGCCCGTAACATAATATGATAGGATCTTAAGATCTCTTGAACTTGTTCAATTTCATGCAAGGCAAGCACCAAACTTCAAAAGACTTTCCAATGTTGTGAAACAAGTTGACAGTCCTCAAAATAATTATGTGTCATCAACAAGTTTATGGTATGTTGTATGTCATGCATAAGAGGAAGTTTATCAAGTAATTCTACCAGCCACAAGTTAGAAAAATCATTAAGAATATTTTGTACTTCTATTAAATATTCCTTATCTTTCTCTTTAAATTCATCCACTTCTCCAACCATTAAAGCAAAAACAATTTTACTTTCCATGTTTTCCTTTTCAAATTGATGCATGGTAAGCACTTTTTTTTTCTTTATTCTATTTTGGAGCTCGGAGGTTCTTCTATGTTCCCTAGTGATAGTATTTGGAGGGTGAGAGTGCCTCCTAAGGTAGCATTCTTCGCTTGGGAGGCTTCCTGGGGTAAAGTCCTAACTTTGAAGCAACTTCAAAAGGAGGGGGTTCTCCTTGGCAAATAAGTGCTTTCTATGTCTATTTGAAGTAGAAACGGTGGATCACCATATACTTCATTGTGTGAAGACGCAGGTCCTATGGAATCTTTTTTTCTCCCTTTTTGGTGTATCTTGGACTCTTTCGTGTACAGTGAAGAAAACTATTCTTGGGTGGCATGGAGCGTTTGTGGGGAAAGTTCGTAAGAAGGCTTGGCAAATGGCTCCCTTATGTAATTTTTTGGTTAGTCTGGAAGGAAAGGAATTGTTTAGCTTTTGGGAATGAGGAGTTTTCGCTTCAAAGGTTGAAATATTCTTTTGTATGTAATCTTTGGTCTTGGGTCAGGGTTTCTTTAGTTATGAGCCCTTCTTCTCTTGTAAGCTTTTTAGACTGGTTAGGCTCTAAGTAAGGGAAGGTGGTGTGTATACTCCCTGTATACTTTGAGGGCACTATTTTTTGTGTTTCCTCCTTTCGTTTAATATACTTCCTTTTTATTTATCAAAAAAAAAAATGGTACGCACTTTTTTTTGTTGTGCCTTCTCTAGCTCCTTAACTGGCGGAACTGCTTTCATTGGAGGAAGGATCTTCTCATGCCCATTGTGTATGAAATATGCATTTTTGTAGCCATCATGTTGAACCCTTCTATTAAAAAGTCAAGGTCTTCCAAGCAAAATGCGACTCACTTTATTGGTAACACTTCACACCGTACCGACTATTCAAAGTCCTTACCAAAAAGGAATGTGACTAAGCAACAAAAACTTACCAAAATGGAGATGTCATTAACCCATGCTTCTAAAAATAGATTAGGATCTTTCTCTCTTTTATGATTTAGTTTCTCAACAAGCACTTGCAAAGCTATGTTCAAATTGTTAGTTTCATCAATGATCGTGGTACATAACCTCCTTTAGCAAGAGATATATGTATGTAAAATGCTAGTACATCATTGATCTTCTATTTTCACCTTTGGGACAGCTAATAAAGGTTGCACTACTAAAATATGGCCTCCCATCATAGTAATTGCATTCTTCACTGAGTTCATATTCATTGCGAGTCTCATCTTTCTTTTGATATCTCCAAAGTTCAGATTCTACTTCTTCAATACAAAAGTGTAAACCTTTGCTTGGGCACACAACAGCATAATGACCATGGCCACCACACTTGAAGCACAAAGAAGTTAAGTCTACCTTGTTATCTGCAATACTCATTGAAATTTTACGCTTATTAGCATCTCTATTAGGCACATTCGGAAGCCTGTTGATTGTTGTTCCCACCACTCGCATGATTAGAAGTTTTGAAGTTTGTTGTGCTTAAAGGCTTGTTTGCTGTCTAATTGGAGAAAGTGCTCCCAATTTGTGAACTTAGACATCTAGAAGCCCAAAACTTGAGCCCTTCTTCTATTTGAAGAGCTAATTGATAACCATCATCCACGGAATTAGTGTGTGCTACCATCTCAAGTTGAACCTTCATTTGAAGTCCAATTATATAATGGGCTGCAAGTTGAGCCTCACTTTCCTGCACTTGATTCCAAACTCTCAACTCATGGAATTCTTCCATATATTCTTCAACTGATGTAGTACCTCCTTTGAGGGAAAACAATTTTGTGTACATGAGTTCTTCATAGTCAATTGAGAGAAAGTGCCCATTCATCTTCAACTTCATTTCATCCCATGTGTCTATAGGCAGAGTTATCCAGTTCTATAAAGCCAATTTTCAACATTATGCCACCATAGACATGCTACTCCTTTCAACTTTGCCTTCACAAAACGAACTTTTCTATTTTTAGGCATAGAATACCAATCAAAGTAATATTGCATTGACATAATCCAATCAAGAAAAGTTGTTTGATTTAATTTTACCATAAAATTCAATGACTTTAAGGTGTTCCTTTTTTGTCATATCATCATCTTGCTCAAACTGTTTGCCTTTCTTTGATTCCCTATCATAAAATTGTTTTGTTCTTCACATAGTCTAGTAGGTGATTGTCTAAATTGATGGCTTGTAGTCTCATCATCAATTGGTCATTTTTCTTAACTCTTTTCTAATAACTTCATGATCTCATCAAGTTTGCTATTTAGTTGTATTATAGTATCTTGATGGGATTGTTGTGTGACCAAAATTTCCTCTAAGTGTGTTGTAGTGGCATCTTGATTGTTAGAAGTGTTCCTTGAACTCATGCTTTCATAAGTTGCTCCACTCCTCAATTACATACGTCTTCAAGCCAAGAACTTTTGCTCTAATAGCATAATTGATGAAGTATAACCCTATAATGGTTGCCTACAATCAAATAGGTAGGCTAGAGATTTTATCTTTTAAGGTTAGGGAGAGGAACAAGGGAAAAAATTTATGATAGAGAAAAATAAAAATAAAAATAAAATGTAAAGAAGGAAGATAAGAAATAAAAGGGATAGAAACCTCAAAGTCGCACTAATGCCTTCTAGGAGTCTTACCTAGAAGAAAATCAATGTAATCTCACCATTGAAAATAGTAAAGTATGCAAGAAAACATAATATTATTAATCATCAATCAATTACTTTGGTTTACATCAATTAGCATTATTTATAGGCTTCTCTAAGAAATCCAAAGTCTATTAGGATTCTAATAACCTATTATAACTATAATTCTAATTCTCCTCTGACCTCATTAGCTAGTCATAATTTAACTCCAACAAATACTAATCCTAATTTAATTTCAAGCAATACTAACCTACTTTAATCATAACTAATACTAATTCACTTTCTTGATGTATATCTTGGACATTCATCCTCATCAAAATCGCTCTCAATTGCAACTAATACTAATTCACTTCCCATGTCTCTTATTTCTTATTAAGATTTAACAAAATGTTTGTTTCCTAATTTAAAAAAATAAATAAATAAATAAAAAAGACTTTTTTAGTCCAAAATAAAAGATGTATTAATTATGAATAATAAGAACATAAGATAAGAATTCCACCCCACAATTACAAAACCTTATCAAAATATGAATGAACTCCTCCACTATACAAGAAGCCTATACAAAAAGGTTTAGACCACATAACAATATACATAGATGTCATCTCCTCAAGTCCTAACTAAGCCCCTCTCAATGTTGTCCAAACCCTTTTGATCCACACACTGAATATCAATTGAGCTTAATAATATTGAGAGGTATGTCTTTAAAAACGTTGATGCAAAAGACCCAGAAAGGGGAATAGAAGTGAAATGAATCCTACCACATCTCTGATGTCCTCCATTTGTCCTAAAAAGTTCTAACATTTCCATCTCACCACACAATCCAAAGCATGTGAAACAAGAAATTTGCCAAAGGGTCTTACCTTTAATGGAGCTTCCCAATCCTTATATGAAATGATCAACAAATCACATATGCTTTTGGGTAAGACCTAATCAATCTTGACTTGTCTGGATAGACTATGCCAAAACCCCAAAGTTATCGGGCAATAAAGAAAGAGATGATCAATCGACTCTCCACTCCCCTCACATAAAACGTACCAATTAAGACTAAGGGATTTGAAAGGTTTTCTCAATTGTAGCATGCCATTGGTATTTACCTTCTTGTGTTCAATTAACGAAGAAAAAACCTTAACTTTAGATGGGACTTTAGGTTTCCATATAAATTTAGCTAGAGAGAAAGGAACTATATCTGATGTATTAGACAAAGCCATGAAGAAAGATTTGACTAGGAATAATCCTAAAGAGGTCAATGACTAGGAAACTCTCACATTTGGGGCAGATGGAGACAAGTGTACACAAGTGTGGGATGAGATGAGTCTTTCATAGTCCCTAATCTCCAAATCAATGAGGTTGTAATGGATATTAAGATTCCAAGAAAAAAAACGAAAAGTGACCATTAAAGAAAAAGAAAATATAGTATTCTTAACAACGATCTTCCCTTAAATTGATAGATTCATGGAAAGTGAGCCCTTAGAAGAAGGATATCTCCAACAAAGGTACCAATACTTGTTATGAATAGCAAGCAAATTCATTAGTCCTAGGTGCATTGTCACTTTCCATTAGAGATGTGATTTACTTTTGCTAAATAAACTACTAACTAGATTGCTCTAGGAAGTCTCCATGTTTAATGAAATTGTGAAGAGGAAGAAGTTCTAAATAATAACATGCAAGCAATATTAATGGCAACTACTTCAAACTAAGTAATCAAGAGAAAACTACTAATATAAGAAAATCAGTTCTAATAGAAGTGTTCTCACAATAATTACAAACTAAACAGGAATGGAAAGGAAAAAGCATCAATTCCTAAAATCCAACATTAAATAACACATGATCCAATAAGCACGAATACCGAACTAACAATTGGTGATAATCTAATCAAAACATTAAAAAAAATATACTAGAATTCAATTTATATGCACGCTTATTCAAATGCAACTGACCAGAACTAATTAGCAATAAAGAAAATGTCCACTTAGACTATTAGCTGGATTGATTTGCATTTTTGGTCCAATACCTAACAGCTAATTTTGGGTTAACTTCTGGGTTAATGTGGTATCAAAACCTTGGTCTCAGGAGTTCTTGGGTTTAAACCTCACACCTTGCTTATTCCCCCATTCATTTATTGAATCCAAGTGTGAGAAAAGGCCACATGTGAAGTGGGATGTTGAGGCTATTAACTGAAGTTTGAGTCACCTTTCTATAAATTTTAAACTCACTATTAACAGCTTAAACTTTTGAGTTAAATGGTACTTTAACCATATCAACAGAAAACCAATATCAAATCAAAATAAAAGGAGAGGGAGGGAAGGAGGGAGGGAGAGAGGAGGGATTTATCAACTCTTCTAAGAGTGAAAATAAGCATTTTTATCTTCTTTTTGCTTTTTCTAGTGAAAAAGGAGGGAGGCAGGATATATGTAACTTCTATTTTGGATAGGGATTAATTGATTAGGAGTAAAAACAAAAAAAAAAAAAAATGTGTTTTTACATGTTTTTTCTTTGCGTTCCCATTTATGTCTTCATGAATTAATAATATTTATTTTATTTATCTTTTAAATGAATACTCATTTATGGGTTATGCATTGATTTATTACTATAATAATCCAACAAATGACAAACCTCAAGATAGAAATGTGAATATATGATTATTGCTTCCAAACTAAGTACTGAAATATATTAAACAATTCAAAATATATTAATAATCATCCCCTTGAAAAGTTTGCCAAATTAGGTAGATTGGCGGGATTCCAAGCAGGATAAATAAAGAATGGATAAACCAACCCTCAAATTGTACAAAGCACCCTTGAATCAGACAACTTTTTTTTTTTTTTTTTTTGATAAGTAAACAAGAATTGCATTAGAAAAGGCTAATCGCCACAAAGCATACAGGGAGTATACAAGACGGCTACAGCCTCAAAAAGAGAAAAAGACCAAAAAGAACTACCTCCCCTCAAGTGGAAGCTATCCACTCCAAAAAACCTATAAGGGAGAAAGACTCCTCACCTAAATACACTTTGGCCCAATTCCATAAATTACAAACAAAAGAACTCTTTAACCTCTGAATATTCATTGCACCCCCCCTAAACGCTAACCTATTCCTCTCCTTCCAAACCGTCCAAAAAATACACAACGGAATGGATTTCCAAATCTTTTTCCTTTTCTTCCCTACAAATGAGCCCCTCCAGGAGATTAAAGTCTCCTTTACAGTTTCTGGAAGGACCCACTTAATATCTATCAACCCAAAAATAATATCCCATAAGGCTCTAGTCACTATACAGTGTAAAAGAATATGATTTACATTCTCTTCATCACAACCACACAAAAAACAGCAATTTGGGAGTTGCACCCCTCTTTTCTGGAGCCTATCCAGAGTGAGCACCTTCCCCCATGTAGCCTCCCAAGCAAAAAAACAGACTTTAGTTGGCACCCTATCCACCCAAATTCTTTTTGCGGGAAATTCAGTGGCATTAGGCTTGTCCAACAGCCTGTAGGCATCTTTGACCCTGTAACGACCATTTCTTCCTTGCCTCCATATAACCGAATCATCCTCCATGGATGGCCTATGACCCCTCAAAGTATGGAGCAAATCACCAACCATATCCATTTCCCAGTCATTGAAGTCCCTTACAAAAACAAGATTCCAATCTCCTTGGCCCGACTGTTGGTCCCACATCTCCTCAATCGTGGCGTCTCTGTGCACAGCAAGAACAAAAAGGTGGTTGAAACATTGGGACAACGGAATTTCAGTACACCAGCTGTCTTTCCAAAATTTAATTTTGGACCCCTTCCCAATTAGAAAAGCCAAATTTTCCCAGCACCATTCAGATTCTTTCATAATTTCCTTCCAGACCCCTACACCAGCCGCCCCACTAGCCTTCTTAGCCCTCCAGCCATATTCCTCTTGCCCATATTTCGTGGAGATCACTTGTTTCCAAAGATTATCCTTTTCACAAGCGAACCTCCAAATCCACTTACCCAGCAAGGCTCTATTCAAAATGGCTATTCTCCTTAATCCTAGCCCTCCATTGAATTTTTCTGTGCAGACCACATCCCATTTAACTAGGTGAACTTTTCCCTCCAAATTTCCACCCCCCCATAGGAAATCTCTTTGAGTTTTCTCCACTCGTTTAGCAACAGACTTGGGCATACGGAATATAGACATTTGGTAGATTGGCATACTAGCCAAGGTACTCTTTATAAGAGTGATCCTCCCCCCTTTAGAAATGTACTGTCTTTTCCAAAGCGCAAGTCTTCTCCTGACCTTTTCTTCCACTCCATCCCACATAGAAGAAGCCCTATTGGGGACTCCAAGCGGGAGGCCCAAATACTGGGATGGCAAAGACCCCACCCTGCACCCTAGCTCAGCTGCCATCTCAAGAATCTCCTCCACTTCTCCAACTGGGATGATTTCGCTTTTGGCTAGATTAATACGAAGGCCCGAGGCCGCTTCAAACCAAAGGAGAATCCAGCTTAAATGAGAAACTTGATCTTTATTCGCCTCACAAAACACAACTGTATCATCAGCAAAAAATAGATGGGATATATTCAATGAGGTTCTACTACCGCCCCGGATATTGCACCCTGTAAGATAACCCCCCTCCACCGC
This sequence comes from Vitis amurensis, assembly GCA_037355405.1. Classification (NCBI taxonomy): domain Eukaryota; kingdom Viridiplantae; phylum Streptophyta; class Magnoliopsida; order Vitales; family Vitaceae; genus Vitis; species Vitis amurensis. The sequence continues at coordinate 10,401,598 of CM074691.1, read as the reverse complement.
TCTCCTTATAAGAACGTCCAGAATCTCCATTCCCATCACAAAGAGGTAAGGGGAAAGAGGATCCCCTTGACGAAGCCCTCTAGTGTTAGGGAAGAAACCAGCTGGCACTCCATTAACAAGAATAGAAAATGTAGCCGAAGACACACAGCTCCACATCCATCCCACCCACTTGGTCCCGAAGCCCATTTTTTGAAGGACCTTCATTAAAAAGTTCCAATTGATGCTGTCATATGCTTTTTCTATATCCAATTTGCAAATAAGGCCCTTTTCTTTTCTCTTTTGCCACGAATCTATCACCTCATTAGCAATTAAAGACGCATCCAGAATTTGTCTTCCCATAACAAAGGCGTTTTGAGCAGTAGAGACCACCTTACCAATCACTTTTTTGAACCTATTAGCTAAAACTTTAGCCAAAAGTTTATAAAGACCCCCCAACAGACTGATAGGTCTAAAATCTCCCAGATCCTCCGCCCCGCTTTTCTTAGGAATCAACACCAGAAAGGTATTGTTGAGACTCCTAACAAAGGAGTTATGCTCATAAAACTCCTTAAACATCTCCATTATCTCCTCTTTGGTAAAGTCCCAAACCTTTTGCCAGAATGCTACAGTAAAGCCATCCGGGCCAGGGGCTTTATCCCCATTCATCTCCATCAACGCCGCATGAATCTCAATCTCTACAAAAGGGACTTCCAGACTCTCTGCTTCTTGCTGGCTGATACAACCCACCTGAATATTACCAATATCCGCCTGCCAAACCATATCTTCAGAAAGCAGCTGCTGGAACGAATTCACAACTCCTTCTCTCACCTCCTGCTCCTCTACCAGCCACTCCCCATTAACCTTAATCCTACCCATAACGTTGTTTCTTCGGTGAGCACTTGCCATTCTATGGAAGAACCCCGTGTTTCTATCCCCCTCCCTTAACCAAATCTCCCTTGAGTGCTGCCTCCAGTGGGCTTCCTCCAACAGGACCCATTTCTTAAAGGAATCTTTAGCATCCTTTTTTAGATCAGCCTCCTCCATAGTCAGATTTCTCTCACTTTCCACCCGATCCCAAAAGTCTACTTGTTCTAAGGCTAAAGCTTTATTGGTTTCCAGCCTCCCAAAAACCTCTTTGTTCTAAATTTTCAGTTTCTTTTTAGTTTCCTTCATTTTAAAAGCCAATCTGTAGCTAGCACTGCCCCTGACCTCAATCCCCTGCCACCAAGTTCTCACCATGTCTTGAAACCCCTCCACCTTCAGCCACATATTTTCGAATCTAAATGGAGTTGGGCCTCTTCTAATTCCACCCCCCCTCTAACACGATTGGGAAATGATCAGAAATTGGCCGAGACAATCTGAGCTGTGTAACACCATTAAACAGATCTAACCAACTAGAGGAAACTAAGAATCTGTCTAGTCTCGCCCAGGCCTGATTGTTAAGCCCCCCATTCCAGGTGAACTCTCCCCCCTGAAGAGGCAGGTCCACCAACTCTAAGTCCTCCACAGTCTCTGCAAATCTCCTCATGGCTGAACTAATTCTTCTTTGGCTGCTCCTTTCTTGTTGAAACAGAGTGATGTTGAAATCCCCACCAAGACACCAGGGATCATCCCAAAGACCTCTTATCGCCCCAAATTCCTCCCACATACCCTCCCTTTCCATTCTAGAAAAAGGACCATACACTCCCGTAAAAACCCAAGTAGTCCCATTTTCTATAGTTTTGAATCTGCAAGACACGTGAAAAGACCCTCCACCCAATCCAAAATATCCAAGACCCTCTTGTCCCAGCATATCAAAATGCCACCCGCAGCCCCCTCCGCATTTAGGGCTTTCCATTCTATAAATCTCCCCGTGCCCAGGCTTCTCACAATACCCTCCGACATCTCCTGAATCTTGGTTTCCTGAATACATAATAGATCCACCCTCTGATTCCTTATGTAGTTCTTAATAACTTTCCTCTTAGAGCTGTCATTCGCTCCCCTCACATTCCAGCTTATAATCTTCAGCTTCATTGGGCAACTATCAATTGATTCCCTTTGCCCTGTGATGTATCTTTCTGCTTATTGCCCCCCTCATAGTTGACAGAGCATTCCAACCTCTTTAGTTCCCTTTCAAACTTGGACTTCTCCAAAAGATCTTTACTGTGAATCTTTTCCCTCCTCTTTCTGATTTTAGTCAGAAAGTTCAGTATCTCCCTTTCTAGCCCCTTCGTAGAGAAGCCCAGGAACTGGCTGAATTTTGCTAAGTCACACTCCTCCCATAGTTCCTCTTTCTCGTTTTCCTTGTCTTGAGATCTTGAAGCACCCGTCTTCCCCTCCTTACCCCTAACCTTGTCTCCATTTGTGTTAGCCTCTCCCAACTTCCAGGGTCCATTGTCATTCTCAACATTCCCCTCATAGACTGTCAACCAGGTTGACTTGTCCCCCCATAATTCCTCCTCTGTTTCCCCTGGGCAATCGAAAGACTCCCCCTCTGGAGCCCGATCAGAATTAGAAGAAGAAGAAAGAACTGTCCCCATAACCCAGCTTCCTTTAGAATGAGAATGCAGGGCATACCTCTTAGCTTCATCTTCAAGGGCTCGGTCAGTCATGGAAAAGCCTTTCTCCCCCTGATCCCTTCTAATCTCCTCTGGCACCCAGCTCTTCAAGGAGTCCTCTGGATTGAATATTTTTCTGGAGTTAAAATGGCCCAAGAAACCAGCCTTCTCGTGAAAAGCAATTGGGCCCTCCCTTACCAAACCAACCCTCTCAGCTGGAGAATGGCAACCCAAATCATCAGCCCAATTACTATGAGATGGGCCAGCCTTTGACTCACCAGCCACCTTATTTTTATCTTTTGATTTTCGGCCCAATGGCCCATCTATCTTAGCCAGGCCTCCACCCTTCACCTGCTCTTTAAGGCCCATGGATGGGCCAAATGAGGGCAGCCCATCCTTTTTACCATCCACACAGATCCAGTCCCCGTGCATTGGGCCATGGATTTGGTTCCCGGTCTCTAAGCCCGGCCCATTTTTCTGCAGCAGCCTCCCATCATCTGTCAGGTCCAGTCCCACGATTCCCGCTGCTGTCACTTCCTTCCCCACGCGCTTCTCCGCGCGTGAGTGCATGTCACCCCTGATTTCATTTCTCCTTCTGTTTGCCTCCACATCAGGGATCCGTCTCACCTCCGGCCTGATTTCCCACCACAGCGCCAACGTATAAACCTCCTTCTCTACCTCAATTTCTAGAATACTCGGTCTGTGTTCGCCTTTCAACTTGACCAGTATCCTAGCCCATTGAATTTCCCCCATCGATCTTGTCCGCTCATCAATATCAACAAATCCCCCACATTCCTCCCCAATTTTCTTCAAGATCGCCGGGCTCCATAACGACATTGGCAAACCAAAAATATTAACCCATACTTCCTGTGCCCTCTCCTTCTCTACCCAACAACCCGTCTTTGGGTTCCAAAAATCCAAACTTAAGAAAACTCCTCCCAGCTCTCTGCTTCCCGAAGAGACCACTCGGTGAGCCTCTCCTATATCTTCAAACTCCAGCAATGCCCTTCCTCGTTCCAACATGGCCCAGTCCTAGATTACCTTTTAAGCCCCAGGACCTTGCCCAAAGGCTTCCCAGCCTCTCCATGTCTTCTTCTTCCTTCTTGTTGGACTTCCAGCTCGCGACGAGACAATGTTTCAACTTCTGTAGATTCCCGGCCATCTCCTCCCTCGAAACCTTCATCTTGACTGCAGTTGGACCCTTCTGATTTGTGCTCGTGACTGCTTCCACGTATGATTTCGTTGGAGAAATCTTCCCGCCGGCCCGTACTTCCTGCAGCTCCATTCTTCTACCAGCCATCTCTTCCATTTGGTGGATCATCTCCACCATAGCCGTCCAACCTCTTTTGGCCCTCCTTCCTCTCGGCAAGAAGATGCAAAAATGCTTTCGTTCCAGATCCACAACCCCCAGCCTTAAAAACCCACCCGCTCTGTTGCAACCCCGCACTAAAGAGAACCTCTTGCCTCTTTCACTCCACTCCTTTTCCCATCTCCCTTCTTCTTCATCTCGTATACAGTGGATTGGCCCTTCCTTGAAAAGCCCTAAGCTCTCCAGCCCTAATCGAACCCATGTCGAGACCCCCCATTTCTTCTCCACGATGCGGATCTGACATCTTCCTTTCCTTCCGTCCAAGACGAGCTCAAATGTCTTGGATTCAACCGTGAAACTCCGCTTTCGGCTCGCCTCGCCGGTCTCCTCGTCGTCGCCGTCGCACGCGCCTTCACTCTCCCTCACGCCCCCTCTCTCTCTCGCGTCCTCTCTCTCTCTCTCTCCCATCGGGTCCCTTGTTTTTGAAAACCGCACCTTGAATCAGACAACTTGATGACTCAATCAGAAAAATCAGAAATTGTACTAAAATAATGGGCTAATCATTATAAGATTCCAGCTTCATTGTATCTATGAGATTTCATTTTTATCTTATTTATAAAATTTCAACGTTTTTCTTTGTGTATGGCACTCTTTTAGTATTTTAGAACTATTTACGTAATTACAACATTTTTTTTTAATAAAATCACATAAAGAAAGAAGTTTAATGACTATAATATCATTTTAAAAAATAATACTTAACGAAGGAAATAGAGTTCACGATTAACCAACCTCAATCCCAAGTATATCATGAACACCATACATATAATTCAAGCCACATACTATCTCCCGAATCACTGTGTTGATTCCGGGGCACAATCCTCCACATGTCACTATACAAGCACGTACTTCCTCTGACTTGAAATAAACCTGAGATCGGAAAGACTGCATATTTATATTTCCATGATTTCAAAAGCATTCTTAGTGCATGATTGGACAAGAAAATACACCTTTTCTCGAGGCCCTGCTCGCCGAAAATGAACTCCTCTAGGACTTCCCTTTTGAACAACAATCTGAAGAAAAAACATAGTAGTAAAGGAGGAACACAAAAAGATAAACATAAAAGAAACAAAAAACAAAAGTCACCTACTTTTTGTGCTACCACGTCTTCTGGGCTAACAAAATTTTTCCTAACAAACAGAAAATTTTAATGTATTCTGATCAATAAATGAAGTATAAAAGGACCATAAGAAAATCTTAACAAAAATAGTCATGTGATAATGATATGAAGTTACAAAAGACATTATGAATGAATAAGGGTGCTTACTTGACTATTGCATAAGCTAAGTTCTGTTGCAATGGGTTTGGGTATGACTGAAGAAAACAAGAAAAAAATGAATGAAAATATAAGTCAGAAATTACCCAGATCTTTAGAAGCTAAAAAGACAAATACAATACCCAGAATCAAAAAGTTAAACAAAGTGTGAAAGACCCTTTTTGATAAACTGCTACGCATGGGATTTGGAACAGACAACTCGAGGCATCATCAGTCCATTAGTCGTTCGCACAGGGAAAGAAAACCGAAAGGAATATAGATTTCAAGTTTCATTTGCTTTTAACCAGCACTTTAAGTAGACAATATAACTGGCACAACTCATTAGTGAAAGGACTATAACTAGGATGTGAAGAAAAAAGGAAAAATTAATAGGTCCAAAATTTTTTTTATGTTGTAATATATAAACAATTAACTCATCCAAATTACCGAAAAATGCATTTAGTGATCCACAGACTGCTTTTATATTGGAATTTCCCATTCATATTCCCTAAAAACAAGAAAGTAGTCATGGAAGGTCAACTTCGTCCACCAAGTTTCAATATGGAGATCATTATCTGCCTTTTTTCTTCAATTCTTTACTAAGGGTTACTCTGCACATACAACTATGCTAAGTAATTGGAATAAAGATCTTGGGTCAGTGAGAGTTACCCTCTATAGTCTTTTCTCTTTCCTTCTCACTTCTTTCTTTTAACTCTAGAAATCAAATCCTAAATACATAAAATATCAATATATAAGGATCAAAGCACTAGGATAAAGAAGAACTAATTGAAGATTGCAAATACAGATAATGTCAACATACATACAGAAGAAATCAATGAGGGGATACTACTTTGTACATGGGATTCTTCCATAAGGGATACATTCTTTATGGTGTGATTTAACTAAGAATCATTGTGACAAGAGTTTGATTAAAGATAATTCCAAAGTTCCTCGCTGACATTTTGGGCCTCCAGTTATGGCTGGAACTCCACCTTTTGGCCTATTCCATTCTGTTCTTTATCAACATTCATGCTAGCTGTTATGGTCACTTTAGCAATGTTGTTGATAGCCACAGGTTGATGCCTTATGGCTGATGTTCTGATACCTTGAGACATTCCAACAATATTTTGCTGCTGATTCAAAGCCTTTGGCTGTTGAAGAGTTCAAGTATCAGATGCAGTCTGTTTGAATCACGTTGATGTTTGTTAGCGCCTGAAATTAATGTACTCCCAAACAAAAGCTTGCTTGTGGAGGTTTAAGCTGGTATCTATTGCATGTTCTTGGTTCAGACTTTGCCTGTCCCTTTTTGTATTTCTCATTTCTTGTAATCATTTCTAGTTTTATCACTTGTACAAACCTGCCTTCCAGGATTTGAAGAAGTAGGCATTTGACTACTTTTTTTTGGCAACATCTGGTACTGCTAAGTAGCCATTTGTGTTAAAGCAGTCAAATTAGCTGTTCAAAACCTTTAAAAGTAACCCTTGCTTATTTCCTGCAGAGCTTCAAGCACATGTATCCTTGGCTGCATACAAGTGGTTGGCCATTATTCTCAGTGGATTTGGAGTGGTAAGATGTCTAATATCAGAAACATGAATGTTTTTTCTCTTCATTCCAGGATCTCCAGACACAATAGGTGGAGATGCTACACCATTGGCAACTGCCAGTCAGATTACAGCAGTGAAATAGAATAGTTCTACCAATTTGATCGTGGAGGATGAAGGCACACTGAGGAGAGAGCCTGCTTTTTGTTTTCGTGGTGGGGTGCAGGGTGGTGGTGGTTAATAATGAGTCCATGAAAGCTGAAATTTGAAGTCTCATATTTTTCTTGATACATTCTAGGAATCTTGATGAGCATAGAAAATTTCACTTGCTGGTGACAGATAAGGAAATATATAACACTGCAGCTCTGAAAAACTTGTGATGCCAATTTCATCCAGTGGATTTTGCTACACACAATGAACTTTACTCCCTTAATGGGAAGCACTGCAGTCTTAAAAACTGTAATTTCCTCATCTATGAGAGCTTTTATTCATTTTCCTCCTCAAAGTTTCATGCAAAGCATCTGCTATCATAGTCCTCATAGCTCCTCATAGCCTCTCAAACTCATTATCATGTATCACTGTTTTAAATGCTCCAGAATATATGGCTAGTATACCTCCCTTGCTATCCACTTAGGTTTTTTACTCCATACACATGGTAAAATTGAAGAAAGTTGCAGTCATTTGCTTCCCTCCAACGCTGAGATAAAACTGTTACTCTCATTCCTTTCTCTCTTTGATTTTATATGTTCCTAACTTTGCACCACTCCATCAAAAATATTATTTAATTGAATCGGTTACGTTCCTTTCAAATTTTCATTTTTAGGCACATACAGCTTTTTACTATTTTCTTTCCCAAGCTCCCATTTCCTCATTTGTTGGAGCATGATGTAAATTACGAGTCCAAATCCTAATAGCATAAAATTTTTGGGAATTTGCTTTCTTCAACATGGTATCAAAGCTATGATTAACCAAAGTGTTCACATTCAAGTCCTCCTCCCATCTATTTATTTGTTTAGTTATTTGCAATCACAAATTTGTGATTTGTCTACTAGTACTTATGATTTGTCTACTGCTACTTCTATCTATGGATCTCACATACATTATAGAACTGCACAAAGAAGGTTATAGCAGTGATATACATTGTGGGTCCAAATTCTAATAGTTTAAGCTTTTAGGAAATTTGGTTACTCAAAATTTATGAAGCTCACTAAGTCAATAGTTTTGGCCCAACAAGCGTACTAGACATAATCTTTTGCTTTGTTATTCCTATCTATGCTTAATGGTTTTGGTACAACAAGTAGCACTAGACACAATTGGGAAAGTGGTTTCCCCTGCTCAAAATGCTTTTGTGATGGGCAGACAGATTCTTGACGCCTCCCTAATTGCAAATGAGGCGATAGATTCGTGGCAAAAAAGAAAAGAGAAGGGGGTCATTTGCAAATTGGACATTGAGAAAGCTTATGACAGCATGAATTGGCAGTTCTTAATGAAGGTTCTACAAAAAATGGGCTTTGGGCCAAAATGGCTGGGTTGGATGTGGAGTTGCATATCTTCAGCAAAATTTTCAGTCCTAGTGAATGGGGTTCCTGCTGGTTTTTTCCCGAGTACTAAGGGGCTTGGCCAAGGAGATCCTCTATCTCCTTACCTCTTTGTCATGGGAATGGAAGTGTTGGGTATCCTTATTAGGAGAGCTGTTGAAGGGGGATTCCTATCAGGGTGTAGCATTCGGGAGGGCAGAAGGACTGCTTTGAACATCTCTCACTTATTTTTTGCTGATGATACAATTATTTTCTGTGAGGCTAATAAAGAGCATCTAAGTCATTTAAGTTGGATCCTCTTCTGGTTTGAAGCTGCTTCCGGGGCTAAAGATTAATTTGGGCAAAAGTGAAATCATCCTGGTGGGTGAGGTGGATGATATTGAGGAGTTGGCAATGGAGATAGGGTGTCAGGTGGGATCTTTGTCGTCCCAGTATTTGGGCCTGCCATTAGGGGCTCCTAACAAGGCCTCTTCGGTGTGGGATGGGGTGGAAGAAAGAGTGAGGAGAAGACTTGCGCTATGGAAAAGGCAATTTATCTCCAAAGGTGGTAGAATCACTCTTATTAAAAGCACCCTGGCCAGCATACCCATTTATCAAATGTCTCTTTTCCGGATGCCTAAGATCGTTGTTAGAAGGCTAGAAAAATTGCAAAGAGACATCCTATGGGGAGGGGGAAATATGGAGAGGAAAGTTCACTTAGTGAAATGGGAGATAGTGTGTGGGGACAAAGGGAGGGGTGGGCTTGGTTTGAGGAAGCTGGGCCTCCTGAACAAAGCTTTGCTTGGTAAATGGATATGGAGGTTTGCCTGTGATAGAGAGAATCTCAAGAAGCAGGTGATTTTGGCAAAGTTTGGGCAAGAAGATTATGGATGGAGGTCTAAAAAGCCTAATGGGGCGTTTGGAGTAGGGGTGTGGAAGGAGATCATGAAGGAAACTGATTGGTGCTGGGATAATTTAGAGTTTATGGTGGGGAAGGGCACTAAAATCAGATTCTGGACTGATGTGTGGTGTGCGGGTACAGCGTTGTCCCAAACATTCCCGCACCTCTTTGCCTTGGCTGCTAACAGGAATGCTACGGTGGAGGAGATGTGGGATCAGAATTCTGATCAAGGAGGTTGGAATCTAAGATTTTTGAGGAATTTTAATGACTGGGAGGTGGGCATGATAGGAGATCTGCTCCTTAAGCTGAGAGGGCTTAGGCCGTCTTTGGAAGAAGATTCAGTCTCTTAGAAGGGAGGAAAAAACGGTCAATTTAAAGTCAAGAAAGCGTACAGTTGTTTAGTCAATCCCATTGACACCATTTTTCCGGAAAAATGCATTTGGGTGGATAGTGTTCCTACCAAAGTCGCTTTCTTTGCGTGGGAGGCTACGTGGGGGAAGGTGTTAACGCTTGACAGACTTCAAAGAAGAGAATGGCAATTCCCTAATTGCTATTTTTTGTGTGGTTGTACAGAAGAATCTGTAAATCATGTCCTTATTCACTGTATAGTGGTTAGAGCCCTTTGGGAGTTAGTCCTTGGGCTTGTAGGTGTTAAGTGGGTCTTTCCAGAAACTGTAAAGGAGGTCTTATTTAGCTGGAGAGGTTCTTTTGTGGGAAAAAAAGGAAAAAGATTTGGAAGTCCATCCCGTTATGTATCTTTTGGACGGTTTGGAAAGAGAAGAATAGATTAGCTTTTAAGGGGGGTGTGCTACATATTCAGAAGCTAAAGAATTTTTTTGTTTTTAATTTGTGGGGTTGGTCTAGATTGGATATTGGAGATGACTCCCTCTCCCTTCTAGGCTTTCTAGAGTGGCTAGCATCCACTTAGGGGGGGTGAGGTCTTCTTGGTCTCTTTTGTTTTTTGTTGAGAGGCTATAGCTGCCTTGTATATCTCCTGTATGCTGTGTGGCTATTGGCCTCTGTTTTAATGCATATTTGGTTTACGTATCAAAAAAGTAGCACTAGACACAATCTTTTGCCTTGTTATTCCTGTATATGGATTGGGTTATTTAGATATTCAAAAACAAGTATTCCCTCATTTATTATGGTTCTTTGAATATTTGTACAATTGCACACAACAAAAACATTGTTTTCCATGTCCTATTTATTCAAGTAAAGATGATATGCCATGTTCCCTTGTCATTCAAGACTTTAGAATGTCGATATGGAACAGGAAAATGAGAGACAAAGAAGAAATAAAGAACATATTTAGCATTAAACTATATTTTTGGTCTCTCCAACTTTATTCATGAATAGTCTGATGATAAAAGTTAATTATAAAAAAAAATTAAAAATAAAAAGGAAGAAAGAAAGAGATGGTAGAACCCCGCATCATTAATAACAACTTTTTTTCTCTGCTCAACAATTTTATGAAAGGTGTAAAGTCAATTCATTTACATTTTTTCTCTTCTCAACAAATTTTATAAAAGGTGTAAAAATAATTCATTTACTGCCTGTATCAACTTCCATAGGATGTTTCATACTTAGTTCAGAATCCTGATTTAGATAATTCAATCTCATAATAGAAAAAGGAAACATGTATTTAGGACTACAACTCCAAGCATACAAAGTCAAAAATGGCATATACATAACTAAAATAGGGTTGAAATACCCTTAAAAGGTTGATTACTGAAGAAAAAACCAGGAAGTTCTCAAGATGGCCAGCAGATGGGAATAAATGCCAGCAAAAAATGAGTAAACTCCTTGATTCTAAGTTCTAAACCCTCAAATGGTAGTTTCAAGATAGTATGGAACTGAAATGGCACCTAAATGGGTTTGAAGGTCATAAATTGTTTTCAGCATTCTTCTTTTGAGGTTTATTATTGCTAGACTTTGGTTATTCATAGTTCTTGTGTTTAAAGTAGGATAAAAGTCAAGTGACGTAATGTTTTTGCAGCATTACTGTTCAATGGTATTGCTACTGTGGCGAGTAATGATTCAAACTGTTGCAGCATGACATGTTCATGCACTTGCAGCACCAAACTAAATAAGTGTTTGGCCTTTTTATTTAGATGAAACTAACGGTTCATTTTGTTTAGAAAAGCATCATGATTATCTCCTTCCAAAGTTAACGGATGATCATTAAGAAATTGCAGTTTCAAGCTCTTGTTTAGAAATTGCAGTTAATGAGGGTGTAGCTTTTCCATAGAAAACAGCATTTTATTAAAAAGGGAAAAAGAAAACAAAAAAGAAAAAAAATTGAATGAGCTGTCCTTTAAGCAAACATAAGGAATAGAATAAATAAATAAAGAGCTTGTTGGGTGTATTTTGCCAAAGTGTGATTGCCTGGGAAACCTTATTCTTATTGCCTTTCTTTGTTCTATCTCTGCTTTAGGGTCATTTATATGGGAGACTAAAGCAATCTATCAATGTTGAGAGCCACCATTTAAGATGACAGCCTAATGTTACAGTGGTGGTGTTGCCATTCAATAGTGTGGTGAGAGGATGAAAAGAGGATTCGAATGAGGCAAGTAAAGGAAGCATAGGAGATGGTAACAGTAGTGACAGAGTCACAAAGAGCTCTCCAGAGTATGCATCAATTCTCTAGGTTCCTCAGTTCCAAGGATCACTAAGAGCCCTCTAAACTGTCCTTCAGTCTCAGAGTTCCTCATTTGGAAAGGTCACTTAGGTGGTGTTTGTTTTTTAGCTGAATAGAAAAAGCCAAATATGCATCAATTCTCTAGGTTCCTCAATTCCAAGGATCACTAAGAGCCCTCTAAACTGTCCTTCAGTCTCAGAGTTCCTCATTTGGAAAGGTCACTAGAGTTTTGTAGACTATCAGCAAGTGCCTAGCATATTTGATTTGACAAAAAGTTCTCAAGATTATGTTCAAAGTCTCTAAAATCTTCTAGCTCATGCTATAATTAATTAATATTTTCTTTTAGCCAATCATAGAATGAATTAAATCAACTAAGACAGGAAGCATCCTATGCAGGTCATTGTTTTTTTTCTATAGATAATTGTGCATTGTAAACAAACACAACAAGAGTTCCTCACATTGTGACTCCTAATATTTAATATTGGAATTGATTGAACAATATAAATAGAATATTTATTCTACTTTAAAGTATGATACAGACAGTCTAGACCTTTTTCACAATTTCCTAAGATCCTAATTTTTTTTTATATTATAGAAATCACAATATATCATAATACTTGGATTTTGTCTTCCCTAAGTAGTAGTAGGCCTATTCAAAGAGAGAATTGATTGTCTGTCCTTTCAAGAATATATTCTCTCATTTATTCCTAGCCAGCCAGTGAATACCCAACACAAGTCATAGATAAAATATGTGTATACTGGGCTCATGTCACAATCTCATTTCCCCAAATTGCCTTATCATTAAACATATTGATACCAATATGTATCAAACATATTGATACCAATATGTATCAATATTTTTCACCCAGAACACAGCTTTTAATGACATTCACAATGGATTTGGAGGAAAAGCAGGCCTCAGATTTGGATCACAATAAGTGTGTGTGTGGGTGGGTGGGTGGGTGGGGGGAGAGAGGGGAATGAAAAAAACAGTTTGAAAAAAAAATTGTAAAAATTAAAAAAAAAAAAAAAAAAAAAAAAGCATGAGCAAAGCAAATTTATTCTTTCTCAAATTCCGTTTTATAGAGAGCTTGAAGAATTTGCACAGGTGTAAGTTTTTAAACAGCTCACTCCCATGACAAACCAAACAAAACAATTTGATAGTCCTTTCTATTGCCTATTTGATCCCCTTGTAATTCCAGATTGCCAGCTTTCTTTCTTTGATACTACCGTTTGGAACCAATGATAGTCAGAATGGAAAGGAGAGGAATTAGCATAAATGTTTGAATTCCGCTATCTATCCCTATTCAACCTTATCCTCTACAATGCTGAGCATAAAGGAAGCCAATAGAAAAATGCTTCCTTACTTCAATTCTTTCGCAACTCCAAACAAAAAGAAAGAAAATTAATCCAGTTCTTCTCCTTCCCTTTCCTTGGTTCCGAACAGATTCCTAGTTTTCCAAATCAATCCTTTATCCAAAAACAAGTGGATGTTACTTAATTCACATTTACTTTCTAAGGATCACAACAATAATAGCTCGAATTACCGGCAAATCAGGCAGAAAATTCGTCAAGTGCGGAACTTCATCCACAACAAAACCATCATCATCACCTCCACCTCCACCGCCACCGCCGGAATTACATGAATATTGAGCTCTGATCCGCCGATTTTGGCGCGAAATCAACGGCGTGAGGGAAAAATCCCTGGATTTGAAACTGTAATTGGGGAAATTGGAGAGTGAAGTGAGATTGCAGGATTTCAATGGAGGTGGAATGGAAGAGAGAGCAAACGAAGAGAGAGAAAGATCCATTGGAAGAACAGCGAGCCAGGTGAAGAGCAGAGACTCTGCGCTTGAAATGTAAGAGAGAGGGTGGGATCTGGTGCGATCGATCTCACTGAGATTAAAACGACCATTTTCCGTAAAGTCAGCAGAGGGGCTCAGACTTTTTTTTTTCTTTCTTTCCTTTTTGTTTTTGTTGTTGTTTTGTGCTTTTAGAACATCAAAAGATGAAATATATGCCAAGCGACGATTTAATCTTCACCTCTGTAAAGGCAACCTCCCACCTCCACTTAACTGAAAATGTGAAAAAGAGAATCGAAAGAATTAAAGAAAGAGTAGAGAGAAACTCTTCTCAGTTGGGAAATCTGTTTTTCTTTCCAAAAACCTTTTATAACCTTAGAAAAATGAAAATTTTAATATTTTTAGTTACTCATCTTAAAGATAAATATTAATTGAGGACTTAATAAGGGCATAATACAATAATTTAATGTAGTGGCATCCATCATTTGTATTAACAAACACTCTCCTTTTAAACGTTCATCATACTATTATGTCTTATAAAAGCCCTACCGTTAAAAGACTTATGGCTACATTTAGTTGACGGGATAGGATATATAGGACACGACATGTATATCTTATAATATCATATTCCATTAAATAGGATATGTATATCTTAATATATGATTTTTAATGGGATATTTAAGGTAACATATCCAATTATATATATTATATTTATATTTATATTTACTATCTACATGAAATATATATTATTTTCAATGTTCAAAATAAAAATTATTTCACATTCAAATATTTTTTATTTAAAAAAAATAAAATTTTTGTTATGTTTAGTGATATTCATTATTAAAATATTTAAGCTTTACAAATAATTTTTTATATTATATTATTTAATATGTAAAAATAATTTATGTATCATATATTAATATTATTTTATAAATATTTTTTTTTAGTTTTTCATTTTTAATCATAAATTTAATTTAAAATATAAAAAAATTATTTTGTAAATTAAGTATATTAAAAAAATAAAAAATTGATAAAAATATATATATATAAATTTTTTATACATATTCTACAATGGGATTAACATATCCCATGTGAAAGGGATAAAAAAAAAGAAAAAAAAGAGAAAAAGGTAGATAATATATCCCACCACTTTACCCTATTCCATGTTTGATTGAATATAAGATATGATAAGTGATAGGATAACTTATCTTATCATATCACCAACCAAACATGAAATAAGATATAATATATCTTTTTTTTATCTTATTCTATACTATATCCGACCAACTAAACATAATTTATAAGAAAAATCTAGAAAAGGAAAAAGAGTGTTAACATTCTTGCAGTTTTTTTAGGTTGATGTTATTGGAATAGAACTCTTAAAAGCAAAACATGATATGATAAAATTAAACTTAAGTTTCCTTTGTTAAACTTATTTGACTTATACTCATATAAGCTTGAATCACTTAATTCAACCCAAAATAGGTCTTAGTTGATTAAGTAACTACATATGATCATCTAATTAATCAATTAGTCCAATATAAAAAAACTTGTCTATTATTTTTTGTGCAACTTTGCATAATTATCAAAACACCCTTATGCATATGAGTAAACCTATAATCAATCAAACCCTCATAAATCGTACCATAATGGTATATGAGCTCAAAGCGGAGACTATTTGAACCCATAGAAGTATTGGCTCCCTTAGAATTCAATTCAATTCTGAAGTTAGTTTAACATTTCACTATAAAGAATCCACCTCACTCTAGTATCCTATATAAATAAAAATAACAACAAAACAAAGCTTGAACCTATGACTTACTATCCACTATGTGTAGACTCTTCATGAACTAATCTTCATAATCTAATATGGTAATATTGTCATATATAAAGATTACATCACCAATTCTTGAGTTACAAATCTCACTTATGATGTGATTGACTAATATACTCTAACTCCAAAGTGCATATGTCAAATTTCACTACCGTCAAGTTTGCTTAAACAAATATAACATGAGATAGGATAAAAGATGAGATATTATATCCTATCCTATATTTGGTTGATGATGCGATATGATAAATTATCTCATCACTTATCATATCCTATGTTCAACTAACCATGGGATAGGATAAGTAGTATGATATAGTATCCACCATCTTTTTCATGTATCATAAATGTATTTTTTTTTTTTTTTTTTTTTTTTATATGCTCATTTTGTAAAATAAAAAAATTATTATAAATTAAATTTATGGTTAAAAAAGAAAAACTAAAAAAAAAACTTATAAACTAATATTAATATATAATATATAAATTATTTTTATATATTGAATAACTTAATATACAATTTTTTTATTTGTAAAGTTTAATGTTTTAATCATGAATATTGTTAAATATAAGAGAAATTTCAATTTTTAAATAGAAAATAGTGGCATGTGATATAATTTTTATTTTAAACACTGAAAATAATATTTATTTCATATTATTTTTTTTATTCATTTCACAAATTAAATATAAACATAATATAATGCAACATATCTCATTAGATATATTACCTTAGAATATCATGTTCATAGGATATGTCTATAAAAAAAAATATCATATTCCATTGGCCTATGACATACATATCTTATCCTATCTTATTCCGTCAATCAAACGTAGCCTAAAGGAATTATCATGGGCATAAATTTCATGATCATATGTCTTTTAAATCACCCAAAGGTACACGTTGTTACAAACTCATGAGATATCATGATGTCTCTATTAAGAATACTTGTTGCCACTAGTCACCATCAATAGTGACCTAATCCTTAGGGATATATGACCATTTTAGAGTCTCACCCACAGGTCAATGTCTTATGTTGCTTTTGGCACAAACTCAATATCCTTTCAAGGTTGAGGTCCATGCAATATAGTAGCTTAGTAAATCATGACAATCGATAACCTTATGTCATGATTCACTATAAGTCTTATCCTATTTACATCGATCACATATGCTAGTGCACTCACCATGAGAAACTAATCCTGATAGCAAGACAAATCATCTCTCAAATTTAGAGGTAGTGTACTACAGTCTCTGTTGGATTGCCCAAATCCATGAATTGACTATGAACAATTTATCTACTTACAAAAAACTCATGATTTGTATCCTCTATGCAACTCCTAATGCATCTAAGTCATATACAATATAAAAGATATGGGTTGAATCTGAAATCAATGTTAATCCATAAAAAAAAGATAGCAAGTGGATGGTTAAGTCTAATTTTGTTACATCATGTATCACTTTTAGTGGCGCAATCCCAACAAAGTGTTTTGTATAGTTTTGATTTGGAACTCTACACCACTTATGTGGTTGTCAAGGGGGGAGGCTCGGCTCAAAATGGGATTATAGGTTCCAATGTCGAGCTAGGGGCTAGAGTCTGAAGCAACAAAGTATGCTTTGTTGTGCCCCTAATGGGATGACCAAGAAATGAGCTCTTTGGTATCATGATCTAAGATAGTGAGACCTTAAACACCATGTGGATGTGGGGGTTCATAGGTAGTAGGCTTGTGTATAGTTGATCGATTGACCAAAGATATGTCTAAACTGATTACATATTTTACATCTCACACGTTCTTTAAATGTTATTATGATTATTCTATGATAATTTCTAATTACCAAAGTTATTATAGATATATATGTTTTAGAACTGTATTTAATGTGGACTAACCATCCTAACACTTGTGTATTGTGACTATTCACTGGACCTTATGTTCACCTCATAGAATTAATTAATTTTTTTTTCAAGTGAGGACTCTTTTATTCTTATTAAGGAGATAAAATTGACTTCAGAAGGCATTTAACTTTAGTTCTTTCCTTATTAAACTTGTCAGATGTCTAGTCTATTTACATTATGTATTTTAGCTCAATTTTAGTTATTCTTAATTGTGTGGCTTATCTTACAAACCTTGCTTCCGCCATAATTGTATCTAATTGTTGTTTTATTAGGATTATCTAGTTGCGTTTCATTCTTTTATACTTCATTTATTTCTTGGGATGGTGATTCCACTCTAGATTCCCATTTGGAGTGGGCTCATTATCTCTTAATGGGCCCCTATTAGGGTAGGTTGCTACAAATATATGACCACATTAAGGTCTCACCCATAGGTCAAAGCTTCATGTTGATTTTGACACAAACTCAATAGTCTTTTAAGGTTGAGAGTCTATGCAATAAAGTAGCCTAGTAAATCATGATAATTGATAGCCTTATATCATGATTCACCATAGGTTTTTATTCAATGTATAACCAACCATACACATTAGTGTACTCATGCAAGACACCTATCCTAACGACCAAGACAATTCATCCATCCAATTAAGAGATGGTGTATTATAATATCTACTAGATTACCCAAATCTATGAACCGATTGTGAACAACTAATCATCTTACAAGAAACCAATGACTTGTATCATCTATGCAACTCTTAATGCACCCAAGTCATATATAATGTAAGTGATATGACTGTGTATGCTCAAATAACCTCTTAATGCAAAAAGGGATAAAAAAAAAAAGAACTAGATATATAAATAAATTTATTAATGAATCAACCATTTGTTACATCACATTATGCTGTCTAAAGCTCTATCCCAACAATTATATCATTAATAAGAAGAAAATTGACTTCACCTTCAACTACAATTCTTTTTTTAATTCTCTTTTGTGCTTTATTATCTTTGCTTTTCTTGGAATCTTTAAATAAAGTTCTTTCAAACATTCCTCAACCAAAGCTCTTTTAGACATCTTTAGCTAATATTTTTTTTAAACAACTTCAACTAAGACTCTTTTAGCCATCTTCAACCAAGACTTTTCTAATTATCTTCAATCAAGGCTCTAATACACTTTATTGTGCATGCAGAAGTTATGATACAAACATAATAATCAAAGAACACAAAAAGAAAGCAAACCACACACAAAAATACATAAAATTTTAATACGGTTCATCCAACTATGCCTACCTCCATTGGATGAGAGAGAACATTCCATTATATGATAAAAAATATTATAGAGAATAAAATAGATAAACTATTAGATCCCAAAACATCTCACATTTTCTCACTCTTTATATCTTCCCTTTGAACTATAAGCCCTTTCGCTTCACCAAATGTCTTTTTAACTTCAATCCCAAGATTGAGGTTCGACTATAACAAGGTTTCCAAACCAAGCCTTCAAACTTTACACTTGGATTAATTGACTGCAATAGACACTTACAATTTTCTTCAAGAGATGTCTCACTCTTGAACCCCCCCTAGTGATATCCCATACTTGACAAACCCTAAGTAATACCTTGCACTTAAATTTATCCTCCAAGTAATACCCCACTCTTAGGCCCACCTCATAAGGTATACAAGAAAAGATTTAATAAGAATAAAACTCCTAATTTACAATTTGTCATAATGGAATACAAAAGAAACTAGGTTTGATGGTGAACTAATATGAAATACAAGTTTGAAAGTAAGTGCACTATAAAAGCACTCCCTTGAGGCTGAAATAATATCAAGAAGTTGAGAGCATAAATTATTGGTTAGACACAATTTAAGGTCAACCAACATGTCAAACTGGCTACTAGCATTGAGGTTACTGTTGCCCAATCGACTTAACCAATCCTCAACCGGTCCTTAACCAATCTTTAACTAATTGAATACATACTACTAGAAGAGAATGTGTGAATATACACCTCAATTGGTCAAGCCCAACCTACTCAACTGATCATCCTTGCCTTAATCGATTGCATTGTAAACACATTTTTAAGACTAGTTAAGACTAAGAAATCTTGACTAATAACTCCTCAACCTTTGAAAAACCTTTAAAAAGATTTTAACCTTAGTAAAACTTATGTTTTTTCTCAATTCAATTTTTCATCCAATTTATAAAGGAATTGAAAACAATTTAACACTTGGAAATGTTAAGTGCTTTAGTATAAGTAAAATGCAAGATGAACCTAATGCACCCAATATGAAACAATTTGATTACTTCTTTAGATATCCCTAAACACGCTTAGGATATTTCATTAGTTTTAAACCTTATTTGTTATCATCAAAATCAATTTTAACAAAACTTTGGTTTAACAAATGTTATTTGATTGTGGAATGAAAATTGAAAATAATACAATTATATGGATCATAAATTCTTTTTTATTCATTCTCTTTCATCTTTTATAATTTTTTTTTCGGCACGTATTTTGCAAAACAAAAAAATTTAAGTAAATGATAAAAATATAATAATTTTAATATGTATCATTTTTAATATATAATATAAAATGTAAAATATCTCTCATGTTTATTTTTAGAATTATTTAAAGATTTTTCCACTATCTATATTTTAATATATAAATGTTTCATTTTTTTTATTATTAAAATATTTAAAATTTTATAAATAAAAATACTAACTATATTGTGTTATTAAATATACTAATATTATTTAAATTGTGTAATTTTTAATTTTAAAATTAAAATTTTAATTCCTTTAGCTACCTTTTTTCAAAGTAATTCATATAACAAACGAAAAATCGAAGAAAATAAATGAAAAAAGGAAGAAAATAGATGTAAGAAAGGAATTTATGATTCATAGTATACGTAAATTTGATATCCACTATAAGGATTATTATATCTTATACTGAGGAAATGTATATTAAATAAAATTGTAGACCCCTTTATGAGAGGGGGGGGGGGCTCGGGGGGAGAGTTTTTTTTCTCTCTTCTGGGCATTTCTCTTTTAAACAAAGGGGGACCACCAGATGGGAGAGAGAGAGACGTGTGAGGACTTCTACTGGGCAGGAAGCAGAGAGCAGTTGGAGGCGAGGAAAAGAAGCAACCAGCTGGGTAGAAAACGTGTGAAGGAAGGTAGAAAGAGCGGGAGAGGAAGAAAAGAATTTGGGGGGGCAGCAGCTGGGAGCAAGGGGTGACAGAGAGAGGAGGACTTGCTGGAAGGAGGCGGGAAGAAAGGAAAAGGATCCGAGGACCTACTCACCAGGGATTTTTCTCTTGGTTCAGGTATGATTCTAATCTATTTTGCTTCTCCCGTTTTGAACTGTTCTCCTCTGTTCCTAGTCAATGCGTGGATTCCTTTGACATTTGAAGACCATTTGTGCAATTTATTTTCTGTTTTGGGAATGCTCAGAGTTTGGATTCATCATAGTATCTGTTTTTTTTTTGGAGATCATTTCCGTGCCTTTCTTTTGGTTCCACCTAAATCCCTCCCATCGGCGTCTATGGAATGTGGCGAGACTTCACAGCTTTCTTTGTTATATATATGCACACGCTCTGTTTTTTTCATGTTCATATTTTCCTGTCAAGTTTCTATTTTCTTTTTTTGAAACGTGGGATGCCGCACCTCATACTGGTTATCTGGGCTGAGGCGCTCATGGGAAAACTCAGTCAAACCAAGAAATTTCAACATTGCTTCAGAAAATCCGAAAGTGAGCTTCTCCACTGTGAAGGTCTCAAAGTCCAACATATCTTAATGGGAATGAGAGGCTTTTGGAGGATTTGATGCTAGCTGCCCGAGAATGGTGACCCGTAGGCCCACTAAATACAAATAACATTAATTTATGTGATGGGAATGAAAATATCACAATGCAAATAGGCCCCACAAGTTCAAGACTCTCATATGCTTTTAGGTTTGACTGCTAGTACCTTTTTAGCTCACTTTTCCAACTACAACTTACCACTTAGCACCTAGGTAACACGTTGCATGGCAAGCTACCAACCACCATTCACCATTTTATTTATTTATTTCTTCATGTTTTAATATTAAAGTTAAATTCTTCCAAAATTCCTATTTCTTAATTTAATTTCTAATTCCAAGATCCCATTTTTTTCACATCCACTTAATCTTTATTATTTCCGATATTATTATTATTTTATTTATTTACTTTTCAAATTTTCAATTATTAAATTTAATTTTCAAAACTCTGACTCTTAATTAATTTATTTAATTTCCAAAAATCAATTTTCTTTCAGATTTAATTTCCAAAATTTCATTTCCTAAATTTAATTTTTAAAACTCCAATTTTTTTCAAATTTAATTTCCAAAATTTCAATTTTCTTCAAATTTAATTTCTAAAATTCAAATTCTTCAATTTAATTTCCCAAAATTTCATTTCTTTCAAATTTAATTTCCAAAGTCCAATTTCTTTTAAATTTAATATCCAAAATTCCAATTATTAAATTTAATTTTCAAAACTCCGATTTTCAAATAATCTTCGGGACTCCAATTTTCAAATAAATTTCAAAAAATTCAATTTTCTCTCAAACATTTTTAATTCCACTCTGGTTTTTAAACATTTTTCTATCTCTCTTGATTTTATATAAGCAAGAATGAATTTTTCATAATTCCAAAATAATGGAATTTGTGATATTAATTCATGCAAAATAAATCGGGCTTTGGTGGGGGCCCCACATATGTGATTGATTGATTAATTGATGATTGATTGATTTGATTGATTTGATTGTTATTCATATTTGATTTATCCTGCTTTATGACATGCTCGAAATTATTCCTTAATTGCGCACTAACCTCACCTTTTGATAGCCTATTGTGGTTCCTCACCCAGGTGCGTATCTATCCCCATTCTAGTCTTTCTATATACATGTTTTGATTCTCATATGTGCATGATAGTTTCGAGTATTTATTGTTTTCCTTATCAGATGCCATGATTGCTTCATTTTATTAGTAGAGACCCGACTTTAGGGACTTAGAGGGGTGCTACGGTCTTTACCGTACCTTCCCGATAAGCAACCTGACCCCCGAACCCGATCCAGTTTTTCGTAGACCACCTTTTCCAAAATAAGGAGTCACATTTAGGGTTTTTATTTCTTATTTTGTTTACCCCTTTAAAAATAAAACAAAAATAAGTGGCGACTCCAAGTCATTTTCATAATCAATGAAATCAAATTTTCGAAATAAAAATCGAGCTCGCCATCGAGTGGGAAACGCATGAGCACGAAATGCGGGGTCCACAAAAATGTATATCAAACGAGGAAACAAGGATCACCTTGAATATTTGTATTTCTTAAAAAATTAATAATAGCTAAATATAGGAAATATCAATCATATCCCATAAAAATAATGATATTTTATTTTTATGTTTTCTTTAGTTACATGGTAATAGAGGATATCAAGTGTTCTGATATATTATGTGGTATTTAATCTTAACAAAAGTATCTATTGAGTGGAAAAGTGGATTTTCCAATTTGTAAAGAAGATAACATAGATATATAGGGATGGTGATGCAGGAAAAAAAAAATTATTCAATACATTTATGCTATATTTGTTAAGTGAGAATGAAGAATGAGAATTAATGTTTTATTTTTATTTTTATTTCTTATTCAATATGAATGAATTTGGTGATTTTAATTTTTGTATTTGAATGCATCTAGGCATGTAAAATTATTTTGTTCTATTTTAATATTTGTTAATAATGGGAATGTGAATGAAGAAAAAATTAACAAAAATACTCTTACACATACTTTAAAATAATTTTTTTATTTTCATTTTAAATGAATATCTTTTGAGTTTATATATTTTAAATGATAATATTTAAGAAAAATTATATTTACTTAATAAATAAAAATAAACCATAAAAAGTCATACACACTTAATGGAATATAGGGATAAAATAGTAATGTTAAGATGTTTTATTTCATTTCTTACATTATGGAAATAAAAATACCTCCTATAAAAGATTATTTTTATTGGAAATGAAATAATGAAATTAAAAACAACCATATTATTTCATTTCTTGCAGGGATATCACTATTATCAGGGAAGAATATAGAGCACTCCTTTCGGCTACAATATTTTCTCTCTGTATAAAACTCGGCAACAACACCACACTAAAAAACCCTAATTACAAAAGGCGGTTCCACATTGGGTTAAACGGGCCCAAAAGTTTTTCCCGGGGGTGTTGCCCCCGGACCCCCAAGAGGCTTGTCCATGAGTGCTCCGGCTCCATGGACTAAGCCTTAGTAAATCTTCCATTAAAAAACCACGCAATATTATTCGGGTTGGGTCATCAAACAGAATCAAACAAAACTAGGCTCTACAAAGCCCGACATATATGTATTTTAATATTGAGGAAAATTTTGATCGCTAAGATAAAAGAATGATGAGGTAGTGACCTGAAAGTGCAAAGAAAAAGAAAAGAGAAAATAATAATAATAATAATAATAATAATAAAGTTATCTTATATAATACCCATGTGGTAAGAAACAAAAAGGAATAATATAAAAGAGAAAGGGGAAAGAGAGATAAGAAGGGAGGGGAGACGTGGATGGTAGGGGGAAGAACAAAAAGAAAAAAGAAAAAACAAATGGGGAAGGTGTTGCAGATCTTTGTGTGGTCACCTAACGAGCCAATCGAACTTCGTTTTACATAAAAATTTAGGAAGGAATTCTCTTCATCGAGATGAACATCGTACATAGGCAAATTTCAAATCTAATAGTTAGATTATCAATTTTTGGGAGGGTGGTTTAACTTTAAAACTTTTAATTAATATTCTTTTTAAAGAAAAAATTTATTGATCTTTTTATTATGAGATAAATGTGATGATATTTGAGTATTTTTTGCATGTTGGGTGTATGGTTATGGTTTATGTTTTGATGATATATGGATTATTTATGAATTTTTAATGATATGATATAATTGGAGAAAAATTGTTGTTTGTTGGTGAATATATGAATATTTAGATTGATTTTAGTGGTAATAATGTTAGAGTAAAATTTAAAAAATAGTTATTGATCATATAATTTTTATGAATTAAAGAGAGATATCTATGTGAAACATTGAAATTATTTTGATCGTTGTTGGAAGATGAAATGAGAATTTTTGGTGACTATATATATATATATATATGTATATTAGTGTTGAAATAATGAAAATTATTTGTGGGAAAATGAAATAATAATAATTTAAATTATAGAAATTTTAAGTTTGTGACAGGTTTAAATTGTAAAAAAAAAATTGGATGTTGTCATATGTTTACCATGTTTATTTTATATTATTAAATATTATTATTTTAGGAATTGGACAATGGTAGTATATTGTATTATTGCATTCATTTACATCCATGGTTGTGTATAAGGAAAAATAAAGAAATGGCAGTGTGAATTAGAAACAAGAATGACAAGACCCTAAAGAGGGCACAAATGAAAAGAAAAATGAGAAATGAAAGGAATCTAGAGATCGAGAGGCGAATTAAGAAGAGAGTGAGATCATTGATGTGAAAGATACAAAAGTTTACTCTAGGAAGACTTCGAATTGAGAGTGTATTTAAGTACAGACATGCATCATTTGGTGAAAATCCGAGAACAATAATGCATTGATTGATTGTATGTAAATATTTGCATCATATTTATATTTGGAAGAAGGATTTATATTAATTAATTGAATGACATCAATTGTATGTTTGAACGTATTATTAGAAACTAAAATAATTTATTTATTTTGTAAACTTAGAAATGTTTAATATGCTATATATATGATTGAATAAGAAAAGTGATGACTTTCATTGGTTTAATTTTGTATGGTTTAGATTTCATTTAATGTATATAATTTAAATGTAATGTTATATTTTAACATGTGATTGCATTATATCAACTTAAAATTTTTAGCCCATTTGTGTGTAAGACACCTTACCGAGTAATGTGGAAATGCTTACTCTTTTTTTTTTCTAAATTTTTTTAACAAATATACTTTATGAGGAATCTCAGGAAGATCAGGAAGTGTTCCAAAAAGTCTCAAAAAGTGAAGGAATAATAACAATGGTTGTTTTTAATTTATATTACCTTTTTGGCATGTATTAATTTGAGTTATATGGAATTTTGTACCTTGAATTATATATATATATATATATATATATATATATATATATATATATATATATATATATATATATATTATTTTGTAAAACATCTTTGAAAATATTTTTGACTTAGAGATTATTGTAGATACTTGGGTAATCACCTTGGGTGGTAACATGATTAGTCGATTTATTATACTTGTGAGCAAGTGATAGTTGTTTTGAAAAAGAAAAAAAAATGACACAATAAATTTTAGCTTAATAAATTTATTTGGGATTATATGTCAATTTATTCAAGAAAAATCAGGTTATTAGGATTGATTGTCAGCTTTGATAGGAGTAACCTTAGCGTCAAACCTTTGACCTAGGGTCATGGGCAAAGCCGTAACAGTGTGGTATCAGAGCTCTAGGCTGTGACGATACCTAAGTTTGTGCGCTATGTGTGATTTATGGGTTTCTATTCATGATTCAGATACTTGTACTATGCTTGTTAGGGTATTAAAATGTGTGATATTGTGAACAAGGACAAAAAAAAAGAAAAGAAATGAGGTGATATATTTATGAGATTACTAAGATATTAAATGAGTAGTATATGCGTGCATATATATTATAATATTGGGAAAAAATTTGATTACTAAGATAAAGGAATTAAGAGGTAGTGACTTGAGAGTGCAAAAAGAAAGAAAAGAGAAAACAATAATAATAATAATAAAATTGTCTTACATAATACCCATGTGGTAAGAAAAAAAATAATATAAAAGAGTGAAAAGGGGGGAGGCAAATGGTAGGGGGGGAGGAGAAATATAAAGGAAAAAAGAAAAATAGAAATAAATAAGGTGCTACAAATCTTTGGGTAGCTGTTCAACAAGCCAAACGAGCTTCGTTTCATGTGAAAATTTAGGAGGGTATTCTATTCATTGAGATAAACATCGTTATGGAGTCGCATTTTAAATCTAATGGTTGGATTCCCGATTTTTAGTAGGGTGGTTTAACCCTAAAACTTTTAATTAATATTCCTTTTTTTTTAAAAAAAATTATTGATCTTGTTGTTATGAGATAAATGTGATGATATTTGAGTATTTTGCATGTTGAGTGTATGATTAGGGCATAAATTATGTTTTGATGATATATGGATTATTTATGAATTTTTAAATGATGTTTGAGATGATATAATTGGATAAAAATTGTTGTTTGTTGGTGGATATATGAATATTTGGATTGATTTTAGCGGAAATAATGTTAGAGTAAAATTATGAAATTAGTTATTGATGATACAATTTATATGAAATAAAGAAGTATATTTATATGAAACATTGGAATTATTTGGATTGTCATTGGAAGATTAAATGAAAATTTGGGGTGATTATTTAGATATGTATTAGTGTTGGAACAATGAAAATTATTTGTAGGAAAATGAAATAGTGATAATTTAAATTGTAGAAGTTTTTAAGTTTATGACGAGTTTAAGTTATAAAAAAATATTGAATGTTGTTATATGTTTACTATGTTTATTTTATATTATTAAATATTATTATTTGAGTTATGAATTGCACAATGGTAGTATATTACATTATTGCATTCATTTGCATTCATGGTCGCACATAAGGAAAAATAAAGAAATGGTTGTGTGAATTGGAAACAACAATGACAAGACTCGAAGAGGGCAAAAATGAAAAGAATGGTATCAGAGCCTAAGAGAGGACTTTGGGCCCCAAGGGGGGTGGACTGTAGTGTCCTACTTTGCCTGAGGAATGAGTGGTGAAGAGCCATATATGGAGGACTTGTATAATAACAGTATCGAGGCCTTTTGACATACGCTCAATAGAGAAGCAAAATTGGGGCTGACTAGTAGGCCGTGTGTGTGCCATTGTAGCCCAATATCGAGTGGAGAGTGGGGTTATAACATATATGACTTGACTTTTTTTATTTTATTATTATTATCCAAAATGGTGGAAAAAACTTGAATAATATTGCTATTTTGACTTTGTTGTATTTCTAAAAACAAGAGATGTGATAAAGAAAAAAATAAAAAAATGTGCTACAAAAAAAAGAAAAGAAATATATATATATATGGCCTTGAGGTATGAGAATGATAAGGACAACCCATACAATAACATAATCAAATCAAATATTTTTCTTTTTTGTTTTTTTAATAATTTATCTTGTTTCATCGTAAATCAAATATGAAATAAAATATATTATCACATTTTTATCCTATTTCATGCTATATGAAATCAACAAAATATGACCTCACGGTATAAGAATAATAAGGGTATCTTGTGCGACAATGTAATCAAATGGTTACTTTTTTGTTTTGTTTTTTTTTTTTTTTGGTTTTTTTGTTTTTTGTTTTTACATAGTTTCTACATGCCTCTTATATTTTCTTAATAAATGGAAAAATTGTTAAAAATTTAAACATTAATCCTATTTTCCCTTGAACATAATGTTGACTTACGATTATAAATATCATGAAATATTTTTATTTTTTCACAACTCATTTCGTTTTTCTTGAGAAGGTTAATATTCAATTTTCAACATGAAGGGTTCATCTCTTTGCTTTCTACTTCTAGCGCTTCTCCTAGTGAGCTTTTCGATATGATTACCAAAGCATTTGAAGAAACGATTTATATAAAACAATATAGGTTTTTATATATTTGTATTTTGATAGTGATAATGTTTTAAGATTACTGCCTTAACATGGTGACTTCTTGTTGTGCGGGATGATGCAAGCAATTGAGGGAAAAAAATGGTAAAAATAAAATACCCATTCATAATTAGAGGAAGTGAAACATGATGTGTGATGGTAGAGTTGTTTTCTAATGCCTTCAATAATAATATATGAGTACTACTTATTATCTTTCTCTTTTGGTGGTTGTTTGGCTTGGAGGAAAATTATTTTCTTGCGAAAAATATTACAATATATGCTTACGCACAATGGAGAATGTTTTTTATATTGAAACTCTTATAAAGAAAAAAGAAATTAGAGAAAGTGTAACGTATTTTAAACTGATAGATTCATTTAATATATATATATATATATATGTATATGATGATACTAATTGATTACCATTTGTAAACAATTATTGTAGAACATATCAATAGATTATTAACAAAATAAAATCGGGAAAAGTGAGACTTGATTCACTAATATGAAATTAAATGGAAAAAAGAACCTCAAAAATTTTAAATTAGTATTATCTTCATTTATTTAAAAATAATTTGAAATCCCTGCACTTTTTAACGAGTCATTCAATTATTCCAAAAAATGCCCATTTTACTTACCATGTCATCCAAATTAATTGACAACTAGACTCCTCCTCCATGTAGATGTTTTATTTTCTTTTAGATATTTTATTATTATTATTATTTGAAATTTTTTTTCTCTAAAAACATTATAAAGTAAGAATTTGAAAAAAAAAGTTTCTAGTATTAATAAGTGAAAAATAAATTCATATTCTTGATAATAAATAAACCAATTGTATTTATTATATAATATTAACAATTATTTAATATAATAGAGAATAAAATTTGTTGTAAGAGCTTTTAGAAAACAAGTAAAAGATATTTTCATCAATTTTTAGAAACAAAAGGAAAACAAAGAAAATTTTTAAAAATATAAAAGACAAATAAAATTGAACATAATATCGTCCTGTTTCTCCCAAAAATATTGAAATACGATATTCCTTTAAATTATATGTGTTTTTCTAAATCTCTTTTAACTTCTCTAAAATTTTTCATTAAACAAATAAATTTTAAATTAAATTATATATGATACATGCAATTTATTTATTTTAAAAAATAATTTGAAACTCAAAAACCGATTTAATGAATACTAAAAATTTATGAAACTTAATAACATTATAAAGTCACATATATATATATATATATATATATATATATATATATATAATTTTGAATTAAAAAAACTAATCTAATTAATTTCAAATTAAATCAAAATATTCTAAAATATTATGTTTGTAATTTAGTTTTAAATGTGTACATGAAATGAAAAACTTGATTCATTTATGTGTTAAAAAAAATTAAACTTTATTCATTATTCATTTTAAATAAAATGTTATTAAAAATATTATTTTAAATTATTATTATTCATTTAAAAAAATTATGAAGATGTTACTATCCTTATATTTTTAACATAAACTAAAATAGTATTTTCTTTACAAAAATATAATTTATGATTTTATTATAATATTATTATTCATGTTTCACTAAAACTATATATTTATTTTTAATTTATTTGTAATTATAAAACTATTTTCATTATTAATAAGATTTGAATTAAGTTTCAATTATTTTTTATTCTTTAACTTAAAAACATTAGAAATGAGATTCTTGTTTCCTTTCATTCCTATGGACAATAGTGGAGGCTTTCCATCTCCAAGCTTTACTTGAGAAGAGTAGTTTTTATCAGGATCCACAAATATTTCGTGATTTTTTGTCATCTGGTTTCTACAACCACTATCCAAATACCATATGCGTTGTGACTCAAATTCAGCATCCATGTAGGAAAAAAACAAATGCCCTTCACTGTGGGTACCCTCATAAATAGAGGTAATAGGCCTATCCAAGACTGTCCTTTGAGTTGGGCCAACTTGGACCAGGATTAAAGCCCAACTAACTTGAATGGCCCAACAAGAAAAAATAGCAAAGTAGAACGTGGAAGAGCTATCCACGAGGAATAGTGGAGACGGTTAGCGCTTGGGGCTATAACTGCTTGAAATGACAAAGAAAGTGCCTTCACAATCTCCACAACTATCGGTAGGTGAAAGATATATGAATGCAACTGGATAGGCCATAAGGGGTAAGAAACAACGATACCAAAAAATTACTCTTTCTTTTAGAAAAACCCCAATTGACTTAACCATCGGAGGAGGTTATCCTAGGGTGAATCACATCAATGTCAATCCATGACTTGTATTGTTTTTAATTCTAAATATTTGTTGATACTTAATTATATGTTAGAATTTATTATTAGTTGTTAACTAGTTGTCGTTAGTGTTAAAGTAGGATGGATAAAAGACCTATGTGTTATTGTGGGTGTGGATGTATGCACATTTTCATGTAAAAAATATAAAAAAAAACAATGGTTATTGGTTTTATCGTTGTCCATTATATCATGTAAGTGTATTTAACTATCACATGAAAATATATTGATATTAATGAACTATACACATCATTTTTTATTCTTTTTAACTATTTAAGTATTGTAAGAACACCCCCACTGCTTTATATGGGTTGATGAGTATGATCCACAATAATCTTAACAACTAGTTGTTAACATATGATGCTCAATGCCTACAACAACTCCTCAAAGTCGTCTTCTACTTATTGGTTGTTGTGGGTATAGCATTATTGTGTTTTCTTTTTTATTTATTATTATTTATCATCTTTCTTCTTCTTATTTTAATTATTGTTAAGTGAATGTATATATTATCTAAAAAATTATCATTTATAAACTTTGGAACTTTAATATATTGTATTAAAATATGATGTTAGTATCATAAGTACTTATAGTATTATTTATGTTAGTATTGATTGTGTTACTATACATTGCGTAATTTAGATGAGTTTTTTTTTTAATGAAAACATACATTACAATAATGCATTTATGATTAAAATAAATGTTTTCAAAATGATTAAGGAGTTTACCAGATGTATGAATAAAAATATTATAAAAATTAAATATAGTTACACATGTTTACAAAGTAATCATTTGTTAAAAAAAATTATAATAGATGCAAATAAATTTTAAAAATGGAATATATATTTTTTAATTTAAATGAAGTGTGAATTTAAAAATTATTTATATACTTACAATATCAAGTTAATTGAATTAAACACTAATTTTTTTTAAACAACAATAACTATTAAACATGTTTTTTTGTTTTACTTGTTCTAATTTTTTTTATTAAGTCAACCAAACATGTTTTTATTTTTTATTTATATTTTTTTTAGAACAAAAGCCATTTTTAAGAATTTAGTTCCCAAATGTAATTTTTGTTTTTGAAAACACAAAGAACTGCTCTTAAAACTATTCTTAAAAATGATTTTCCAAAACAATTTTAAAAAACAACAACCAAACAGACCTTTACTCTCTAGCACCTACAACTTGATCCAAGTCTACGATGCAACAACTCCTTATTGTTCCTTAGTAGATCCTTCAGCCACTCTGAAGGGATTAAGGTCTTCAACCCACGATTCAAATATTCAAATCCTTGAATGAGAGATCGGGAATGATGTGACTATTAGGTCTTTCTCAAGGAGTCACTCTCTTAAGAATGAGAGGTTTCTCAAATGATATATCTCCAATCTCCCAAATATATTTGATCTTTAATATCTCTGATCTCTAACCCTCAAGGGGTTATTAGAGAGGTATTTATGGGTAAATACCAAGCCTCGATATCTTAAGTTTCCAAAATAGAGCTTGAGTGAAATTAATCTAAAATCTGTTTCTAAACTCGGTTGGAGTGTCATGATTGCTTGAGCAAACTTAGACTGCTTGAGCACTTCGCTCAAGTGGGCTGACTACGTGAACAAGAGTAATCGCTTGAGTGGCCCTTACTTCTTTTAAAAATTCATTTTTAAAACATTTTAAGTCAAAAAATGATACCAAACTTTTTTATACTTCAAAGAAGCCTTAAATGCCACAAGTCAAACCTTTTTAGATGTATCTGTGACTTTCTAATTGGATGAACAACAACCCTTGATCTTCAATGGAGAGCAAGTTGCTATCTAAAAAGACTTCATGGTTAAAACATTAATAGGAACAAAATTGTCAACATATAAACAAGACTCAATGTCCTAACAGTAGCAAATGCTAAAAACTCAAAAATATGATGCCATTCAAGAAATATTCTGGACTTTTGAACTTTTTACACTCAACAATGATTCTATGAATTTGAAAATAGGTGGTTATTATTATTATTATTTTAAAATTTTGGGATAAATTAAGGATTTTTAGAGCAATCCTCTGTCATAATTAGGGAAAGGAATCTAAAGGATTGTTATGGGGAATATTTTATATTGGTTAAGAATATTTAATATTGGTTCATATAGCTAACCCAAGTAGTTGGATATATAGATTTGTTGAGTTGGGTTGAGCTAAGTTAATTTTAGAAAAGAAAGTAATTTGTGAACAAATATGTTTGTTAGTCTAGTACCTTACAAACCTTTCCATGGTTGGCAATTTTTACAAAATCAAGGGCCTCTATTTCCAGTATTCCCACAGAGACGCATTTAAGTGAATTTGGCAATACTCTTTTAACAATCATGATGACTTGAGATATTTTGTGCTATTAAAGCAAACATGTTAGGATTTATGTTTAGGTGTGTGTGATGCTTAGAAACATTAGCAGGAAACATTTTGAAGAATGCAATAATTGGTATATGATATTTGTATTCTTTTTATTCAACCATCATCTTATATAAATAATGGGAATAGCATATCTCATTGATAGCATGGCATGTACTTGGTTCCTAAACATAGGGTAATCCCATATTTTTAAATTTCCTATCAAAACATTGACCTATTCTCTATATCATATTCTGAAATTTAAATGAGTAAAATGAATAAAATTTCACCATCATTAGGTTGAAACTAAGACCTATAGTAGCAGCCAAGAAAAGGCTTCATCCATAGCAAGACGTAGCAACTAAGAAAAGGCCCCATCCATAGCAAGACCTATAGTAGCAGCCAAATCATTCTCTTCTCCATATTAGAATTATAGTTGCAGTCAACACTAACCTACACCTAAAAGCACTATCCTGATTTTTTTTTTTTATACATTTTTTTACCTTATAGTTGCAACCACATTTAGCCCCAACTATACACTTGCTTTTTTATCAGTCCTCTATCAATCTCTTAATACATTTGCTTTTTTATCAGCTTTAATCATTGAGCATTTTTTTTTTGTAAGAGATTTCAAATTTTTTTGTAGATATGAAATATCAACCAACAGTTTTTCATTTATCAACTTTTTGTTAGTGAAAATGATTTTTTTTCTTTTCTAAGGAAAAATAAGTAATGTATGCAAAGTACTTAAATTCTGTTAGAAAGAAAAACTTTTGGCAAATTAATGTTCATGGGAATGTGGACCACTAAACCAAATGGAACAAAATGAATAAAAAATCTTACATCCTCCGTATTATGGTACCATGGGCATATGATCCTTTAATTACTTAGTTGGAACATGATAAAGTTAGGTTTTCAATGCAAATGGAGTTTTTGCTTCCATGAAAAAAAATTAATAATATAGAAATTAGCATTTAGTAATAGTTCTTCTATTTTTTGAGTCACCTTATTGAACTTAAATTTTTAATTTTGAGGATTAGAGTCTAGTGAATCTAACCTCTTGTTTGTTTGAAGTTTGAGGTTTCTAGTTCTATGTCGTTAGCATTCGTTTTCATGGGTTCCCATTTTTCTCAATGTACTGATCACTTATACCCGATAAAAAATCATAAGTATTCTAGCTCAGACATGCTTTGATGTTTTCCATATCATGATTTACTTTCTTGTTGGTACTTGAGTATAGCTTTGGTAGAAAGTTTGTAGGCAACATTTTATTGTCTAATGATGAGTTTTACCATTGTTAATCAAGTGAAATTTTGGGATTGAACCCCTATAGCTTACTTTCTCAGCACTCTTTATCACAACAAGGTTTAAACCCTTGTTTGTTTGTTTGTTTTTTTTTTTTCTTGTTACTTTTTGAAACAACATAAAGGCTAGTACTTTGTAGAGATTTGAAATTTTTCTCCCTCAAATTTTCTTTGTGTAGA
The DNA here is from genome assembly GCA_037355405.1 of Vitis amurensis. Classification (NCBI taxonomy): domain Eukaryota; kingdom Viridiplantae; phylum Streptophyta; class Magnoliopsida; order Vitales; family Vitaceae; genus Vitis; species Vitis amurensis. The sequence continues at coordinate 10,367,432 of CM074691.1, read as the reverse complement.
CCCTCAATTTTGTTCCTCGACACTGGCATTTATCCTTCGGGTGTCACATCCACCCATCGTTCGCATATGGCACCACTAGGGCCCCTTTTGGGCTTAGTCGGTGTCCGAGCCTTGTGTGGGTTTGTCTGTGGTCCATTGTGGTGCATATGTGGTTCATTTCAGAGGGTCACCATGGCCATTTTCCTAGTCGTTCACATCACGTTATAGGAAGGAAGTGGGGTCATCCCGATGTTTTAGCTTAGTTGGGGTTTATAGGGGCATGTTGAGGTTCGGAGCACTCAGGCTTGTTTTGATCGTATCTCCCTCATCCAAACTCGGAATCAAGAACCGTTTCTTTTTATGGATTCCTTATTCTTCCAGGAACATTCTGTAAAATTTTCAAAATTTTTTGCAACCGGTCGGCTGGTTGGCAGCCGGTTCAGCCGGTTCATCGAGTCAGCCGGTGTAGAACACTGATTTTTGGTAATTGTTTTGATCATATCTACCTCTTCCGAACTTGGAATCACATACCATTTTTTTTAATGGATTCCTTACTCTACTAGGAACATTCTTGCAAATATTCAGAATTTTTTTCCATCGGTTGGACCAGTTGGCATCCAGTTCGGCCGGTTCGGCCGGTTCAGCTGGTTCGGCCGGTTCAGCCCGTTCATTGAGTCAGCTGAGGTAAAACACTAATTCTAGTAATTTTGAGGCCCAAATCCTACATGGCTCAAGCCCATAAGCTCCAGATCAGTTTTGGGCAATGTTGTGGGTCCATTTTGGGCCTTGGTTTGGGTTCCTTGCAGCCCACCACGAATCCATATGGATTCTTGGTGGTGAAGCAAGCTGAAAAAACTGAAGGGAGTGAGCTGGCCTTGTAAGTCTAAGAGAAGTAATGAGGGGTGTGGTTCCCATGCTGATGAAGGGAATTTCAGTGCTGAAGGGGAAGGAACCCAGGAGGCTCAAATGCTAAGAGGGGTATGAGTATAAAAGGTGAGAGGATAGGAGAGCAAAGGCCCTTGGACATTTTGGAGAGGGGAAATTCTGCTGGTGAGAAAAACAAAAGGTCAGTAGCATCTTCTGAGTTGAGAGTGTGCCGGAAGCTTCAGCACTGTGGTTTTTTGAAGAGGAGAGTGACAGCCTCTCAGTTTTGGAAGTCATCATCGTCATGCACATATCATATTTGGTGGAGATTCTAAGGTAAGCACGATGAATTTTCTTTACTTACAGTTTATCTTCCTCGTCTTCATATGCTTTTTCCCCTTCCTCATCATCTTTTCTTCCCTTTGATATGAAGATTGTATTGCTTGGGTGTGGATAATAAAGGCCACACATGATTGTTGTTGTTTGCTTCCTTGATCACTTAGAAACTTTCTGACCGAATTAGGGATTTTCTACCAACTGGCTGAACCGGTTTGGAACCGGTTCAACCGGTTCAGCACCATAGCTGGCTGCCTCTGTCAGCCATGAGGAACACCTGCCTTTCTTTGTCCGGTTCTCACTCATCCGAGCTCGGAATTGAGAACCGTTTATTTTATTGGCTTCCTTAATCACTTAGGAACTTCCTGACCGAATTTGGGATTTTTTACCAACCGACTGAACCGGTTTGGAACAGGTTCAACCGGTTCAGCACCATAGCTGTCTGCCTCTGTCAGCCATGAGGAACACCTGCCTTTCTTTGTCCGGTTCTCACTCATCCGAGCTCGGAATTGAGAACCGTTTCTTTTTTTTGCTTCCTTAATCACTTAGGAACTTACTGACCGAATTTGGGATTTTTTATCAACCGGATGAACTGGTTGGGAACCGGTTCAATCGGTTTAGCACCATAGCTAGCTGCCTCTTTCAGCCATAAGGAACACCTACCTTTCTCTGTCTGGTTCTCACTAATCCGGGCTTGGGATTGAGTGTCGTTTCTTTTGTTTGAATCCTCACTCATTTAGGAGTTTTCTAGAAAAATTTGGGAATTCTTCTCAATAGGTTATACCAGTTGAGAACTAGTTAAACCTGTTCTGCTGGAGGACTTCAGGTAGCCCTCGATTTTGGCATTTTTCTAGCCCTTATCCATGGGGGCTCAAACCCATTTGCTATAGGGCACTTGTGAGCCATCTTGAAGGTTTAAGTCAGTGTTTGATTTCAGTTAGTATGGCAATTTTGAAGTTATGGGTGGTGTGGTCTAGATGAGTCTAGTTCGATTTGTATGACATTTGGGGGAGTCCCTTACCTCATTTCAACCAGCTATCTTCCTTTTTGGCACAATCTTTGATGCTTGATTTTGAATACATGTTGCGTGATTGACTCACCCTCTGCTGCAGCGCTTGGCTAGGGACCGCAGGTACGCATCGTTGGCTTTGGTTGTTGAATTCATATGCATGCATGGTGCGTAATCTTGAATGTTTGTTATGTGTTTATCTGTGTTTGGCTGACCTTTTATGCAGCGCTTGGCTAGGGACCACAGGTACACACCCATTGTTTTATTTGGTTGAATTCATATGCATGCCAAATACCAATTAGGATTGTGTGATTCATGACATCCATTTAACCTATGGTTTCATTTGACCTTTGACCCATATGCTCCCACATACCCAATTCATTAGTAGAGACTGAGTTTCGGGCCTAGAGGGGTGCTACCTCGCATGAGGTACCTTCCCAACGGGTAACCTGATCCCCGGACCCAGAATCTAGTTTTCCGTAGACTGCTTTTTCCATATTGGGGTCATTAGGGGTTTTTGTTCTTACTTAATTTTCCCCATTTTAAAAATAAAAATAAAAAGTAAGTGGCGACTCCAAACAACACCGTTCCTCACCGGGGGTGGGTTTTTCAAAACTAGAAAACACCAACTCTTTCATTTCTTTCTTTTCCTTTAAAAGCGAGTCGCGTCGGTCCGGTGGATCGGGTGAGGGTCCACACTTTGTCTTTCTATAAATGTTGGGACTTTCTTGGATTTTCAATTGCCTTCACTATTGCTTGTATTTTGTTTTACAAAAATACAATTGTTTTCCTTTCATTTTCCATGTTAATCACCGTGTATCTTGTGGTCTAATTCTAGTTGAATTATGATCATTTGTTTATTATTTTTAACTTTCCTTCAATTTGTGCTTGCATTTGTGTTGTTGATCTCCAATACAAATTAGCTAGGATTTTTGTCTTGGTTTTTGAAACTATGAAGAAGGGGGTACAAAAAGAGGTTTTTGAATTTTCCAATATTATTATATTTTATTTTGATTTTGGATGGGAACCTATCTTGTATACCACTCTTCTCGAGAAAGTGTTAAGTTCCATTATGAAATTTCAGTCTAAAAGTTGATTAGTCACTATCATCAACTATAAGAATTATCAAATTCAAAGCAAAACTTCGTAAAATGGATCAACAATGGTTTGAATCATGGGTTTTTTCTATACTAGCAAAACACCTTTTCTCTGTAAATTATCAAATAAATTATAGACAACGTATAATCTCATTTTTTTTTCTTATTAAAAACATAGAATTTTTTTTTTCACCTTTGTGATTAAGACTTTTGCACAACTATGGACCTTATTGAGATGGAAAAGAGAAAACAACTTACGTTGATTCTATATGTCATAGTGAACATACTTAATGTTTACTACACTTTATACTTCTACAAGGAAGTGTTTTATCGTAAGTAAATATTGATGGAAAGACCTACAAATAGAGTGTTTTCGTGAGTTGAAAATCTTAATCAATTGATTTATGAGAGTGATATAGCATGTATGGAGCAACTTAGGATGGATAGATATACTTTCACATGTTACATTCTATGCTTTGTACTATTGGTAAACTAAAGGATTGAAGATATGTTGATGTAAAAAAAATAGTTACATTATTTTTGCATATTCTTCCATATCATGTAAAGAATGGAGTTATAAAATTTAGATTCTTAAGGTCTGGAAAAACTATTTGTAGACCCTCTATTTTGTCCTACTAGCACATGTCCTATTACGTGTTCGTTTGGTACTTTACAACAATTCCCTGGTGGCCCATTACTGCTCATGTAGTTTATTTTTTCTAAGCCACCTTAGAGACTTTGGTTGAGGGACTTATCTGACCCCATTGTGATTCTGGGTAGCCTTAATTCAGATCTAGATTTTTTTCCTTGTTAGGATAACTTTTAGATGCACTTGGCCCATTAGGCACCACCTTAGGCCCACTTAGGCACCCTAGGCCCATTTAGATGCACTTGGCCCATCAGGTACCACCTTAGGCACCTTAGGTCCATTTGGATGCACTTGGCCCATTAGGCATAACCTTAGGCCTACTTAGGCACACTGGACCCATTTAGATGCACTTGGCCCACTTAGGCTCACCTAAGCACTGTATTAAACACCTTAGACTCATTTAGGCCCACTTAAGCTTACCTGGGCCCATTTTGATACACCTTGGCCCACTTAGGTTTACCTAATTTTACTTAGGTCACCTTTTTGGCATATCTTGCATATTGCATGACTCGTTTTTGTAAAATCAAATGACTTAACTTTTTTACTTTTATATTTTTGTTTATTTTATTTATTATCTTGTCTATTTCCCCTTTTATTTTATTTTCCTATTATTTTATCACTTTTCCATAATACTTGTCTTTACTTATTTATTTTAATTTAATAATTTTGTTTAAATGTTTTTTTATTATTTTACTCATTTTTATCATGATTATTATTATTACTTTATTTACTCTATTAACTTTGAAATTTTGTAAGGAAGTACATCGATGGAAAGATTGAAGAGAGCAACAGCCACACTACAATAGAGGAATTCTAGAGAAGGTTTTTTTTTTTTAATTTTTTAATTTTTTTATTGTGATTTCCGGTGGAGAATATGCATGTGAAGACTTTTTCATGTGATCGAATGCATAGATGGACTTTGCCAATGGGGGCCTCATGATATATGGAAATTCTGGCACACCATGGCTGCATATGGAAATTAAAAAGCAAACATTGCCACGAATGAGAAAAGGGATAACCATCTCGCATCTTGAGAGGAGGGCTAGATTCATCCATTGTGGGGGTTCAACAATAGGACGACCATGTAGGAAAGGAGAATTAAGAAAGGCAAGGGAAATGAGTCCATTTTGGGGAGAGATCTTTGACTTGGGAAAGGATTTTGAGGGAAGAAAACACGCTGATTTTAGAAGGAAAAAAAGACTTTCAGCACATGAAGGAGGAAGATGCAAGCTGGTGGAGGAATTAAACCGATTTTCGGGGAAGATATACGGTGGGCGTTATGGAGAGCATCACACTCGATTATGAGGGAAGTAGTCAACGATATATTGAAAAGGAAAAAGGAAAGATTCAACATGTATGTGGACGGAATGAGGGCTGTGTTTAAGAGGAAAATTATGAGCATGCATAGAAAAGGCATGGGGAGATGGGTCAAAGGAGGATGCTTATAGGAAGGGACACTGGTTTGGGAAGGTGATTCTCAGCGTGTAAAGAGAGCATATTCGGCTAGACAAAGCAGGGAAGGGGCAATGGGAGCACGCTGGTTTTGAGAGGGTGATTCTCGGCGAGGGGCGGATCATCGGCAGAGTCTAGACTCGGTGCACGATTAGCAAGCACCACAACTAGAGGGGCGCATCATCGTGGACATCAGGATAGTTTTGAGGCATCACCAACTTCATCATCTCCAAGGGCACAATAGCAGCCACACCCCATCCAAAAAGCGAATCACGCACATTTACAAGGGCGGAATGCTCCCTCATGCGAGAATCTAGAAGATGGGCTGCAAATAAAAGGAAACACACCTACTAACGAAGGAGTTCTAGATAGATTCATTATCAATGGAGAAGGCAACAATGCACGGTTCTCCAAGGAGCCCTAGTCATAGCCGTACCTGCAAGTGAACACATACACAGGCCGCACCATCTACAACATAGTCCAGGGGAAATTCACGTCTTTGAGAGAGGAACGATCAGCTGGCGGGACCATTCTCCAAGATAGGTAGAAGAAGAGAGTGAGAAAGAGAGAAAGGGATTTTTATTATTTTGACAATACAACACCTCTACTATATATATATAGCAGGGTTTAGAAAAATAGAGGCTAATAGAGTTTTAACAAAGAAAACTAAAAAATAACTAATGCTGTTGTAACAAACTAAACTACTAGTTGTTAATTGCTACTTTGCCTAATTTGCTCCCTCAAATGAAGCCTCTAGGAACCACTGAACTTGCTACTACTTTGCCTAATTTGCTCCCTCAAATGAAGCATCTGGGAGTGAGCCTCTGGGAGCCACTGAACCTGCCACCTATGAGCCACTGAACCTGCCACCATAAACTTCAATCATTCAGACTTTCAAAAGGAGATCCTGAGAACATCCCAGCAACTGAACCTGCCACCATGAGCCACTGAACCTGCTACCATAAACTTCAATCATTCAAGCTTTTTACCACTTAGTAGAAGCAATCAAACTTTCAAAAGGAGATCCTGAGAACATCCCAGCAACACCAAGCCTAATCTCCATTCTTCAGATCAAGAGAAGTAACAGTAAGCTTTTCATGCAGCTTGTTAAAGAACCTGAAAGATAAAGGCTTTATGAACACGTCTGCAACTTGATCCTCAGTTGGTACATGATTGACCACCAACTTTCTCTCCATTACTTTCTCTCTTACAAAATAAAGGTCTAACTCCATATGCTTAGTCCTTGAATGCAAAACTGGATTAGATGAAAGGGAAACAGTACTTATATTGTCACACCAAATTACAGGAACCATAGTCATCTTAGTTTGGAGCTCAAACAAGAGGGACTGCAACCATAACATTTCTGAGGTCAAGCTAGCCAAGCTTTTATATTCTGCTTCAGTACTAGATCTAGAAATAGTGTGCTGTTTTTTGAACTCCATGAAACCAAGCTTTTCCTAAGAAAAACACAATGCCCAGATGTAGACCTTCGATCATCAACATCACTCCTCCAGTCAGCATCACAAAACCCCACTAAATTCATAGTTTTTGATGGCTTCAACACAATACCAAGATCTGTAGTGCCATTGAGATACCTTAAAATTCGTTTGACAACCTTCCAATGAGTATCTAAAGGCTTTTGCATAAATTGGCAAACCTTGTTGACACTAAAAGCAATGTCGGGTCTAGTGATGGTTATGTATTGCAAAGCTCCAACAACACTTCTGTACTCAAAAACATTATCAATTGGATCACCTATTCCAGCTGAAAGTTTTAGACCAAAAAGCATAGGAGTGGGAAGTGACTTAGCTCCATCCATTTTAGTCTTCTTGAGCAAATCCTGAATGTATTTTTTTTTAGAAAGATGAAGTCCACCATCTGTAGTTTTCTTTACCTCAATTCCTAAAAAATAGCTAAGCTCACCAAGATCTTTAAGGGAAAACAAACCCCTTAACCTTGAGATAAGCTCGTGAATCTCTTGACTACTACTCCTTGTCACAACAATGTCATCAACATAAACAAGAACAAAGAGAGAAGAACAGTTGGCAAACCTTACAAATAGGGACTGATCTGACTTAGTGGAAGAAAAACCAAACTGTTGAAGAGAAATCTTGAGTTTGTCAAACCAAGCCCAAGGTGCCTGCTTTAAGCCATACAAGGCCTTATGTAGTTTGCAAACTAACTTTTGTTCTTGATTGGTTTTGCCATCAAAACCTGGAAGTTGGTCCATGTAAACTTCCTCTTGAAATTCACCATTTAAAAAGGCATTATTGACATCCAACTGCCTTATAGACCAGCTTTGAGAAACAGCAATAGCAAGAACAACTTTAATTGTAGTAGGCTTCACAACTGGGCTGAAGGTTTCATAAAAATCAAAACCAGGAACTTGAGAGTAGCCCTTTGCTACTAGACGAGCTTTGTACCTAGAGACAGAACCATCAGGATTCCTTTTGAGTTTAAAAACCCATCTGCACCCAACAGAAGTTCTGTTAGTTGGAAGAGAAACCAAAGACCAAGTCTTGTTCTTCATCAAAGCTCTAAATTCTTCATCCATTGCTTCTTTCCATTTGGGATGAGAGATTGCTTCTTGGAAAGTATTAGGTTCTTCAACATTAAGATCAACAGTATAGACTTTTGGTTTAAAAATACCATTCTTTGTCCTCGTAACCATATGATGTGGCTGTTGTGGGAAAGTGACTGGTCTTGTATTGATAGATTCATTTGGTTCATCTGAATTTGTTGATAAAGGAATTGTACCAGGAAGAGCATATAGATTAGAAGAAGAAGGTATGGAAGCTGACTCATTTAGAATTGGCATAGTTGAAGAAGAATCAGTGTTTGATAAATCTTGTTGAACAGACCTAATGTCTGAACCAAGATTCTCATCAAGTTGATGACTTGACTGAATTGAAGATGTGGGAAGTGACAGTGAAGGACTGACACTTAGTGGCTCTAGGTTTTTAACTAAAGGAATGCAAGGAAGACTAACTGTTGAATGTGAAACACTTTGAACAGGTTTTTGAAGTCTATCTGCAAAAGGAAACTTAGTTTCATCAAAGACAACACTTCTAGAAATAAACATTCTTCCTTGCTGATTTAAGCATTTATACCCTTTGTGTTTAGAACTGTAACCAAGGAAAGTACAAGGTGAGGTCCTAAAATCTAGTTTATGTTTATTGTAAGGTCTTAGGTGAGGAAAACAAAGGCAGCCAAACACCTTAAGCTGAGAATAATTGGGTTTAGAATTAAACAAAAACTCATAGGGACACTTTTGCTTTAAGACCTCAGTAGGCAACCTGTTGATAAGAAAAATAGCTGTGGAAAAAAGCATTAGGCCAATATTTAAGTGGAAGAGAAGCTTGAGCAAGAAGAGTCAAACCCAACTCCACTATATGTCTATGCTTTCTTTCAATAATGCCATTCTGTTTTGAAGTATGAGGACATGAATAGGTTTTCAAACTTCTAAATTCACCATCCCAATCTGTTTGAAAGGTTTTGAGTTTACAACCAAATTGGAGTTCAGCTTGAGCTTTAAACATTAAAAAGGCTTCTCTAGTTTGTGACTTAGTTTTCAAGAAATAAACCCAGGTGTATCTAGAGTATGCATCAGCAAAAGAAACATAATATGTGAACCCATAAGAAGAATTAATTGGAGCTGGCCCCCATAAATCTAATACAACTAATTGAAGAGGCTTAGTATACATAGTTTGAGAAATTAGAAAAGGCAAATTATGACTTTTCCCGAGCTAACAAGCTGAACAAATTGAAGAACCAGATTTGGTAGAAAATGGAATTTTATTATCATTGAGAACTTGTGTTACAATTTTTGAGGCCGGATGACCAAGCCTTTTATGCCACAGATCAAAAACATGAAAACTAGAATTGGTCTTTTCAGGAAAATCAGAATTGTCATTATGCACAAGAGAAACATTACAACATGTAAGTTCATTTTTACCATTTGATAAAGAAAGACCAGATGCTTTTCCAAAGAGTTTCTTTGACAGGTTGAACTGATAGAGTCCTTTATGCAGATCGCCCTGCAAGAGTAAAGAGTGATTAGATTTGTATTTAACAAAACAAACCTTTGGATGAAACTCAAAATAAACATTATTATCTCTAGCAAATTGAGAAACACTTAACTGATTTTTCTTAATTGCAGGAACTCTAAGAATATTTTTAAGGAAAAGAACTTTATTTGGACAAGAAGAAGAAGGAAAAATAGATAAACCAATGTGTGAAATTTTAAGTCCAGTCCCATTTCCCATGTGGATTTTTGAGTTACCATTATACTCAGCACCAAAATTGAGGTTGCCAAGATCATGAGTAACATGGTTTGTGGCTCCTGAATCTGGGAACCAACAACAATTTTGAAGATCTTCAGGAGTGGCAACCATTGCTTCCATTTCTAAGTAATCTTGATCTTCTTGAGCATCATACTCAGTGAGATTGACATTTCCAGCACTAGAAATTGAACCAGATGCTCCATTCCTTGCACCACTTCCTAAAACACCAGGAGTAGGTCCATTAGCAGGCATATTCCCATGGAAATTTGGATCATACCTATAGAAGCAACGATGAACAGTATGACCAAATTTATTGCATAGTTGACACTGAGGCTTGATTCCTCCTTGAGCTCTGCCACGACCTCTTCCTCTGTTATGAACAAAAGACCCTCTAGTCACCTGATTTCCTTCAAATTGATTCCTATTCTGAAAACCACTAGAAGGGTAGCCATTAGAACTCCAAGAGGAAGAAGAACCTCTATTAGAATACTGAGAGGTGTAATTCACAGAAAGATCATTAGAAGAGATTTTGTGTGCAATTCTTCCTTCATGAGCAATCAAAGTCGAGGTGACATATTGAAGAGAAGGAGAAGAATTTTTCGAGGAGATAACAACAATGACAGACTCGTATTCATCTCCAAGACCTTGCATTATAGCAAGTATATGATCTGTGTCTAAAATTTTGTGACCAGCAGTAGCAAGAAGATCACAATAATTCTTCATTTTGGTAAGATAATCTCTCATAGTCAGACCATCCTTTTTTAACATCTGTATTTGACTCTTGTAGAACATAACCTTTGCAGAAGATTGAGAATTGAAATTCTGGGAAATTGTATTCCATACCTCAAAAGCTGAAGAACACCCAACAACTTGAGGCAAAAACACATTTCCGATTGAAGATAGAAGCCAAGAAATCAACAGATGATCTTGGCGTTGGTAATCTCTGAACTTGGGATTTGGAACCAAAATTCCTGTTTCATCAGTAGTGACCATCTTTGGTGGAACTTGCTCTATTCCAAACAAGAAACCTTCAAGACCATAACCCCGTACAACATTTTCAATTTGATACTTCCACATCAAGAAATTATCATCCTCCAGACGCATCGTAATAAGCTAACTCAAAGGGCTTATTACCATTCTCAAAGATTCGTCTGTGGTTGTTGGATTGCCTCTTCTAGCTTCAGCTGACGGATCCGAATGTAACACCTCTCCAGTAGTCTGATTCACAGCAGCCATTGATGCGTGAGCACTGTAGCTCTAATACCAAGATAGGAAGAAGAAGAGAGTGAGAAAGAGAGAGAGGGATTTTTATTATTTTGACAATACAACACCTCTGCTATATATATATAGTAGGGTTTAGAAAAACAGAGGCTAACAGAATTTTAACAAAGAAAACTAAAAAATAACTAATGCTGTTGTAACAAACTAAACTACTAGTTGTTAATTGCTACTTTGCCTAATTCTCCAAGAAAGGGAGAATAATCCTCTCCATCTTGCAGTGGTTTTTTTTCGGACAGAAAGGAAGAATAGATTGTGGCATTGCACCAACACGGCATGACCTAACGTTTTTTGTGAGCTTCAGTTTTCAGAATTAGAAAAAGCACCATCTCCACGCTGCAACCTGTTGCCACCTGCCCCCAAACACCACAACATACATGCACCAATAGAGCCTCCACGGGTGGCACTTTTGGGCACCATCTCCATGCTGCAACCTATTGCCACCTGCCCCTAAAAACCATAGCAGCCATGCAGCTTTCGGTTTGCTTTGTAGCTCGCATCGCCAGCTAGGTAAGCTAATCCTTTTATATTGGGTTTCATTGGAAAAGTTAAAGTTTGGTTTGGTTTCGGTTTGGATTCATTATGTCAAGTTGAAAGGCTTTGATTTCTTATCTAGTTTTAGTTTAGATTTGTTTTATCATATTATGGAAGTATGAATTTCATTTAGATTTAACTTTGATCTATTATATAAAGGTTCGAACTTTGTTTAATTTTAGTTTTGACGTCATATTAAATTAAGAAAATTCGATTTTGTTTAGTTTTAGCTTTGATTTATTATATTAGATAAAAAATGATTTGATTGTTGTTTAATTTTAGTTTTGATTCATTGCATTAGATTGAGAAAGTTTGAGTTTTGTTTGGTCTTTGATTTAGATCTTATTTGAGTATACATGTTTTTTAGAATTTCAGCAAATAAATTTAACTATCTCATTGCATTGTATCCATGCTATAGGTTTGTTAATTTCTATTTCCTAGTCAATCAAATTTGGGTTCATGAGTTTGTCAGATTTCCATCTAATTAGTTTAATAGATTCTCATTTCATTATACCCATACTTCATGCTTGTTGATTTAAATTCTTGATTCACCTTATTCTAGTTTATAGTCCTTTTTTAGTTAATTAGTTTAATTAATACAACACTAATTAGTTCATGTTTTAGAAATTGTAATTTAAGTTAGTCAATATAATTGATCCAATATGTTAAAGATCCTGTTTTGAATTTACTTTGGTATATTATAATTCATCTTTAGGTTTGAGTTTTATTTATTTATTTATTTATTATTATTTTATTTATTTGTTAATACAATTGATCCTATAGGTTAAAGATCTAGTTTTAAAATATATTTTGGTTAGTTTTTAATTCAACTTTAGGATTAGTTTGTTAATATAATTGGTCCTATGTGTTAAAGATTTGATTTTAGATTTGCTTTAGTTAGTATTTAATTCATTTTTAAGCTTAGATTTTATTTTAATAATTTTAATTTATTAAGAAAGTTGGTTGCATGTTTGAAAATTCATATTTGTTTTTAGTTTACTTTAATTTACTTTGGTTACTCCATTAATGTCATGTTTAATTTATTTTCTAAAAAAATGTTAGTTCAGTTGCTTTGTGAATATTATGCATAGTTTATTTTCTTTTAAAAATTATAGTTTAGGTATCCCATTGATCTTTATATTTCATGTTTCTATAATTTATTGTTTTTGGCTTACTTATTCAAATTGAAGGATAATAAAAATATTCTTAAGTTATTTAAATTTAGTTTCCATTAATTTGTTTACTAATTTAAACTTTTAAAATTCCATGTTTTAGTTTTCTAAATTTAGTGCAAGTTGGTGTCCTAGAATCTTTATGTCTGGGTCCCTTTGAATATGTTATTTTATGTATTTATAGTCATTTATTGTTGGTTTATTGATTAAAGACTAGTCTATATGACAAGTGTGATAATTGATGTTTTCGTATACCCTTGATCATTTTTGCTATGTTATTTAGATACCAAACATGCTAGGATTCTTTCCTTTACTAATTATTATTATAACTTTGATCTAACCCCCATGTCTTATGGGGGTGCATTATAAGTTATCTATGCTATTCAGGTATCTCCTTTATCACCCACTTTCTAAATTCTATGAATATGCTTGTCATTATGAACTACGTCTATGTTGGATAGTACTTTGATATTTGTTTCATTGTTCGATTATTTTTGACAAAGCGTATATTGGGTGATATACTATTTGAACTAACTTTGATGTTTTGTGATAATGCTTAAAGCTGCAACTTAGGTACACACCCTTTGATTCTCTTTTATGTTCATGATTTGACTTTCTAGCTTGATATGTTAATTCTGAAATCACCTTAGTCTACCTAGGTATTTTCAATCAATTAATTAATTGCCACATTCCACTCAACTTAGTCAATAGAGACCTTTGTAGGGCTTAGAGGGGTGCTACCTTTTAGAGGTACCTTCCTGATAGGTAACCTAATCCCCAGACCTAGACTTGGGTTTTTTCAAAGACATGTTTTTCCAAAAACTATGGAATCACTCTTTTAGAGTTTTCTTTCTTGTTTTATTTTACCTTTTAAAATAAAATAAAATAAGTGATGACTTCGACTTTTCCAAAACTAATTTTTCACCAATATAAGCGAGTCTCGCCCATTAAGTGGAGATGCATGTGAAAAATGCGGGTCCACACTATTGGTAGGCATTTCAATGCAATATTGAATGAAGTTATTTGCCTACTAGGAGTATTACTCAAAAAATTGAAACCAGTCTTTGAGAACTCAATGGATGAGAGATGAAAATGGTTTAAGGTATATAAAATATAAATTTAGTTTATGTAGATTTAATTATTTCATATTATAACAATACTAATACTTTTATTTGAATAGAATTGTCTAGGAGCTTTGGATGAAACAAGTGTTTGAGTAAATGTACATGAGGGAGACAAGCCTAGATATCAAACAAAGAAAAATGAAATTGCAACAAATGTGTTAGGAGTTTGTTTTCAGGACATACAGTTTATTTATATATTGTGAAGTTGGGAGGGATCAACCTCTGATTCTCGAGTGCTTTGAGAAACATTTAGTAGGGGAAATAGACTAACAATTCCACATGTAACTATGGGTTTCTTAGAAACTATTGATTTTTTTTTTAATATATGATTTATTTTTTAAAATATGTTTTGAAATGTTTATTTTAGGTTATTACTATCTTGTTGATGCTAGCTATACAAATGGAGATAGATTTCTTACCCTATATAAAGGGCAATGATATCATCTCAATGATTAGAAAGAAGGATACATGAAAACAACCATGAAGAGTTTTTCAACATAAAGCATTCTACAACAATAAATGGTATTGAGAAATGTTTTGGTTCACTCAAACTATATTCTTAGGAGCACTTGTTTCTATCTAGTGAAGACACAATGTAAAATTATTCTTGTTTGTTGTCTTCTTCATAATCTCTTAAAAAGAGTGATGTATGTGGACCCATTGGAACAAGAGTTGGATGTGTAAGACCACCAATTTGTAGGTGAACCAATAACTGTAATTGAACCATTGGATCGATAGAGTGCATGGAGAAGAAATTTAGCAATTCAAATGTTTAATGAATGGATGAAATTTAGATGGTTTAGACTTCTCATTTGCAAATTTTGAATGGTTTGTATGGATTATTATATGATAAACTAGTTAGAATTGTATTTGATAATGTCTTTCTATTGTTAAATTTGAGATATAGTTAGATTGCATTTATTATAATTGTCTTTATATTATATTTGAATATAATTCTTAAAATATAGTTATATAATTTGATATTTTTAAAACATAGGATGGATTCTACATCAAGTGGTCAAATAAGGGGGCATGGAAGAAACAATCGAGTGTGTACTCCCAATGAAGATGAAAGATTAGTTGAGTCTCTTTTTGAATTATGTGTTTCAAGGAAACTAAAGTGTGATAATGGGTTTATATTGGGAACATTTTTACAAATGGAGAAGTTGATAGAGGAAAAGCTTCCAAATAGTGGACTTAAAGCAAGCCCACATATAGAATTACGTGTGAAGACTTTAAAAATACAATTCAATGCCATAATGGATATGCTAACTTTCATGGTACAAAGAAAAAAAAAAAGATTTTATGTGAGCAAGATATATTTGAAGGGTGGGTTAAGGTAAATATATTTACAAATCTTCCTATCTTGTATTTTCCTCATTTATCTTTTTTTTTTTTTTGTGATTTTTTATTCCACAACATGATGCATTGATATATTCTTTTGCTTTCAATATATAATGTAATTTATATGCTTAAATATCATTTATATTTATACCAGCTGCATGAATGATGCTTGTTATTATTGTTCATTAATTTTTCTTAAGAAAAATATTAGTTGCAACAACTTTTAATGGACTACACAGTGCAGTTTAGCTATTTTTTTTTCTTTTTTAAAGTTCCATTCAATTGTTGATGTTGCTAGGTTCCTCCCTTACTTGTATTGTTGTATTGTATTAGATTGCTAAAGGGAACTTAAAATAGGTTGGTTATGCTCATTTATTCATATCCATTAAGCAAAATTTCAATAATAAGGCATGCTATAATTTTTTGGATTTTCTATTGTTAATGGATGTTTTATGTTAATAAAATTTCAAATATCATTATTGTTATTTACTTTTTAATTAGCTTTTGTACATTTTATAGGGACATAAAGATGCTAATGGTTTGAGGGTCAAACCATTTTCACATTTTGATGATCCAAATCTTGTTTTTGGTAGAGATCGTGCTAATGGAAAAGGAGTCATGTTAGTTGTTGATTTTTGGAGGGTTAGATCAAGATGAAGCAAGTAATGACATTGGAGTACTTGATGACTTAGAAGTTAATACCTCTTGTACTCGTACAATTGCATCTACTCCAAATAGAATGGAATGTTCAACACAATCTTGTAGGAAAAGAGCAAAGAATGATGACATGACTTTTATTGATGTAATGACAAGGATATGCAATGCATTGAAGAGCCTTGTTGCTAACTTCAACCAATAAACGGAAAGGGAAGATGAAGTGGTCAGTGAATTGGAGAAACTTTCCAATCTTAGTAAGTTGGACTTATTGAAATTAAGTCAAATTATCATGAATGATTAAATGAAAGTCAAACTTTTGTTCAATTTGGATGAAGATCTTGAGGTTGAATGGGTGAAACAACTTCTTCAAACCCATTGAATTTCCATGTTGCATTGTTGTTGGTTTATTGTCTTTAGGTTGGATTAATAGAAATTTTAGGTTGGATATTTTATTTCATCGATTTCCTATGAACCTTTTATTGTTTTATTGGATTAATTTGGGTGGATATATTGGTTGTGGATTTTATTAGATATGATACTTCTATTGAGAACTAGAATGATGTTTGTATTATTTTATTTCCTATTTTCCAAATAAGAAACAAATATTTCCTAGCTTTGAGAATTTAAATATTCTTATATTTTTTTTCTTCTTTTTTTCTTGTTGGTAAAATATAATTTTATAGCTTCTTTTATATTACAAATTATTCAATTTTTTTAATAAAAGAATAAATGAATATTTTCATATTTTAGGGTTGTGGATTTTATTGGATATGATATTTATTGAAAATTATAATGAAGTTCGAGTTTTTTTGTTTCCTCTTTTGGAAATGAGAAAAATATTTGCTAGCTTCGAAAATTTAAATATTATAACAAATATATATATTTTTTCTCTTTTTTGGTAAAATATAATTTTATAGCTTCTTTGGCATGACAAATTATTCAAATTTCTTATAAAAAGAATAATTGAATATTTGTATATTAGAGTTGTATGATTTTTTATGCTTAATTTTTTTATTTATTCAGTATATATTATTTTTTTAGTCTTATTATTTAGTAACAAAAAAAAAAAAAAGCCTTCAAAATTTATTATTTTAAAATGAAAATAAAAAATTATTTTAAACTATGTGTAAGGGTATTATTGTTAATTTATTTCTTTTCATTTCCATTACTCTTGTTACCAAACATTGACATGGAAACAAATAATCATTTCAATCTTAAATACCTAAGTTCATTCAAACACTAGAAATGAAATCACCAAATTTATTCTCATTCAACAAGAAATAGGTTTGGAAATAAAATATTCATTCTCATTCCCAATTCCCATGTATCAAACACCTTGAAGTGGAAAATGAGATATGATCCTATGCCCCTAACTTCACTTTAGACAACTTGACTCCTATCTTGAGAAGGTGTAAGCTACATGTGATTAATAACAGAATGCAGTAAGCTTCCCTCATATTTACTATATAAGAACAAGATTTCCTTACAACTCCAATGTACATAGTTGTGGTTATACACAGATGATGACCCTATCTTGAGAAGCAATATGCTACATGTGATTAGTAAAAAATTCCACTCATCCTTCAATTGGAAATTGAAGAGTGGTACACATAAATATTCAAGGGATTAGAGCAAATTTTAAAATTAGAATATTAAATTTTATCTTATTAACATTTTTCTTAAAAAAATTAAAACTTTGAATTGGAAATGGATACATATTGAAATTAATTTGGCATTTTTGAACAAGCTATAGAAATAAAATCATCTAATCATGTGAAGGATTCTAAGTAAGTTCATGCATATGCATGGGAAAAAGGGTAAAACTTCTCACTAGCTTTGCATAATGATATTAATCAATACTATTAAGAAGGGGAAAAGTGGTGTCATCAAACCCTTTTCAAGTTCTTTATAGACAAAGAATTGCATTTCTTAAAAAATCAAACCATGGGAACTCGACATAATTTTAAAAATTGGGCCAGACCCCTTAGTCCAACTGGTTGGATTGCCAATTAGATTCCTTTATTGTTCAGAGTAAAGTTTAGTTCTATTCAAATGTGACTTGGTCATGAGTTAGTCGACCTTGTGGTTAGCGCAATGAATTAATAATTGGTGGAGTCCATTTTTTTTAAGACTTCAAAGCAATATCATTTTGACTATAAAAACTCGACATACTTTTAAAAATCATGCCATATAGACCCCTTAGTCTAATTTGTTGGACTTACAATCAAATGCCTTTCTTGCTGAGGATAAAGTTTAGTTCTATTCAAATGTGAACTTGGTCATGAGTTAGTCGGCCTGGTGGTTAGCCCAATGACAAGTTTTCCTTGTAACTCCAATGTACTTATATATATAGACAAGGTTTCCTTATAACTCCAATATTGTACTTAGTTGTGGTTTTCCGTTGATGATGACCCAGCCAGCCAAATATGAAGAGTAAAAAGAAAAAAAGAAAAAGAAAAAAACAGATCAAAGAGATTGTGACACCAATGCATGGACAAATCAAGTGGCAAGAAAGTTGATCTCTAAGCTGGCTTAGCCCATTGGGGCTTTAATTTTATCTTCTGAAACTTGGGGATGCCCCAAACCAAAGCAGCTTTTCTCTCTGCATCTGAACTTATGATGCTGAGAGAAGCAAAACTTGTGGGAGTAGGCTTCATAACACTCCTCTATGCACGTTTTCTTTCATTTTGCGCTGCTAGTGAAAACCAGCCCTGTAAGCCCTTCTCGCGGAGATATTCAAAACATCAGTAACCCATTTCAATTCAAAGGTGATCCGCTCGGCTGTGGTCATCCTGATCCTGCATACGAATTGGTTTTTGAAAACAACCGTACCATCTTCTATAGGAAATGCCATGTTGCGGAGATCAACTACCATAACTACACAATGAGAGTAGTAATTGCTGGGTTAGAGAAGAGCAACTGTTTCTCCCTTCCTCTCTATTCCTTGACAATAGATCATCTATGTAGATATGAATATCCTGATGAACTCGATACTGTAGTTTTGATGAACTGCGCAAGACCAATCTTTGATCATAACTACATTCCCATTGTTCCTTGCAACCGCACCAATGCTACTTTCTCTTCCTCACAACCATATGCTTATGCGCTAGCTGGAGACTGCAAGCAGGTTAGAGATCTTTCATATTCATGCACCATTGGCATGACTGTTGTTACTGGCTATTTCAAGGCTGTTTCAGAGCTCAGCAATCTTTCAAGCTCAGATTTGCAAGAAAAGCTGCTTATGGGCCTTCAGCTTTCATTTTTGAGCTTCTGCTGCCATGAATGCGAAGTGAAAGGCAGATGGTGCATATCAAATTTCAGTAAAAACACTATACAATGCCCTGATGATGATGAAAGAAAATGTGAGTGCTGAAAATTTTCAAATCAAATGGCTGATGAACACTAATATCAATTTTAAAACAAAAAAGAAACAAATAATCAATGGAAATCCAACTATACATTACAATCATAAGTAATTAGGATAACCAAACACAATCTAATGCAGGGCTTGGGCTTAATAAGTTAATAAATGATGTACTGGTGCCAGTGGCTGAATTTTTCAGTAAGGCCTTTGGAATTTCTTTTATCGTCTTTCAATTTTAGCTTTTGCCAACTTCCATTTATATCTTTCTTCTTATATCTTTTCCATTTTGAATTTTGTATCTTCTCTTGTTAACAGCTAATATACTTAGAAGTCCCTATAGACCTAAGGTAATCCTTTATAGTTCCAATTATTGAGAGTTCATTTCATTTAAAAGTCTTGAAATTGTTGGCTTGATTTTAACAGTTTTATTCTCGGAAGACACTTTTTTCATTGTTGCTTCAAATGAACTGTTATTTTACACTTGACTTTGTATGTAAATGTAGACTGTATAATTGTTTTTCATTTATGGTAATAAGCAGGATTTCCATCTTCTATAGCTAAAAGTACTGCTGATTACTGGTTTTAATCATGCAGGACTTAAAGATGCTCTTGACCAATCCGGGTATTCTTCCATCATCTTTCATAGTTTACAAATTGAACTTTCCATTATCATTCTTCCTATTTTCTAATGTTGTATATCTTCTTTTTCTCTAATAATAACAATCCCTCTTTTATGTGCCTCATTTCTAATTTAGTCTATGTTCTCTCTTATTAGGTACCTGGTTTCTTGAGACAGGTAAGACTTCCAAGTTCCTATTCTTACTTTGGTGTGGGATGAGCACGATCAATTGTTTGTCAATCATCAGAATAATTCTTGCTTTCAAGATTGCAGATTGCAAAATTCTTTTGCTTGAATAAAGGATTTCTCTTTGTTTGGTTGATCGAAATTGGATTTGAATTGAAATTTCAGTTCTATGAAATTCAAAATTTTACTTTTTCCATGGAGTTATCTTTCTGGATTTGAAAACATTTCATTTAATTCCAGTCCATGGAATATAATGAATTCAAAATACTGAAATTTGAAATTTTGTGCTAGCAAATGCATTTGATTTCCTTTCCCATTGAAGCAAATCTACTTGTTTGATTTGATAACTGAATGCCTGTGATTATAAACTCTAAAATATTCATTTTTTTCTTGTTGATCCATTAGTCATGATAATCATTGGAGGACACTTTGTACTCGAGATATCTTGTCTTTTTGGCTATTTAATCTACCAGTTTCGATGGAGACATTTATCATTAGATGATGATATTGAAGAGTTTCTTCAAAATCATAAAAATCTCTAGCCCATTAGGTACTCACATTCACATTTAAAGAAGATAACCAATAATTTTAAGAATAAGTTGGGCCAAGGAGGCTTTGGCTCTATGTACAAAGGAATACTTCAAAGTGGCTACATTGTAGCAATAAAAGTATTGGTCCTGTCAAAAGCTAATGGACAAGATTTTATCAATGAAATCACTACAATTGGAAGGATTCACCATGTTAATATAGTACAACTTGTTGGATTTTGCGTTGAAGGATCAAAATGGGCCCTTATATATGACTTTATGCCAAATGGGTCACTCGATAAGTTTATCTTCCTTAAAGGAGAAAAAAACATTCCTTCAAGTTGGGAGAGATTGTACAAAATTGCACTTGGAGTATAGGGCGTGAGATTGAATACTTACATCAAGGGTCTGACATGCAAATTCTGCATTTTGATATCAAGCCACACAATATTCTTTTGGATAAAGACTTTACTCCAAAAGTTTCAGATTTTGGCCTTGCAAAATTGTATTCAATAAATGAAAGTGTTGTATCTCTCACTATAGCTTGAGGAACATTAGGATGCATTGCTCAAGAGTTGTTTTATAAAAATGTTAGACATGTGTCATATAAGGCTGATGTTTATAGCTTTGGAATGTTGTTGATGGAAATGGTGAGAAAACAAAGGCATTTTAGTAGATATGAAGAGGAATATCTTAGTGAATTATTCTTCCCATCATGGATTTATTATTGAATTGAACAAAGAGAAGATATGGAAATGGGAGATGTCACCAAGGATGAAAAGAAATATATATTTATGAAGATGGTCATAGTTGCATTGTGGTGTATGCAAATGAAGCCCATGGATTGCCCTTCTATGAGCAAAGCACTCGACGTGTTGGAAGGTGGTGTTGAACTATTGCAACTACCTCCTAAACCTACCTTATATTCTCATGAAACATCAGCTTTGAATAGGGAGAACAACCCAATGGGGGTTCCAATTTCCTCACCTAATGCAAGTATTACAATTAGCTTAGATGGGAGGTAACTTAACAATGTATCTACTTGCAACTGCTCTCTCTCTCTCTCTCTCTCTCTCTCACTACATGTAAATTAATGCATTATCTAAACAATATGTAAGCCAATTCCCTTTGTTTTTAGATTCTTAGGTATATATGGTTGTAAAGCTTGAAGAGGTTTGAGTAATTTATTTTGTAATGCATCTATTAGTAGCAACCCTCACAATTCAAAATCCACAGGTCAATTTTCAGCATTTTTTTCTTAGTTGAAATGCAGGATGATTGATAGGCATGCATTCTTATACGATCAAAATCACAATGCTAAATTGATGTAACTCCCTAAATGGGGTTGTTATTTAATTTTTAGTTTTGAATGAAATGATTATGAAATACCTTGACAAAGGGGTATCTCATTATATGATCCAACACCTAGTTTAAAAAGAGTTTCAGCTCCTTACTTTAATCAAATGAGATGCAGGGTAGGCAGAAACTACTTTTTATAGGGGAATATTATGGGTAAATCTAGTACTGGGGTACTAAAAATATTATGTGTTGGAAGGCTGCCATATTGCTCTTTGTCAAGAGAATGGTGGTGCTAGAATAGCAACGGAAGCAAAGAAAGGGTAGGATTTATGTTTGTGTATTATAAAAGTTTAGGTTAAGAAAAGAAAAAAAATGTCACTTTTTCCCTTCTATTCACATAATTATCTTAGAAAAAAATACTATGTTAATAATAAACACTTCTATAAGTGTGCAAGACTAATTGAGTAAAAATAAAAATAGAAGGTTTTAATTTGAAACTCATGCGAGGCTTGACAAAAAGTAACAACCCATATTAGTTAGAAGTAGTTTCGATTGTCATTTATTTCTCTACAAATCATGATAATTTTTCCTATGAAGTATCTTCGATATCAAGCCAATCTATAAGTTCTCTTAAAGCCACTTATTGATTTTATAGCCTACTCTTTTTGAATAACAATCTCTTATCCATTTATTATATTTTTTTTTAGAAAAAAATCTCTTGCACAAACAATATAATCTAAATAGCAACAATAAACTTACATTGATGAATGGGTACAACATGGTCAATATCTAGGTTGCACACTCATAATAATAAAAAAGATAAATTATTGTTCACTCTATTAATTCTGAGATGACTGCCAACTCTTGTTGAAGAGATTTTTTTCGCCTTCTGGTGTTTGTTCTTGTTGCATCTATGGAAGCAAAAGGGTTGGGCGGCATGGTTAAATTGTTTCCTCCTCCTTCCAACATTTGAATGACAACTTTCATGGAAGGGCGATCTATTGGATACCATTGGATGCACCAAAGTCCCACAATTGTTAGCTTCTTTGCAATTTTAGTATCTCCATCTTCCACAATTCGAATACACACGTCTTCCCCCTGATCTAACTGATTATAAACCCATTCTGGGAAGTATACTTGACTAGTCTTCTCCATTGTGACATCAATATTCTTCCTTCCTCCTACCATTTCTAGCAGCAACATTCCAAAACTATAAATATCTGACTTATAGGACACATTTCCAAAGTTCCTTGATAATACTTCTGGTGCAATATAGCCCATGGTCCCTCTTGCCGTTGTAATTGAAACTGCACTTTGTTCCTTGGAACATAATTTGGCTAGACCAAAATCAGAGATTTTTGGATTAAAGTTTTGATCAAGCAAAATATTATGAGGTTTGATATCGAAATGGAGAATTCTTTTATCACAACCTTGGTGAAGATACTCAATTCCTTTAGCTATGCCTAAAGCAACATTTTGAAGCTTCTCCCAGCTAAGTGAGCAGTCCTTGATAGATTTTGAAAATATATACTTCTCCAAAGACTCATTTGGTAAGAACTCATAAATTAAAGCTCGTTTAACTCCATCAGCACAAAATCCAACCAAGCGAACCACATTGACATGATGGATCCTACCCATTGTTGCCACTTCATTAATGAACTCTTCTCCATTTTCTTTTGAATTGTTTAGGATCTTTACTGCAACAAGAACGTCACTAGAAAGCCTTCCTTTATACACAGTTCCATATCCGCCTTGACCCAATTTTTCCTTGAAGTGATTTGTAATCTTCTTAATATCAGCATAGGAGTATCTTGAGGGCTTGAGAGCTTTATAGTCTTCTAAAAACTGTTCTATCGTTGTATTCTCTCTTTCTAATTTGTTTGAGCTATACACATGATAGAGTGCGATGACTACAAGCACCAGAAGACAGAAACTGAGGATTACCGCTGCATCTGATCAGAAAAAAATAAAAATAAAAAGGTTTGTCTAAATAGATTCAGAAAGAGTCTAATAATAAACTTTTCTCTCTTCCTAATCCTTAATCAAAAGGGAAGTATGAGAGAGTAGAAAGTCACCTGTAACCAGTTTGTTTTTTGATACACCTGTGAGGAAAATAATACAATTATTAGATTGTTAAGCTTGGTAAGCCCCTCCCATCACTACTATGTGTGTCATAGAGTTAAGAAAATAATAATAAAAATAAGAGTTTAAGCATGTGGATTCTTGCTTCACTTTTTCCTCAGTAATATAATTTATAATTATGTTTTCCTTCTGCTTTGATATTTTCAAGATCCAATTCATATATAATTTATCTACAACAAACGAACCCCCTAAAATAAGTAGTATGATCAGGATTTAGAATGGCACAGAGGAAGCAGATTGATTAGAGAGGAAAGAATCCATATAGTACCTTTTGCTGGCTTATCAATACATTCAGTTTCAGGTTCTTTGCCAACATTGCTCTTCAGTCTGCATTTCTTACCTTCTCTTTCACAGTTTCCACATATCAATTCTGACCATGTTAAAGAAAAATATTTTTCCCCATTAACTATATCTTCTGGGAGAGTAACATCGTAAATCTTGTGGCAAGAGGATAGGTCCAAGAGTTGAAGGTTATAGTCAGAATCAACAGCATAGACTGGGTTGCTGAGGAGAACGGTGCAAGGGATGGAAAAAAAATAATTTGAGTGTGTTTTTTTTGAGGAACAATTGAAGAAGGTGTAGTCAACTAGGTAGTTGTAACTTGCAAGTTTGAACTGGAAGGGAGAGGCAGACAAAGTAAGGTTTTGAAGCTGTCTTTGAAGGCAAAAATCTGGGTCATGGACGATAATCTCCTGAGAGTTGTAATTTATCTTCTTCACTGAAAGGCTTACGGAATATGGCAGCTCTAGGATGGTCTGCTTCTTTTCTCTACAAGATATCTCAAACCCGGGATAGCCACAATGAGATGGCTGGTCTTTTAGCCGGAAGGGGAACCTGATAACTGGGCCATGGTTGCTGCATCTTGATACCTTGCACTCATCTTGGCTGGCTCCAATCTCTACAAACCATCTCATAAACAAGAACAGAAACAAAGAGAAGACCATTTTTAAGCAATTGCTCATCCCCATAGCTTTTGGTCTATTCCTCCAGCCTTTCTTATTGATTCAATTTTTTTGTATTTTTCAAGGAAAGAACTCCTATATATTCAATTCCAAAATGAACTAGAAGTGGAAAAGGAGATATATCCTATGCCACTTGCTTCACTCTAGACAGCTTGACTCCTACAATGAGAAGCATGCAGTAAACTTCCTTGATATTTGCTACATGGACAAGGTTTCCTGACAACTCCAATGTACTTAGTTGTGGTTGTACATTGATGATGACCCGGCCGGCCAAATATGATGAGGGAAAAAAAAAATCAAAGATTTTGGGTAGTTGATTGTGACACCAATGAATAGTCAAAGAAAGTTGAACTCTAAGCTGGCTTAGCCCATTGGGATGTAATTTTATTTTCTTCTGAAACTTGGGGATGCCCAAAACCAAGGCATGCAGCTTCTCTTTCTGAATCTGAACTTATGATGGTGAGAGAAGTAAAACTTGTGGGAGCAGGCCTCATAACACTCCTCCATGTCTGTTTTCTTTCATTTTGTGATGCTAGTGAAAACCAGCCCTGCAGGCTCTCTTCTTGCGGAGATATTCGAAACATCACCAACCTTTTTCAATTAAAAGGTGGTAAGCCCAGCTTTGGTAATCCTGATCCGGCATATGAATTGGTTTGTGGAATCAACCATGCAATCTTTTAAGGAAAATACCATGTTGAGGAGATCAATTACCATAACTACAACATTAGAGTAGTAGTTGCTAGGTGTACACAAAATTTTCTAATAAGAAAATTGTAGATAAAATTGTAAACTTACTCTATTTATGAAGTTAGAAATAGTCTCTAATATGTTCTTTGATTCTTCTTAAGCTTTACTCGAGCCTTGGTTTGGTTTAGACCCTACTGCATCTTGAGCTCGGGCTTCAACTTTAACTTGTCTTGGACTTGAACTCTAGCTTGTCTTAAGTTTTGGCTTGAACCTTTGGGCTTGGGCTTTGGCCTGTCTTAGGCTTAGCTTGGGCTTGGACTTCGATGTAGCTAACATTCACCAAGGGCGTGAATGTTTGATCTCAGATTGAAGATTTGAATCTTGAAAGGTTTGATCTTCAAATTCTCGAAGGCTTGGTCTTCAAATCATCAAAGGCTTGATCTTCAAATCTTCAAAGCTTGATTTTCAAACCTTCAAAGCTTGATTTTCAAACCTTCAAAAGCTTAATCTTTAAATCTTTGAAGACTTGATATTCAAATCTTTAAAGGCTTGATTTTCAAATCTTCAAAGCTTGAAGAACTCCTTGAATGCTTGGGGTAACTTTCTTCACTCTTCTCAAGTGTGGAAGTCTCTTATTTTTTCTTTTGTGTATGTGTTTTAAAGTTCTCTATTTATAAGGGTTAAAAGATACATATTTGGATAGTTTTCTCTATTTCTTACAAATATTATTTCTTAATCAAAGTTAATATTTAGGGAGATTATTAGACGTCACATTTGGAGTCTTAACCTTGGAATATTATTCTTTAATTAAAAATTAATATTTAGGAAAGTTGGAAAGCATATTTGGATACTTTTAATTTATTTTTTTAATGAGATTTTCATCAAATTACTAAGTTTGCTTAAATTCTTTTGATAATAACCTTTAATGATAAATTATCTCTAATGAAAATTTTAAAAATACTTATTTTTAAATTGGAAACTCCAGTTTAATAAAGAAATTTCCAATTTATGAGATTTTGAAACTTTGAGAGCATCTTCTCTAAGTGGAAACTTTAAATTTCTCAAGGATTCTCAAAAATACTTTTAAGGAAAATATTTAAAATCTTTTCCTCATAATATTTACTTTCCTTATTTCTACACTTTTCCAAGTTATGGTCGGCCAGGCGTCAGTCTTGTGGTATCCTTGTAGGACTTGTCCATCTAACCTACTTTGGGACAGATAAGCCACTTCGCCCTTTGGGCCATACAGTGGAATGCAGTCTCCCAGACGGCTTGCCTACCCAAACGGCCATGAGAGAGTGGAGGACCACAGGACGGCCTTGGAGAGGGGGTCCCACAGAGGTATAGGGGAAGAAGGGCATAACAAAGAGAGGGAAGTATAATAGAAAGAAGAGCAGAATAGAGAGGAGATTTATCAGTTGGCATCCTCTTAGAGGTAAGTTCTTCATTGTCAAATCAGTGCTCCTTTGTACATTTATTTTGTTTGCTATTTTTAAGACTGGTTGGGTGCTTTGGTGTGGTCATCAAGACCTATTTGCTGCTTGTTGATTTTGGGTATGGATATCATGTCATGTATTTGGCTTCTTTGCTATGCTTTGGATTGTTTGGGCTGGGTTATAGTGTGTTCATGTTTCACTTTTATAGGGTTTTATCGAGATTAGTTTGGTATTGCTTTAGTTTTTTTGTGAGATGCCCACGATCATGTTTTGATTTCTATTTAAAATATGTTTGGCTTTGCCCACCTATTTAAACCCCTTGATTGGAAACATGAAACACAACTTTTATCGGTTCCTTTTGTTTCTATTCTCTATGCTCTGTTTTTGGATACCTTCCCTTGTTTCTGGTGCTTATCTTTGATGACGCTTCTGGATATTAACATCAAAGATGGCTCAAATTTGATTTCCACGAAGACTAGTAACAAATCTCACATATGTCATGGTATGCGGATAAACCTTAGACGAATTTGAAGTTTTTATCTGAACTTGATACACATCCATGGAAGTTGCAAGTGCCAGATGTTCGAAGATGCAGAAAAAGACTTGAAGGGTGATGATCAATTTTGGCATTGGCTATCATCTAAGAATTTTATTGAACCACCGATTAGGTTTTTGAAGGATGCTTATGAACATCATGATGTAAAGGCTCAGAGAGTGGGATCTTAGTTGTTATTGGCACTTGTCAACAAAAGTGAAGTGGTGGGTCATACTTGGGAGCAGATGCATTCAGTCGGATGACACCCCTTCTAAATTCAAAAATCAACATTATTGTGAGAAGGAGTTTCAATGGAAAGTGACTTCTTTGCTCTCTTTCTCCTTCAAGTTTGTGGACTTGGGGTTCTCTTTTCACAAGGCAGTAGGATGTAGATAATCTGGGTGGTTTTTTGCAATATGGAAAGTTGAGGTGTTGATGGTTTGATGAGTCAGAAAGAACTAATGCATGGGAATTTACTTCTGAATTGATTGGTTACCTTTACTCTTCCTCGGCATGGTGTGGACAATGTAAGAAGCTAGATCCTGCAGGAAAAGACTTCTAATAACTTGAAGAGGACAGGTGACGGTTATGCAGAAAATGGCTCTTGCCTTAGTTAATTGGGTGCATGGCAATATTAAGGTCATCTGAGATGGTTTCTATGGTTTGTTTAGAAACTAGCTAATGTGTGTAGGGAGATGAGCCTACCACCTGGTACCCTCAATGTTCTGACTCGATTGGGCTCCTAACCTGGTGTTCTCTTGGTGCCACGTCCTTGTGATGACAAGATTATGTTTGGTAGAATAACCCTGCCTCTATTGCTTGTGCATGGAATCAAACCGCTGCTATATGCAATGAGAAGGTGAAGAATGGTCCCTCTTTAGAGGGCTTTAGTAGTATCCTTGTAATCCTGAATCATGGCACAATCATTCAAAGTTGTACATCCATCTGGGTTTCCATTTATAGTTAAATCTGCAATCATGACAACGACAACCATTTTAAGATAAGAACTACTATGGCAGTGTTGTGCTCAGTGGTGGATCAATCATGTTCCCTGGTATTGCAGACGAAATGAATGTGGACTCACCTTTAAATGAGCTTATTCCCATGTCGTGGCTAACGATGATGTTTTGAATCGTCCTAAGGAATAAGCGACCCAAATTTCGTTGATTATGAGTCAACCATATTGAAAGATGATTGGAATACTTTCAGGAAAAGAAGACATACCCAGGTCACGGAACAAACTGCCGATAAACAGCTCAGGCGAAAGGTGACATGTGTAATGCTTCTTCGTGCTGTCGTGCACTCAGTAATGTCATTTCGGCATGATTTTTGAAAGTTCTATGGATTTAGAATTAGAAGATGGAGAAGCCATCCTTCGGCTAATCAGATGTAGCCGAAGCCCTGACAAAAATCAATAGTACATCACACCAACAACAAATGGAGCTACTAAAAACTGTTGTGATGAACCATACGGTGTTCCTTTGCGGTAGGATACTCTTACACGACATTTCTTATGAAGTCAACGCCTAATACATGTTAAATCTCAGGCTCAAATGTCAAGTAGAAAGTCACCTTGACACAACGAACATATCCACGTGGTGTGCGCATGGTAAGTGCACGTACTCGCCGCTAATGTGCGCTATTCTCAGAATCCACTAAGGAGTCTTCTGGTGATTAATTTGGGACTACTGATGGAAGTGATTCAGAAAGTGGTTGGATACACCTCAAACAACCAGCCACACCATAGGAGTTTGGTGGAAGGAATGATTTTTACTCAGAGCCAACTGTGTTGCCTTTGGATTCGAGGTCGATGTGTCAGAGGAAGACAAGTGAGGAGCAAGCTAGTTTCGCCTAGTGAGTTCAGTCCTGGACCCCAATCTATTGCAAGTAACCAATCTCCTGCTACCTAGAATTTTCAAGGGCATGACCTTTTAAGAGTTTCATCAGCAGTATCTCCAGAAATAAGCTTTCTAAGTTTTGGTAAAGCTCGGCTTGATGATTCGAGTAGTGAGAGGCAGTCTAAATAACCTTCCGAGAGCAGCAATGAAAACGAAATACCCATTCAAGAGAAGCAAAGGGCATCTAGTGGGCTTCAAAACCCAAGTGAAAATACCATGGGGAGCTTCCAACTCCTCCGATTATTTCAGTTTCAAACTAGTCAGTCTATGGATAAGTTAAAGACACAACAAACTCAGTTCATGTAGATTTTTCTAAGTCATCTAAGCTCCCACCTTTGCCACCTTCCATTTTGCCACCCAGGGCGCACATGGCCTGTTCCCATAGTATGTGCTTGATTATTTGGACGCAACAACAGTCTTCAAATTGATAAATGGTAGATTTTTCATTCATTCTTTCATTCGTTCATGTATAGAGTATATATAGAGGGTAATCATCATTCTAAGAATGGGAAAGAATGATACAAGGAAAGAATGATATAAGGAAATAACAACTAATATCCTAATATCTCAACTTTCCTAATCTCTCAATATTCCTAATATCTCAATTTTCTTAATATCTAAACATTCCTAATATCTCAACACCGAATGACATAAAGAAAGAATGATATAAGGAAAGCATTCCTAATATCTCAACACTCCCCCTCAAGTTGGTGCATAGATGTCACACATGCCCAACTTGTCTAAAAATTTTGAGAACATTTGACTTGAGACAGCTTTGGTGAGGATATCGGCCAATTGATCTTCTGATCGAATCTGAGGCAATTCCACAATCTTATCATCCAACTTTTCCTTAATGAAGAATCTATCCACCTTGACATGCTTTGTACGTTCATGTAGTACTGGATTATGAGCAATGTCACATGTGGCTTTATTGTCACAAAACAATCGGATTGGTTGCCTAGATAGGTAACCTAAATCCTGTAAGAGGAGTCTTAGCCATAATGCCTCACAAAGTCCTAGAGCCATACCTCTAAATTCTGCTTCTGCCCTTGAACAAGTGATGACATTTTGCTTCTTGCTTTTCCATGTCACAAGATTACCACCTACAAAGGTAAAGTAACCAGATGTAGATCACCTATCATCCACTACACCAGCCTAATCAACATCAATATATACTTCTATACTCTGATGATCAACATTTTTAGCGAACAAAATTCCCTTCCCATGAGCATTCTTCAAATACCTCAAAATACGCATGACTGCATTCATATGTTGCTCTCCAAGATTATGCATGTATTGACTCACTACACTCAATGCATAAGCAAGATCTGGTCTTGTATGAGCTAAGTACATTAATTTCCCCACAAGTCTCTAGTATCTTCCCTTATCGGTTGATACTTTATTAGACTCAACACACAATTTCAGACCTTCTTCTATTGGTGTATTAACAAGTTGTCATCCTGACATTCTAGTCTCCTATAAAAGATCTAAGGCATACTTTATTTGAGACAGAAAAATTCCTTCACTTGATCGAGAAACTTCAATCCCAAGAAAGTATTTCAGATGACCTAGATATTTCATTTCGAATTCTCTAAATAGATAATTTTGTAGAGCTTTTCTTTCTTCAGGATCATTTCCTATAACTACCATGTCGTCCACATATACGATGAGTGTCGTAATCTTACCATGTGGTTTTTTCAGGAACAAAGTGTGATATGAGTTACTTTGACGATAGCTAAAAGCTCTCATTGACTTTGTGAACCTTCCAAACCATGCTCTTGGGGATTGCTTCAATCCATACAATGACTTCTTCAATTTGCACACCTTCTGACGTTGCTTTTCTGACACCATGCATCCAGGTGGAAGATCCATATATACTTCTTCAGATAACTTGCCATGCAGAAAGACATTTTTCACATCGAACTGTTGTAATGGCCAATTCAGGTTTGCAGCTAAAGACAGTAATACTCTAATTGTGTTGATCTTAGTTACAGGTGCAAATGTCTCTGTGTAGTCAATTCCATAAGTTTGAGTGTACCCTTTTGCTACCAGTCTTGCTTTAAATCATTCAATACTACCATCTGCCTTGTACTTCACAGTATAGATTCAACGACACCCTACTGGCTTCTTTCCTGGTGGGCATTCTACGAGTTCCTATGTTTCATTCTTTTGCAATGATTTCATCTCTTCATTCATAGTTGCTTTCCACCTTGGATCAGCTAAGGCTTCCTGCACACTGTTAGGAATAGCTACAGTAGATAATTGATTTACAAATGACTTATTTGATTCAAACAAACGATGGTTAGCCACATAGTTGCTCATGGGATATTTGACTTTGGTAGACAATTCAGGTTCATATATGGGTTTAGGAATACCTTTATTATGACGGTGTGGTAACCATTTCATGAATGGATTAGGTTCTAAATTAAGAACACCCTCAGCAGACGATGATTGGTTTGGTATTTCAATGAAAGCATCTTCAAACCCAAATTGTTCAGATGGTTCAATTGTATTGTCTTTCCCCTCTTCTATCACTTCTTCAGCTTTTAGGTGGTCATTACTACTTGGTTCTAAAGTTGTACCACTCATATCCAATTCACTCACTTCCTGGTTCACTAGTTCAGATTGTCCAGATTCATCCTCCTTAGAGATATGATAATTATAATCGAGAGTCTGAATTTCCTTATGGTACTCCCCTAAAGTTTAGACTCAGATGAAAAATACATTGAATCTTCATGAAACACCACATCCATTGTAATAAACATTCATCGAGTTGGATGATGGTAACATCGATATCCCTTTTTGTGCAATGCATATCCAACAAACACACATTGCAATGCACAGGAAGTTAACTTGGTGCGTTGGTGTTTGTGTAGATGCACAAATGCCATGCAACCAAAAACACGAGGAGGTAGATTTGTGATGGTTGGGACAACTACGACATTAGTAAGAGCTTGGAAAGGTGTTTGGAAGTCAATTGAGTTGGAAGGTACCCGATTGATCAAGTATGTGGCAGATGTGATTACTTCTCCCCAATAACATATCGGTATTTTTGCTGCTATCAAGGAAGCACGAACAACCTCTAACAAGTGCTGATTTTTTCGTTCAACGACTCCATTTTGTTGGGGTGTATTGGAATAAGTAGTCTGATGAATAATGCCATGTCCTTCCAAATACTTTTGAAGATTAGAACTCTGATATTCTCCACCATTATCGCTACGCAGAACCCGAACCTTTGCATTGTACCCAGTTTCAATCATTTTATGAAATTTTTGAAACAACAAGTTCACTTTATCTTTGGTCTTCATCAAGCATAACCAGGTCATTCTGGTACAATCATTAATAAAAGTAACAAACCAACGTGAGCCACTCAAAGTTGGGACTTTGGATGGGCCCTAAACATCAGAATGTATAACCATAAAAGGAAGCGGACTTTTATTCAAAATTAAAGGAAACGAAGCACGATGGCTTTTAGCCAATTCACAAATAGCACAATGGAAACAAAAAATATCACTCTTTGCAAACAAACTAGGAAACAATTTTTTAAAATAACCAAAGGAAGCATGTCTCAGACGTCGATGCCACAACCAAATTTCAGACTTTTCTTTCTCCCCCTCAGATCCATTTGCCATCAAGGCTTGTTGCAACTTATTTGAACCCTTTGACTGCAAGTCCAAGTAATAGAGTTTTCCCCACTTAATACCACAATCAATTGTCTGTCGTGTTTAAATGTCCTTAATAACACAAAATTCAGGCCAAAAAATGACAATACAAGATAAGGCTGTAGTGATTTGAGAAACTGAGAAAAGATTATAATCTAAAGATGGAACAACTAAAACAGAATTCAAATTCAAAGTATTAGTAAGAGTTAAGGATCCTTTCCCAATGACTGGGGTTGTGTTACCATTGGTTGTGGAAACAATTTTTTGTGAGGAAGGTCTAAGGGGTGAAACCTGTCTAGAATCAAAAGTCATATGATCTATAGCACTAGAATCAATTATCCATGCACTATTAATAACAGGTGTAGAAGTATTTAAAAACTTACCACTGTAATATGTAGCGGCTACCAATTCAGAGGCTTTTTTAGTAACATTAGCCTCTGTTTTTATTTCAGCAATAGTTGCAATCGAGGTTTTCTTGGAATCCTTATTCCGTTGATCATGATTATTATCATTAATAACAAAGTGGTGATAGCCTAAACATGATCTAAAGATCCATGGTTCAAACCCTCGATTCTTCATTGTTTTCCTGGTCATACCAAGAGTCGTTGCTTTGAAATTATGGGATATCTAGACTGGTGGGATCAGTCTTATTGCATTGAGTGCATTTTAAGGTTGACTTATCAATATTAGGCCTTGTCTTAGGATGTGTAGACCCTCAATTTTGTCCCTCGACATTGGCATTTATCCTTCGGGTGTCACATCCACCCATCGTTCGCATATGGCACTACTAGGGCCCCTTTTGGGCTTAGTCGGTGTCCGAGCCTTGTGTGGGTTTGTCTGTGGTCCATTGTGGTGCATATGTGGTTCATTTCGGAGGGTTACCATGGCCATTTTCCTAGTCGTTCACATCACGCTATAGGAAGGAAGTGGGGTCATCCCGATGTTTTAGCTTAGTTGGGGTTTTTAGGGGCATGTTGAGGTTCGGAGCACTTAGGCTTGTTTTGATCGTATCTCCCTCATCCAAACTCGGAATCAAGAACCGTTTCTTTTTATGGTTTCCTTATTCTTCCAGGAACATTCTGTAAAATTTTCAAAATTTTTTGCAACCGGTCGGCTGGTTGGCAGCCGGTTCATCGAGTCAGCCGGTCTAGAACACTGATTTTTGGTAATTGTTTTGATCATATCTACCTCTTCCGAACTTGGAATCATGTACCGTTTTTTTAATGGATTCCTTACTCTACTAGGAACATTTTGTCAAATTTTCAGAATTTTTTTCCATCGGTTGGACCAGTTGGCATCCGGTTCGGCCGGTTCAACCGGTTCCTTGAGTCAGCTGAGGTAAAACACTAATTCTAGTAATTTTGAGGCCCAAATCCTACATGGCTCAGGCCCATAAGCTCCAGATCGGTTTTGGGAAATGTTGTGGGTCCATTTTGGGCCTTGGTTTGGGTTCCTTGCAGCCCACCACGAATCCATATGGATTCTTGGTGGTGAAGCAAAGTGAAAAAAGCGAAGGGAGTGAGTGGCCTTGTAAGTCTAAGAGAAGTAATGAGGGGTGTGGTTCCCATGCTGATGAAGGGAATTTCGGTGCTGAAGGGGAAGGAACCCAGGAGGCTCAAATGCTAAGAGGGGTATGAGTATAAAAGGTGAGAGGATAGGAGAGCAAAGGACCCTTGGACATTTTGGAGAGGGGAAATTCTGCTGGTGAGAAAAACAAAAGGTCAGTAGCATCTTCTGAGTTGAGAGTGTGGGGAAGCTTGAAGACTTGTGGTTTTTTTGAAGAGGAGAGTGACAGCCTCTCAGTTTTGGAAGTCATCATCGGCATGCACAGATCATATTTGGTGGAGATTCTGAGGTAAGCACGATGAATTTTCTTTACTTACAGTTTATCTTCCTCGTCTTCATATGCTTTTTCCTCTTCCTCATCATCTTTTATTCCCTTTGATATGAAGATTGTATTGCTTGGGTGTGGATAATAAAGGCTAAACATGATTGTTGTTGTTTGCTTCCTTGATCATTTAGAAACTTTCTGACCGAATTAGGGATTTTCTACCAACCGGCTGAACCAGTTTGGAATCGGTTCAACCGGATCAGCACCATAGCTGGCTACCTCTGTCAGCCATGAGAAACACCTGCCTTTCTTTGTCCGGTTCTCACTCATCCAAGCTCGGAATTGAGAACCGTTTCTTTTGTTTGCTTCCTTAATCACTTAGGAACTTCTTGACCAAATTTGGGATTTTTTACGAACTGGATGAAGTGGTTTGGAACCGGTTCAACCAGTTCAGCACCATAGCTGGCTGCCTCTGTCAGCCATGAGGAACACCTGCCTTTCTTTGTTTGGTTCTCACTCATCTGAGCTCGGAATTGAGAACCCTTTTTTTTTTTTTGCTTCCTTAATTACTTAGGAACTTCCTGACCAAATTTGGGATTTTTTACCAACCAGCTGAACTGGTTTGGAACTGGTTCAACCGGTTCAGCACCATAGCTAGCTGCTTCTGTCAGCCATGAGGAACACCTGCCTTTCTTTGTCCGGTTCTCACTCATCCGAGCTCGGAATTGAGAACCGTTTCTTTTGTTTGCTTCCTTCATCACTTAGGAACTTTCTGACTAAATTTGGGATTTTTTACCAACCGGATGATCCGGTTTGGAATCGGTTCAACCGGTTCAGCACCATAGCTGGCAGCCTCTGTCAGTCATGAGGAACACTTGCCTTTCTTTGTCTGGTTCTCACTCATCCGGGCTCGGAATTGAGAACCGTTTCTTTTGTTTGCTTTCTTAATTACTTAGGAACTTACTGACTAAATTTGGGATTTTTTATTAATCGGATGAACTGGTTGGGAACCGGTTCAATCGGTTCGCACCATAGTTGGCTACCTCTTTCAGCCATAAGGAACACCTGCCTTTCTTTGTCTGGTTCTCACTCATCCGGGCTTGGGATTGAGTGTCATTTCTTTTGTTTGAATCCTCACTCATTTAGGAGTTTTCTAGAAAAATTTGGGAATTCTTCTCAATAGGTTGTACCAGTTGAGAACTAGTTAAACCTGTTCTGTTGGAGAACTTTAGGTAGCCCTCGATTTTGGCATTTTTCTAGCCCTTATCCATGGGGGCTCAAACCCATTTGCTATAGGGAACTTGTGAGCCATCTTGAAGGTTTAAGTCAGTGTTTGATTTCAGTTAGTATGGGCAATTTTGAAGTTATGGGTGGTGTGGTCTAGATGAGTCTAGTTCGATTTGTATGACATTTGGGGGAGTCCCTTACCTCATTTCAACCAGCTATCTTCCTTTTTGGCACAATCTTTGATGCTTGATTTTGAATACATGTTGCGTGATTGACTCACCCTCTGCTGCAGCGCTTGGCTAGGGACCGCAGGTACGCATCGTTGCCTTTGGTTGTTGAATTCATATGCATGCATGGTGCTTAATCTTGAATGTTTGTTATGTGTTTATCTGTGTTTGGCTGACCTTTTATGCAGCGCTTGGCTAGGGACCACAGGTACGCACCCATTGTTTTATTTGGTTGAATTCATATGCATGCCAAATACCAATTAGGATTGTGTGATTCATTGACATTTATTTAACCTATGGTTTCATTTGACCTTTGACCCATATGCTCCCACATACCCAATTCATTAGTAGAGACCGAGTTTCGGGCCTAGAGGGGTGCTACCTCGCATGAGGTACCTTCCCAACGGGTAACCTGATCCCCGGACCCAGAATCTAGTTTTTGTAGACCGCTTTTTCCATATTGGGGTCATTAGGGGTTTTTGTTCTTACTTAATTTTCTCCATTTTAAAAACAAAAATAAAAAGTAAGTGGCGACTCCAAACAACACCGTTCCTCACCGGGGGTGGGTTTTTCAAAACTAGAAAACACCAACTCTTTCATTTCTTTCTTTTCCTTTAAAAGCGAGTTGCGTTGGTCCGGTGGATCGGGTGAGGGTCCACAAATTTGGTGATGGTGTGGTAGAGTCATGCAGGGTGCTCCCTGGAATCGGCAATGGTTGGGCCTGGTGCCCATCAATCCTCTGACCCAGTCCTAAGATAGCGTCCCTAAGTGACGCCATGGTATCGGTAATCTCAGCCAACTGGTCAACGGTAGCGTACTGAGGGTCCATACCTCTATGATCTGGTATCTGCTCTAACTGGCTGGGTGAATCCGATCCTCTAACCAGTCTATCTCCAATCCGGATCCAAGCTCGGGAACCCAGGTCGTTCTCAATCAATAATCCTACAAAAGGAAAGGGGTACGTCAGTCCCCGTGACTATCTCCTGAAATCAAACTAGGAGCGTATAACTAAAATCTTCCGAGAGAATGAACTGACATGTGATGTCAATAGCTAAACTGATATACGGTTCCATAGGCAGGAACAAGATTCTAACATGGTGATACCTCAGGGATAATGTGGCTCAAAAGTAAAAAAAAAAAAAAGAAAAGGCAAATCCTAAAAGACTAGATGACTGTACCCACAGGGATACGCAACCTAAGGTCCTAACTAACAATCAATCAACAATCAAAGTGACACGCTGGCCACGTATGAATCCATGAAATCCAGCTCAAGGCTATACAGGTCTTCATTGCTCAGATATCCATCTTTTCCATAGTGCTCCCAAACATCGATATAGCCCTTATGCTAGACCCTATTCCAAACCCCTAACTTGGTCGAAGGCGAACAATTGGGAATGACTCCCAAGAAACACAAGCAATCCATGAGGAATAGTTGACCAAGACTAGTGATTCGGAAGTAAGGGGATACACACGCGCCCCACAAACACAAGCAGCAAGCAGTCATGCAAGGAAATGAGTAGTCATATAGCAAATAGTCATGCACAAAGAGATAGCCTACCACACATCTACACACAATCTAATCATCTAAGTCTAATCCCAAATGTCATAGCTAGATACCAATCAACAATGAGCAAGCATGCTAGAATCCAACAGGTGAACACATAAGAAACACATCACAGGTGCAAGCCAAATACCAGCCAACTACGTGATCATCAGTCATCTATGTAGCCTAAGAGTCTACTTATCAATGAACCATGTGCTCCAATATACCCAACTCAAGTTCAAGCTTGATCTTCTTATGAAACCAGAGATTCTGGGTTCGATCCCCAGTGGAGTCGCCAATTTGTGGACCCTCACCCGATCCACCGAACCGACGTGACTCGTTTTTAAAGGAAAAGAAAGAAATGAAAGAGTTGGTGTTTTCTAGTTTTGAGAAACCCACCCCCGGTGAGGAACGGTGTTGTTTGGAGTCGCCACTTACTTTTTATTTTTGTTTTTAAAATGGGGAAAATTAAGTAAG
Organism: Vitis amurensis; assembly: GCA_037355405.1. Taxonomy (NCBI): domain Eukaryota; kingdom Viridiplantae; phylum Streptophyta; class Magnoliopsida; order Vitales; family Vitaceae; genus Vitis; species Vitis amurensis. The sequence goes on along the minus strand of CM074691.1, from coordinate 10,329,032 downwards.
AACAAAAAACCCTAATGACCCCAATATGGAAAAAGCGGTCTACGAAAACTAGATTCTGGGTCCGAGGATCAGGTTACCCGTTGGGAAGGTACCTAATGAGAGGTAGCACCCCTCTAGGCCTGAAACTCGGTCTCTACTAATGAATTGGGTATGTGGGAGCATATGGGTCAAAGGTCAAATGAAACCATAGGTTAAATAAATGTCAATGAATCACACAATCCTAATTGGTATTTGGCATGCATATGAATTCAACCAAATAAAACAATGGGTGCGTACCTGTGGTCCCTAGCCAAGCGCTGCATAAAAGGTCAGCCAAACACAGATAAACACATAACAAACATTCAAGATTAAGCACCATGCATGCATATGAATTCAACAACCAAAACCAACGATGCGTACCTGCGGTCCATAGCCAAGCGCTGTAGCAGAGGGTGAGTCAATCACGCAACATGTATTCAAAATCAAGCATCAAAGATTGTGCCAAAAAGGAAGAAAGCTGGTTGAAATGAGGTAAGGGACTCCCCCAAATGTCATACAAATCGAACTAGACTCATCTAGACCACACCACCCATAACTTCAAAATTGCCCATACTAACTGAAATCAAACACTGACTTAAACCTTCAAGATGGCTCACAAGTGCCCTATAGAAAATGGGTTTGAGCCCCCATGGATAAGGGCTAGAAAAATGCCAAAATCGAGGGCTACCTAAAGTCCTCCAGCAGAACAGGTTTAACTAGTTCTCAACTGGTACAACCTATTGAGAAGAATTCCCAAATTTTTCTAGAAAACTCCTAAATGAGTGAGGATTCAAACAAAAGAAACGACACTCAATCCTAAGCCCGGATGAGTGAGAACCAGACAAAGAAAGGCAGGTGTTCCTTATGGCTGAAAGAGGCAGCCAGCTATGGTGCTGAACCGATTGAACCGGTTCCCAACCAGTCCATCCGGTTGATAAAAAATCCCAAATTCAGTCAGTAAGTTCCTAAGTGATTAAGGAAGCAAACAAAAGAAACGGTTCTCAATTCCGAGCTCGGATGAGTGAGAACCAGACAAAGAAAGGCAAGTGTTCCTCATGGCTGATAGAGGCTGCCAGCTATGGTGCTGAACCGATTGAACCGGTTCCAAACTGGTTCAGCTAGTTGGTAAGAAATCCCAAATTCGGTCAAAAAGTTTCTAAGTGATTAAGGAAGCAAAAAAAAGAAACGGTTCTCAATTCCGAGCTCGGATGAGTGAGAACCAGACAAAGAAAGGCAGGTGTTCCTCATGGCTGACAAAGGCAGCCAGCTATGGTGCTGAACCGGTGAACTAGTTCCAAACCGGTTCATCCGGTTGGTAAAAAATCCCAAATTTGGTCAGAAAGTTCTTAAGTGATTAAGGAAGCAAACAAAAGAAACGGTTCTCAATTCTGAGATCGGATGAGTGAGAACCGGACAAAGAAAGGCAGGTGTTCCTCATGGCTAACAGAGGCAGCCAGCTATGGTGCTGAACCGGTTGAACTGGTTCCAAACCGGTTCAGCCAGTTGGTAAAAAATCCCTAATTCGGTCAGGAAGTTCCTAAGTGATTAAGGAAGCAAAAAAAAGAAACGGTTCTCAATTTTGAGCTCGGATGAGTGAGAACCGGACAAAGAAAGGCAGGTGTTCCTCATGGCTGACAGAGGCAGCCAGCTATGGTGCTGAACCGGTTGAATCGGTTCCAAACCGGTTCAGCCGGTTGGTAGAAAATCCCTAATTCGGTCAGAAAGTTTCTAAGTGATCAAGGAAGCGAACAAAAACAATCATGTGTGGTCTTTATTATCCACACCCAAGCAATACAATCTTCATATCAAAGGGAAGAAAAGATGATGAGGAAGGGGAAAAAGCATATGAAGACGAGGAAGATAAACTATAAGTAAAGAAAATTCATCGTGCTTACCTTAGAATCTCCACCAAATATGATCCGTGCATGCCGATGATGACTTCCAAAACTAAGAGGCTGTCACTCTCCTCTTCAAAAAAACCACAGTGCTGAAGCTTCCCCCACACTCTCAACTCAGAAGATGCTACTGACCTTTTGTTTTTCTCACCCGCAGAATTTCCCCTCTCCAAAATGTCCAAGGGTCCTTTGCTCTCCTATCCTCTCACCTTTTATACTCATACCCCTCTTAGCATTTGAGCCTCCTGGGTTCCTTCCCCTTCAGCACCGAAATTCCCTTCATCAGCATGGGAACCACACCCCTCATTACTTCTCTTAGACTTACAAGGCCAGCTCACTCCCTTCAGTTTTTTCAGCTTGCTTCACCACCAAGAATCCATATGGATTCATGGTGGGCTGCAAGGAACCCAAACCAAGGCCTAAAATGGACCCACAACATTTCCCAAAACCGATCTGGAGCTTATGGGCCTGAGCCATGTAGGATTTGGGCCTCAAAATTACTAGAATTAGTGTTTTACCTCAGCTGACTCAAGGAACCGGCTGAACCGGCCAAACCGGATGCCAACTGGTCCAACCAATGGAAAAAAATTCTGAAAATTTGACAGAATGTTCCTAGTAGAGTAAGGAATCCATTAAAAAAAACGGTACATGATTCCAAGTTTGGAAGAGGTAGATATGATCAAAACAATTACCAAAAATCAGTGTTCTACACCGGCTGACTCGATGAACCGGCTACCAACCAGCCGACCGGTTGCAAAAAATTTTGAAAATTTTACAGAATGTTCCTGGAAGAATAAGGAATCCATAAAAAGAAACGGTTCTTGATTTCGAGTTTGGATGAGGGAGATAAGATCAAAACAAGCCTGAGTGCTCCGAACCTCAACATGCCCCTATAAACCCCAACTAAGCTAAAACATCGGGATGACCCCACTTCCTTCCTATAGCGTGATGTGAACGACTAGGAAAATGGCCATGGTGACCCTCTGAAATGAACTACATATGCACCACAATGGACCACAGACAAACCCACACAAGGCTCGGACACCGACTAAGCCCAAAAGGGGCCCTAGTGGTGCCATATGCGAACGATGGGTGGATGTGACACCCAAAGGATAAATGCCAGTGTCGAGGGACAAAATTGAGGGTCTACACTTACTTAGTTGACTCTTGTGATATTTGGCATGGTAGACTTGGACATGTGAATTTTTCTTATATGAAAAAAAAAATGGTTGAATTGAGTTTAATTCCTAAACTGTCCTTAGAAAACCATGGAAAATGTGAATCTTGTGTAGAATCTAAAACCATAAAGAAAACTTGCAAATCAGTAGAAAGAGAATCAGAACTACTAAATTTAATACACAGTGACTTAGGAGACCTAAAAAAATACAATGACTAGAGGTGGTAAAAGATTCTACATAACGTTTATAAATTACAACTCAAGGTATACAAGGGTATATCTTTTGAGAAACAAAGATGAAGCAAAAGATGCTTTCATCAAGTACAAAATAAAGTGGAAAATCAACTAAGTAAGAAAATTAAAAGGCTTAGAACCAATAGGGGAGGAGAATATGAGTCCAACCCCTTTAACTCATTTTGTGAAGATCATGGGATCATTCACAAAACTACTCCTCCTTATTCCCTTGAGTCCAATGGAGTAGTAAAAAGGAAAAATAGAACCTTAAAAGAAATGATGAATGCAATGTTGGTAAGTTTAGGAGCACCCTTGAACTTGTGGGAGGAAGCTATCCTCTCCGCTTGTCATATACAAAATAAAATACCTTACAAGAGAATTGGTAAAACACCTTATAAGTTGTGGAAAGATTATGCACCTAATATAGCATACCTAAAAGTATGAGGGTGTTTGGCTAAAGTTCTTTTTCCTGAACCTAAAAAATGAAAACTAGGTCCTAAAACCTTTGATGCAATGTTCATTGGCTATGCAAAGAATAGTGCAACATATAGATTTCTTGTTATTAAATCAAAAAATAGTCTTGTAGAAGTAAACACCATTATAGAAACAAAGAATGTGGATTTCTTTGAAAGTATCTTTGCTATGAAACTAAGTGGTGAACAACAAGTTCAGAAAACAATTAGAGATGAGTCTATTGAACCTTTTAAACCTAAGCTAAGGAGTAAAAGAGACAAGAAAGACACAAACCTTGGAGATGGTTTCTATACCTTCCTAATAGATGATGACCCTAGAACCTACAAAGAAGCTATAGCTTCTTCTAATGCACCATTCTGAAATGAGGCTATTAATAATGAAATCGAATCAATCATGTATAATCATATATGGGAGTTAGTATATTTACCTCCTGGTGTGAATACTATTGGTTGTAAATAGATCTTTAAAAGAAAGCTAAAATAAAATGGGTCCATAGAGAAGTATAAAGCTCATTTAGTTGCTGAAGGCTTTAAACAAAGGAATTATGTAGATTACTTTGACACATTTGCCCCTATGACTAGAATATCCTCAATTAGAGTACTGATTCCTCTAGCTTCCGTTCATAACCTAATGATACACCAGATGGATGCCACGATTACATTCTTGAATGGGGATTTGGAAGAGGAAATTTATATGGAACAACCCAAGGGTTGTGTAGTTCCAAAGAAAGAAAAAAGTGTGTAGGCTGGTTAAATCACTATATGGGTTAAAACAAGCACCCAAATAGAGGCACAACAAGTTTGATCATATGCTAGTAACTAATGGATATTCCATTAATGATGTTGATAAGTGTATTTGTAGTAAGTATGAGGATAACACATGTGTAGTCATTTTCCTGTATGTTGATGACAAGCTGATTTTTGGAACTAACCTAGAGGTCATGTGTGAGACCAAGAAATTCCTAGGATCTAAGTTTGACATGAAAAACCTAGGAGAAGCAGAGGCGATTCTAGGAATCAAGATCACTAGAACGCCGAATGGGCTTAAACTCTCTCAAGAGCACTATGTTGAAAAGATCTTAAGGAAGTTTGAACCCTTTGATTATGAACCAGGGTTAACTCTGTATAATCCCAACTCATAGCTAAAGAAAAATAGAGAACATAGTGTTGCCCAAACTAAATATGCTCATATTATGGGAAGCCTAATGTACTTAACAAATTATACTAGACCTAACATTGCTTACGCAATAGGTAGGGTGAGTTGGTGTGCCCAAAGTCCTAATTAGGACCATTGGGTTGCTATTACTAGAGTACTTAAGTATTTGACAGGCATCATTAACTATGGTTTGTGCTATAGTGGATTTCCAAGTGTCCTTGAAGGATTTAGTGATACAAATTGAATCTCTGATTCAGATAAGATGAAATCCACTAGAGGGTATGTTTTTACCCTTAGAGGAGGTTCAGTTTCTTGGAAGTCGGCTAATCAAACTTGCATTACTCAGTTTACTATGGAAGCTAAGGTTATTCCCTTAGAAAAGACAAGTTCTAAGGCTGAGTGGCTTAGAAACCCCTTAACATATATCCTTTTATGGACGAGACTAGCACTATCTGAGTCTGTGTGTTGTGATAGCCAAACTACGATTGCTAAGGCTAAGAGTAAAATATTTAATGGGAAAAACAGGCATATATGCCTAAGACACAATAATGTGAAACAATTGCTTGAAATAGGGTTATATCCCTAGAATTTGTGAAGTCAAAGTTGAATTTGGCTGATCTTTTGACCAAACCACTAAACAAGAAACTAGTAGAAAAAACATCGAGGATGATGGGACTTATGCCTGTTACAAAAGTCCAAAGTGGTGGTAACCCAACCTATTAGAATGGAAATTGCAGGAATTAGGTTCATATGGGTAATAACAAATCACTTGTTGGCTTGAGGGGCTCTATCAGTTATACTTGTATGAAAGTCTATTCTTATGGTGTAGATAGAGTGTATTCTGCATTGATTTAGGTTGAGTGTTTACTCTTAGTGAATATCATATTCCTTATGGGTGGTATGTTTAATGCAGAACATACTTGATGGATTCATTTATATGAGAGTGGAGGTAGGGCAACTTCCTATGAGAACTTAGGCAGATTCTCTAAAGCTCTCATGAATATCCAAGTAGAGCACATGACCTATTTGTGACAACTCATTTGTACAACTCATAGTTGAGAAACCAATGTGGATAATAGGTCCCTTGAATTACATCAAGAAACACTGGTTCATATAAATTTTTTCACCATATTTTTGTGGCTCAATACTTATTTATCTAAAGATTGGTTCATAGACCTTAAGCACCAATATTAATGCAACAATATTGATGCATTAGATTTTGTTTTCCCTCTATACTTTCCTTTCTTCACTTATACACTCTATGGGGGATTGTAGTAAAAGAGAGTGTGTTTTTGGTGTTTTTGCTTATCCCACATAGGAAAAAGAGCAACACCTTAAGTAGGTATATGTATTAGCCCACTTTTCTTAGCTTAATAGGTTTGTAGAGGGGTGTAGGAAAGCCTCGCATGCCAAAGGGGCCTAAACCCATTTGAGTAGGGTTTTAGGAGATTCGAGCCAAAATCCCTTAATGCACTTCGCATCTCCACAAGCATCCTATGCAGGGGGCAAGGGGTTCCCCCACCATGTACGTGCACGAGTTCGGCTACTTTTTACAAAATTCAAAACATTTTTTTTAAAAATCATTTCTTTATTTCCCGTTTGAGTTAGTCTTTTATTTGACTAAGTCTTCTAGTGGGTTGTTTATTCTTGGAGACTAAGTAGACAATCTCAGGTTTTGTGCAATAATGTTTCCATGGTTCCGATTCTATGGGAGAGACTTGTTGGGACTCCTCCTATAAAAGAAGATCACCCTCTTAGTTCTCAACATAGTCATTCTCTGCTCTCTCATTCTCTATTCCACATCTAGAACCTTTCTACATTCTTTGTTGCATACCCCTATATTCGCCATTGTAGCACCCTCGAGCCTGCACTCACCACTGTAGCAGCCGCACCTGCTATATATCCTACCCAACATCCATCTCCACTACAACAACTACATTCTTCATTGTGGTTGTTGCATTTCTTACACCTATCTAAAGAATTTATTAAAAACCCTGGGCTATATAATTCTCATTTACAAAGTGCACCCAAGGTGAGATCCATTGGTTGTTGAATCCTAGAGGTAGACCATTGGTTCCTTAGTACATCGAGCTCATCTTCGAGGAAGGTGGATCTACTTTAAGGACAGTGCATCATCACACCTTAGCCAACCATACCGATTGGTTTCCATTATCTCTTTTTGTTCTTTGATTGTGTGTTTTAGGCTAAGTCAATTCCATTGCTCTTCTAATACCCTTAGAACAACCATATATATATATATATATATTGAGGCAATACTCTTAGTGCACACATCCCGAGGCAACCATGCACACACATCACGAGGCAATGATCTCATGATGTGTGCTTGCACCACCTCAAGATGCATGCTCACACTGCCTCGAGATGCTTGTAGAAGGTTTCTTGAAATGTGTGTATGTGCCACCTAGGGATGCATGAATAATTGATGATCTCTCACTATGCAATTTTGAATCCTTAAAAGCAAAACCATGGTTCAAATCTCTTATATCTTCAATATCTTTCAAAATTTTATCTCTATGACCACCTTGGTCATAGAACCCATCATCGAATAATGTTAATCTTCTAATTGTCTAAGTACTCTCATCCCTAACACCATTAGAATGGTTAAGCGGAGGCCCGAAGTTACTTTCTCTATTAGGAGTTGTAATTAGGTTGCATTGTTTATCAAAGTCAGAAAAGGAAGGCTCCATATCACTACTAACATTCATTTTCAAAAGCCTTTGAACCTCATGAGAAGGTGCACTCATTCCTTTTCTACCTGACAGAATGTCGGTGGTAACAAATACAGAGGCATGTGTCCCAAGGCATAATTGTTCTTGATAGAACTTGGGAGTCAATATGGTATCATGTATGGAACTCGCGAAAATTCTCTTTACAATGCTCTCTACAAAGACAGTTGATAAGTGAATACTCTTGTTTATGGACAAAGATGTAGATGGCACATATTTTGAGGTAGCGCAGGCACACATCCAAAGACCAATGGGCATGTATCCCAAGGCGGTGTAGACACACATCCCGAGGTGATGCAAGAGTGCACCATGTGTGTAGTGTTATATAAAATTTTATTACCTCCTAGATGCATCTCGAGGAACTACAAGAGTACACCATGGGTGCAGATTTGTATAAAATCTTATGGGAGAATTACCCTTAAGGGTAGGCTGGGGAAAAAAATGACCAATGAGGGTGGGTAAATTTGATAATTCTTCTGAAGGCCTTATATTTTCATTAGACTAATTTACCCTCAATTTGACCATTGAACCAGCCATTGTCACCAGACGATTGTTCCATTTGGATCTATCTCTAGAAGTCCACGGGGGACACCACTGGATCTCCAACAACCTGGCGATCCTTCGATCCTGGATCCGATCTCACTGAATAATCCTTGGGAAGCACATCTGGAACCGTGGGTGGAGGCGTTGGATCTTGCAATTTCACGGGGGGAGGCGGAGCGAGCCCTTTATCCAACCCAAACAGAAAATCCGGATTAGTCTCGGAGGCCGCCGCCTGAGGTGAAGAACCTTCCAGAGGCTGGATCTGCACAAAAGCCCCACTAGTCCAAGGTAAAGTCCTCACAAAGCCTTCCAAATCTATCCCAATCCCCCAAAATATTTCATTTCAAAGCCCCCATATTTATATTTATGGCGTTTCCACCTTGAGATCAGAAACAATACAAATCTTTATTTGTTACATTCTGCTTATTTCATGCTTTGCCCTAAGTATTTTGGGTTTGGGTCTGTTTGGTTGCTGAGAAAATTTGGGAAAAAAAGAAATAAACTTGGGGTTTCATTTTGAATTTTTGAGTATAGGGAAACCCAGAAACGGAAATAAAAAAGTCAACTTACTAGGGTTTTTCTTTTGTTTTGCTTTTCGTTTTCTCAGGAACCAAACGGTGGGCGATTGCAAGGCTTTTCTTTGGCCGAGAGTGGTTTTGTGCTTTGCTTGGGTGGTGGGAAAAAGGTAAGGAAAGAAAAAAAATTGACGTCTTAGAATATTGAGTTTCAAGGCTCTGTTAGAGGAGTTGTTTGGGTGTTTTTTTGTTTGAGTTCATTTTTGAGAAAAGATTTCTAGGCTACTGATTTTGTTTGAGATTACAAAGACTGTGGGTATCGGGTATTTGGGTTTTTGTGTGAGTTCATGTTTTTTGCCCCAAGAATTTGCTGCATCTTTACCCCATGAATCAGTCGCTTCCCTAAAATTGCTGGTTCCTTCTTTTGAATTTGTTGTTTGATTCCAAGCAGATGATTGAGCTCCATCAGGGGCCTTCGATTGATTCCAAGTTTCAGCCCCATCTCTTGTCATGCTTCCACTTCATGTACTTGTTCCTCTATTCCAACCTGATCCCTGTTTATCCCAGGCCTCAGCTTGGGCACCTTTACCAGAAGCATTTGATTGTTTCCAATCGTTTCCTTGATCATTACTCACCACTGCAACACTTGTTTGAGCCGACCCTTTGTTCCAACCAGAACTCTGGCTGTTTAAATTGTTGGCTTCAACACTACTTCCACCATAATCTTTAGCAGGGCTAACTCCCTTGTTCCTAGATCCAACTTGAGAGCCTGTACCACTACTTTCTACAACCCCTTTTGATTGGTTCCAACCTGAACCCTCACTATTCCAACCCCCATATTGATTGCTAGTTCCGCTAGTCCCAAAATTCCAATTCCTTGGCCCCTTATCACCACCTCCTTGGCCCCAACTGACAGCACCATCATGACCTTTCCACCTTTCCCCATTATTGTTTGACTCTTTGTTCCATTCAAAGGACTTATTATTCTCACCAGAATTGTTTCTGTTGTTCCAGTCACCACTTTGATCCCTCATTCCACGACCCCTACCTCCAAAACCACCCCTGTCTGAATCACCTCCGCCTCCACCTCCAAAACCACCCATGTCAGAACCCTTGTCTTTGAACCTTTGGTGACACATTATAATATAAAATTGCATTTACAGTAAATTGAAAAGTATGATTTGATTTTCTTTTTTGGGTTGGCTTTTTTTCTCTTTTTTTTGGGCTGACTTTTTTTTTTTTGGTTGGTGGAAGCAATATGGTCAATTGAAAAGGTTGATTTGATTTTGCTTGTGTGAGGGGTGATATATTTTTGGAGACAAATTGAAATGGAAGATTTTTATTCCACTAATTTTCTTATTTGATGTAAGATATTAAATGTAGTATTTTTTTTTCTAGAAGCAATTATGACCATTTGTATTTACCATTCATCAAACCCTCTGAACACATGCAATAATAATTGATCCAACTAAGACACTGTCTTCAAAATAATGTCATTGAAATATAATAAATCCACCTTCTCTAAATCTACAAATTGATACAATTCCTTAAGGCATTCAGAGTTCTGTTGGAATTTTTTTCTAGCCTCACTGAAATATTTAGTTGACAAAGAGAGGCAATTATGTGTGTGTAAGTCACTGTTGTTGCTTGTTATCAAGTAGTTAGTGTATGGAAAGGGCCAATCCCCCTGTCTGTCTGTGTGTCTGGGTTGGATTTTGCGTTGGCGTAGTTAGTGAGTTGTGAGTCGCAATTCCTCTATGTGTGTGTGTGTGTGTTTGCATGAGCATGTGTATTGTTACTTTCTAGTTAACTTTTTTTTGGCATTTCAACTATTTTCCTTTCATACTTATTTGGATTTGATTATTTAACTGCTTGAATGAAGCATCGTTTCAATCACTGTTTGCAAATAATATATGGAATTTTACTTTTAACAATTTAAATTATAGTTGCATCTGTATTGCATAGTTGCCACAATATTGCTTTGTATATGTTGCTATTTATCATGAATTCATAATGCATTATGTTTACTTATTTATTGCTGTATTATCTACTACTCACAGTAAAAGGACAACATTTCTCACTATTGAAGTCAGATTTGAAACAAATTCATATTTATATTTATGAAGGGACTTCTTTCCACCTCCATGGAGTGGGAGGGTAAATGAAAAGTAAATTGAAAGCATTTACGTGCTCCAGTTTCTTAACCTCACTCTAGTATTGTTGAATTATACTGAAATAAGTTAAACAACTTACGCTTCTGACGTCTAACTCTTAGAAGAATGTTTGTTGCTTTACAGAGGTTTGGTGTCAAACAGAAGGAGAAGATTGCTTCATTTAAAACTTCAGTTGATGTTCTCACTCTTTCTGCAACACCCATCCCACGAACCCTTTATTTAGCATTGACTGGGTTTCGTGATGCTAGGTAATAAGCTTGCCACAGATTTGAGCATACCCTTATTTCCCGAAGTACTTGAGCTGATATATGATCAACATGTTTAGTTTGTTTTGCATGGTAAACCTGAGAACAAGGGAAGTTGCTGAACTATGCCATTGATGAACATAAAATTTCTAATATGTAAATGATTAAAAAAAAAAAAAACAATATAACATATGGAGTGTTAAGAAAGCACAAATATTCCTTTATTATGTAACTTAAACTCAATAAAAAACCTAGCATGAGTATAGAATGAGTGCCTGAATCTGATGAAAGTATGCAATATTAATTTGGTAGCCTAGGAAAAATTTGGATTGGACACTGGTATCTTTAATGAACATTGAAGAATTATATTTATAGAACAAGCTAGATTTAACAATATATTGTCAGTCGCATAAACAAAAGGTTGATAAGCTTACTAATATCATGTTGTTTGTTTTGAAAGCTCATATGGATATGAAAATAGTCTGTAGCCAATGATTTGCATAAAATGCCATACAAAAAAACATAATCCAAAATATGTCCAAGATGGGTATTTCACTAATTTAGTTGTCTCCATGCAACTTCACTGATTTAGAATATATTTTCATTTTATCTTTTTAGTTTGATTTCAACACCACCTCCAGAAAGAGTTCCCATCATAACTCATCTTTCAGCATACAATAAAGAGAAGATAATATCGACAATCAAGTTTGAGCTGGGCCGAGGTGGCCAAGTTTTCTATGTTTTGCCTCGTATAAAAGGTTAGCCTATATAACTAATGATTTTCTGTATATGTTTCTGTGTGTAAAACTAACCACTTTTCTTCTAGTATTGTCTCACCATACTTTGCTATGGCCCTCTCATCCTAAAGACCTATTATGAACACCAAGTATAAGATTGTGGAGGTTTAGGAGTACCCCAACCATCTTGGCCCTGAAAACCAGAGGAGGGGTTTCCATCCAAATTACTCTCATTAGTTTTCCATGGTGTTTTTTGATGTTCACTAGGAGTTTTTCTTTTATTCCAACCACCATCATGATCTCCAGTCCCAACAGTTTCTTCATTTGCATTGAATTTATTATTCCAACCAGATGACATATCCTTGTTGGAAGCATTTGGATTACTCCAATCATTGGATTTGCTATGTTTTTCCCCACTTTCACTAGTCTCTTTACCACCACCCCATTTTTTGCTCCAACTGGATCCATTATCCTCATGAGATGCATTTTCTCTTGATTTAGGTAATCTGTCTGGATGCCGAGAAGCTGGAGGAAAATTTGGTTTTTTCAGCAATCTAAACATTTGATGCTTTTCTACTTAATTAGTGTGATTTGCTTAAATCAGAATGTTTTGGAACCAATTATATTTTAATAAACTGTAGATAGCAGTTTTTGCTTTTGCTTTAAACAATTTGGCACTTTTGCAAAAGCTAAGATTTCAAGTTCCCTATTTTATTCTGAATTAAAGTTCTTTATCCCTTTTGTTTTCTTAAACTTTGTAGTTCGATTGTCTTTATTGCTTTGGCGTTGTATGGTTTCATGTATAAATCCTTAAAGCTTTGGCCATTAAAATGGAATTGGTATTTATTTATTTATTTATTTTTCATCTCTAAAGGATAGATTTGAAAGTGATTTGTGATCTTCAGAATAGATTTTGCTCGTATTGGTAGAAAACCTGCATTGATTTTGGGTGTATTTTTTATTTGACTCTGATTCAGTTTTAATAATGTTGAGTGTCCATTGTATGGTTTCAGCATTGGGGAATCACAATCATGAAACCATTTGTCACGTTGAGTAGATGAAATAAGGTTTTTCTTAAAGATCCCCACTTGGATTCTTATGGTTCCATCATTAAGCACTTTTTTTTTCTTCATAGTATAGATGACAAGGAATTCCCAAATCTTTCAGCTGTGAGAAGAGTTCATGCTTTTTATTTTTGCATGAGAATGCCCTTGCCTCAGTGGGTTTTGTTAATTGACCTACAGTGAGAGCATACTTGCCCTTCTGGTTTTGTTACTGGAGAAACCCTTTCAAGGAACTTTGAATGCTCACTTAAAATTCTTATGCATGCTAATTATCCACTTAAATGTGAGGATCATTCATGAAGAAGACATTCATAGGTTGTTCCATGTTTGAATCTTTTTATTAAAATATATCTTAAGATTGTTGTGCAATGCATCCTGCACCGCTGAGTTTGGCTGTATTCTGTCACATCATATGTTGTTCCTTTTACATAATTGATTTTTTTTTTTTTAGAGTTATTAATGAAATGCATGGTTTGAGATACTGAGTGCATATACAACAGTTACATTTCGTCATTTCCCACAGTTTGCTTATCCATATTTACAGTTAATAGTCAAATCAAGTTGTATTTCTAATATCTGTGGCAGAAAATTGTAATAATGTGAAATTACTTTATCAAAGTAGATTGGCATAATGTATACTGATTGATCTTGTTGGGCATTGGTGATGGAAGAACTATTCATTTATTTTTATTTTCTGCCTTGTGGAACCAAAATTTGATAGTTTATAATGAAAGAAAACGTATTTATAAGATAAGATTGTTTTTTTCAATAATTATATTTGGGTTGGCAAAGCCCATTTTGTGTTGTCTCTCATCATTGACCCCGAGGCTGAAGGAGTACAAAACAGTACATGGACATGATGCATCCCCCTTTCACTTATTAATGACCTACCATGGACTGCTTGATGAAAATTCCATGCTCCATTGTCTGTCTAAATCTCTTAAGACCCTATGCATCTGAAAAGAGAAGAAACAAATTAAATCAGAATAAATAACTTTTGTATTACACAGGCATAAAAGCCAAATAGTAGCTAGCAATCTGAAAATTATCCATACCCAGGTGATCCATCCCATCAAAATCTGGTGGAATTGATTATAGGACTTTGTCTTCCAAAGGGCATGAAACAAACTTCACTCTTTACCGTCAGCAGCACGAAGAGAACCCAGTTGAACAAGTGCTTGTGTTCCCACCACTTTTGATGGCCCATAGACTGACAAATCAATCCCTTGAACTTTCTCTTTCTCAATTTGTACCTTGATCCAGAAATATGTAATTCTCAGCCCATCCTGTAAATATCAAAGAAAATATATGAATAGGATTAGTGAGTCAGTTATTGGCTGAGAGGATTAACTTGTCATAAAGGCCAAACTAGTCCCACTTGTACCTTCAATCTCATGGTAGGGACCCAACCAAGCTTCTCCTTGATCAAATTATTGTCTGAGTTTCGATCACGTACGCCCTCTGGGCCAGGAATGTGATGGATGGGTAGGTTCTTATTCTCAAAGCTTAGGACAATTTCAACCATCTCATTCATACTAACCATTTCATCACTTCCAATATTCATTGGTTTCCAAAAGTCTGACTTTGTCAATCTGAAATAGAGTTCCCAAGTTAGTGAATCAACTAACCCTCTTTCAGGAATCCCATACCAAAAGTTTTGAGCAACAGCGAAGTCAGGTAATCATTTTTATTTAGGCCATGAGTTGCAGTCCCTCAAACAAAAGAAAAATAAAAAGAGAAAAGGCCTTTACCCTGTCTGGAAGGTAATCCAAACTCCTTCTAGCAAATCCCATTGTCCAAAACCTATGAAAGGTAGCATGTAATCAAGCTTTAACCAGTCAACAATGGGGTGAGGACGTATTGGTTTTGGTTGGCATTGCTCTATAATCGATATAGCACCAATGTTACATAGGTTATCCAAAAATGGTACAATGATAGATCCTAGAAAAATGTTTCTTTTTTTTTTTTAAAGAGAAAAGAAAAAAGAAAAAAAGACAACAACAAAGTTCATCCTTTCACCAAAATAAAATTTACAATCTCCAATAG
The DNA here is from genome assembly GCA_037355405.1 of Vitis amurensis. NCBI lineage: Eukaryota > Viridiplantae > Streptophyta > Magnoliopsida > Vitales > Vitaceae > Vitis > Vitis amurensis. The sequence goes on along the minus strand of CM074691.1, from coordinate 10,314,008 downwards.
GAATGATACTAATTGTCTTCTCTTGTCAGAGATCATTTTTCTTCTATGTAGGTTGGATGTGTACACCCAGTCACTCATTTTATGCACCAGTTCACTAATAATAGTCTATATCAGGATACATCTTGAGTGCAGTTAGCAGAGCACAATCTTTTTCATAGTTTTGGTTAGCCATCAACAAAAAGGGTCTAATCTTTTTCAATCACAAGCAAGGAAAAACTAGTTGAGCAATGATTCTCAACATGAAATGGCATACACCATAGTGATGCACTCAAAATCAGTATAAGTACCACAAAAACGACACCTAATAAAGAATATAGCAAGGGAAACATTCATTTAAGAGTCAAGATTACCTCAGGATACCTTCTACATATTCATCAATGAAGGTGAAAGACCGAGTTTGCAGCCCATTTCCCCACATCTCAAACTTGTCAGTGGATGTGATGGCCTTCCTACAGAATGCAGCAGGTGCCTTCTCTCTCCCACCTATAATGGAAAAAGGAGAAATAAAATGTATTAACAGAAACACCCAAAAGGAAAGAAGGAAAAACCATCATCCAAATGAAATTACAATTGCAAGAGTTCATTCCTGAGTTGAAATCAAAACTGTCTCCACTATATTAAAATCTTCATCCTCAAGCAATTCATTATCTCCAAGCTCATCCTCATTGTCCACTTGCTTGTCCTCATCTTCCTCATTCACTTCTTAATGCAACTATAAATCAAACTTTTTTTTTTTCTGCCAGCTGCCTAGCTTGCTATTTGTGTTGGGCCATAGCTTGTTGCTACTTCCATGAGATAGTATCCATGGCCAAGTCCCATATGCCTTGAAGTTTAACCTTCTGACTCTGTGAGAATACTAGGAATAGATAATGCTTTGGCTTTGGCTTTTCTATAAGCAACTAAAGTCTATTTCTTGATCAGTGGGCTAATTTGGGGGAATTATATATGCTTTAAAAGGTTAGCCATGATGAGCATTAACAATTTGTACATATTGGATTACCATCAAACAACTTAAATTTGTTATCCACTAATACAATGGCTCTGTGTGTTTTTAGTAGCATGTATGTAACTGTATTTGGGATCACTAATAGTAGTTAAACCAAAATAAATAAGGGTACAATACAAATGCCCTACATTTACATTACAATTGCACTAGAAGTACAATATATTACAACATTACTTGATTCATTATACATTTAATTATGACAATTGATTATTTGATATAAATTCCATAGTGCAGTGTGGAGTATAATACATGGATAAAAGGAAAAAAACAATACAATACAACCAGGTTTGAACATTATTTTAATTAGTATTATTTTATTTTGACTATATTAATGTTTGACATTGTTGTTTAATTTGACTGTTTTAATTTTAATTTTATATTATCATTTATTTACTTTTACAGGAGGTTAAAATAAATAGTCGATGCTCCAGCAAAAAACTTAGACATCTACTTGATGAGCTAAGTGATGAAAAGAAGAGTATAATTCAACATATTGGCTTTGGTGGATTACTTCAGCTCTCTTCCACAGAGATAAGGCATAGCTTATGTAGATGGATAATAACTCATTTCAATATAGCCCACTGTAGGTTAGACATAGGATAAGAAAGGCAATTTCCAATAACTTGTTCTAATGTAGGTGAAATTCTGGGTATTCCATATATTGGTAGTAGGCTCCTACTTTCACCTACCAATAGGAATAATAGGATGGAAAACCTATCAGATCTTAGAGATAGGCTGATTTTAATGGAAGACATGGCCGAGTTCAAAAAATTGTTTATCTTCTTCTCATGTGCTACATTACTTGCTCCAACATCAAAGTTGGATGGTAGTCATGAGTTGTGGTGTACTTTGCTTGCTGGAGACTTTGACATCAATGTTAATTAGGGTCAATTTGTACTTGACACACTGGTTGTTGGAATTAGACATTTTCAATTGGGTAAAGGCTCATGGTTTACAGGTTGCCTTATTTTTTTACAGGTAGATACCTTTTTTTATTAAATGCTGAAGGTTTCCATCTCATTTTCTATGTTTTAACAAGTCTTTTCTAAATAACGTATTGATGTGTGGAATATTTGTGTTTCAGTTTTTTTATGTAAATAAATTTTACATTCCAACCATGTTGGTGCCACGTACCATCCCAATATGTGCAGCGTGGACTGATGACTTGATGAAGAAAAGGGTGCATGCAGAATTGCATGATTATGGTGATTTTGGACTAGCTAATGTAAGAGACACTTTTCTTTCAACATTTTCTTTTTTTTCATATTTGAAAAATAAATTTATAAAAATTATATATTCTTCTTTTTATTATTGTAGGTTCAAGAAGATGAAAGGGAGGAAGATGCACATGTAGACCCTGGTAATCCAGTAAATGAAGTTGAAGAAGAGACTACTGATGTGAGAACCTTCTACATCTATTCTTTTATTTAAAGAGAAAACCCAACATGTTATGCATAATAATATACATCTTTGACACTTTGTACCATTTTGTAGGAAATTATAGCAGAATATAATGTAGCGGAGAGGCAAATTCACCAATTGCTTTGAACAATGAGAGGAGCAATTGATAAACTAGCAAAGTGGCAGAATACAAATAAAACCCCATCATCTTCTCATCAAAGTAGAAGTCATAATCAGCCTGATATCAATGATTCTTTCCCATCACCACCACATGGTAGTACGATTTTTATAGCACTAGTCATTATAATTTTGTATTACTTTTAATTTAATTGGAAATGTTGTATAATTTTTTTTTTGGAAAAATTAATTTTGGTTATTATGCATTCCGAAATTAGCTTATGGATCGCCACTGAATGATCGTTTTGTTGATGGTGAAGATAATGTAGGCCCATCGACCTCACAGCCAGCAGCGCAGCATAACAGTACACTTTCTGCTTCTTTATGGTTTAATATCAAAATAATAATGTGTATATAATAATGGCTAGTATTTCTTGTGCGTGTTATTTTCATTAATGAATTTTATTTTCTTTTATTTTCTATACATATAGTTGAGGATGAAGTTCAGATGAATGCTATTATTCCTTACGAGACTGGACATCCTCCAATACGTTCATATCGGCTACATCGACATGCTACTGCCCTTCAATCACCATACGTGGTACAACCGTCAATCAAATTTTCAGCGTCTTCATCTGTAGCAAAGCAAGTTTTGGCATATGCATTGGACGATACACGTGATGAAAGGTAAGGTTGAACTTAATTTAGTATAAACAAATACAATTAAGATAGGCAATTGAAATAATTAGTTTTAATTTCTAACATCATAATTATTTATGTGTAGCCAAATATAAAGTTCCATGCACAATTTCTTCTTGACAAGGTTTGACTTGAAATGCTTGGGAACCGACAAATTGGTTGACAATAAGGTATTCATATTTAGTTATGTGAAGTTAGGATAAAATTACGCTAAAACTATATATCTAATTTTCATTAATTTACATGAAGGTTGTAACCATGCATTGTCGAATTTTGAATGGTATGGATAAAGAAAATAGGAAGCATTTCTTATCTCCAAACTTTGTGGTAAGATATGTTGTAAGAATTATAGATTGGTTTTCTTGTTTTACGTAGATTGTTTTAATCTAATGTATGGTTTGTAATTTTTTTTATTACAGTCTGATGTGGAAAACAAGAGGGGTTCCTTATCTCCAAAATAAATATGTGACAATTTATGGAAATATTTCAAAAATACTCGGTTGTGCACATATGAACAGGTTTTATTTAGTTTAATAAAAGTACTTTGTAGTTGGATATTTTTAAGTATTGTGCAGAAAATACATGAACACAAGTAATTTGATAAAATCATTGTTTTTTTTTTTTTTTGTTCCTTTTAGTTGTTCATACCAATATGCAGGAAAAATCATTGGCATTTAATCATTTTGAATATTCATGCGAAAAGAATCGAGTTGTTGGATTCATTAATTGATGGAAGGAAAAAATGGATGGATGCCTTCATAGAGAAACTGGTAAATATAGTTCTAGTCCAATTACTTATGTGAATCGTTGTCATTATTTTTTAAAGATGTCCATATTTATAATTGTATATTCTATTAAGGTGAACGTTTTGTCAACTGTCATTGGGATTCAAGAAAGAAGACCACCAGTGGACATGACAGAATTTGAATTTGTTGTTCCAGAAGTTGTCCAACAATTGAATCCGTAAGTTGCAAGATTTGTATTCCTCTTTAACTATGGAAAGCAAATCAGGTTATAAATTTACTAATTTGATACCCAATTGACTTATAATTTCCTTAATTACTATTTGCAGAACGGATTGTGGAATATTTGTAATCAAGTTTATGCAATTATGGAGTAACCGTGGAATTTCTCGTGCAATTGCAAATGTATTATATTGTGGTGAATAAAATATATATATATATATATATATATATTTTTATGATCATGAATTTTTCTTAATATTATATTATATACTCTTTTGTACAGGACAAGGTCATAAAGTACAGGGAAAAACTCCCAACACAACTGATAATGTCTCCAGAAAATGAAGTCAGGGAAAATGTCTACCAGGCTATGGATCAGTGATGTTGTAATTTTTTTGGTTTATAGTTGTTGATATTTTTTGATAGTCTGATGGAGTTCCATTTCCAAATTTACTAGTCTGATATTTTTTTACAAATTGGCTTACATCAACTAATTTGTGTGGAACTCATAGCTGCTACTATTTATTAATAATTATTGTTATGCCATCATTTGTTTGTGATCTTCAAATTTCTCTGAATTGCTGTAGGCATTGCACTGTCAACTCATCATTTCCCAAACTCCATGGTATCAAAATGATATCACACATTGATAACTCCAACGCATCAATGATAGGCCAATCTGGGATAACTTAGCTCAGCTACTTGGGTGATCATTTTTTTTTTCTGCCAAAGCAGAATTGAAATAACAACATCAAGAACAAAACAAAAAGATTGTCATATTTGTTGTACTTCACAAAGTTTGGGATCAGACTGACGTGCAAAAAATATTCAGCATGGCAAAAAAACCATTAAGCCTATGCTAACCTGTTTGAATCTCTCATCATTTCCCAAACTCCAAAATATGAGATTGATTTCATAATTATATTATCATACAATGAGAAATCTAACCCATAAAATAAACACACAATGAGGTCTATTATTATAACTCCAACAACATAAAATTGCACAATCACTGATTCATTGTAACAATTTTTTTCACTGTAGTAATAAACACACAATGAGGTCTATTATTTTATCTTATTTTAAAAAATTCCTATTAAACATATTACATTTTCAAGAAACTTATAAGAGAGTAATTTCAAGTATTTCAAAGTCTTTATAACTAAATGACAAAAGGTTTTACACTCTAGTTTTGCATGGTAAAAGCTACCTGTGGACCCTGTATTTCGACTCATGCGTTTCCCACTCGATGGTGAGCTCGATTTTTTGTTTGAAAAATTGATTTTTATTGATTATTTGAAAATGACTTGGAGTCGCCACTTATTTTTGTTTTATTTTTAAAGGGTAAACAAAATAAGAAAGAAAACCCTAAGTGTGACTCTTTGTTTTGGAAAAGGTGGTCTGTGAAAAACCGGGTTGGGTTCGAGGGTCAGGTTACTTATCAGGAAGGTACGGTAAAGACCGTAGCACCCCTCTAAGTCCCTAAAGACGAGTCTCTACTAATAAAATGAAGCAATCGTGGCATCTAATAAAGAAATCAATGAATACCCGAATTGATCATGCACATATGGGAATCAATACATGTATATAGAGTGACCAGAGTGAGAATAGATGCATACCTGATCAACGAGCCACCATGCGCTATCAAGAAATGGGGTTAGAGCACAGTTAAGAAATAATCTCATGCATATCATAGAGCAGAATAAATCATGTATGACACCCGAATCAACCAAACAATCCATCAATCATAAAATCTCATATGTTGGGCCCCCACCAAAGCCCTTTTATTTTTGCATGAACTAATTCCATAAATTCCATAATTCGGAATTACGAAATTTGATTCTAGCTTATTTAAAACATTTTGAAAATTAGAGGAATTGTGAAAGTCATTGACCAAAAGAAAGAATGGCAGTGAATTTTATTTGAAAAGTGAATTTTTAAGACCTAAAACCCTAAGGATGAAATTTCAAGAAAAGAATTGAAGTCATTTGAAAAATATTTGAAAACCGGAATTTATGGGATTGCTTTGAAATTAAAAATGGTGAAAGATGAAATAAAATAATAAACAACCCTAAAGGTGACCACGCTTTGCTGCTTCAGTTTCCTCAGTTTATCAAAATAATTATAAAATGGCTCATTGGGTGTGATACACAGATTCCTCCATGGATGAACCATCTCCTTCAGCTTGGGACAGAGGGCATCAGGTGAAGTATCAGAATCCAAATGGGGTCATGGCTCTTTATTCTGTGCTTTCTCACCTCGAACCACATGGACTGCATCAAAATCCTAGTCCATCCGCCCACTGATCTCTGTAACAATATTCATCAATCGTTTTGATTTCCACAGTGCATGCCATGACCTCTGAATATACTGGGCAGCTTCCTCTTCTCTTTATTGACTGACTCCTTCTCTGACTGACAAGTCAATTGATTCACTTCTCCAGATCAAATGCACCGAGATGGGCGTGAACCGGCAACACACCAAATCCACGTGACTGCATGGATTCATAGCACGACAGTAATTCTCTATAGAGCTCCTTTCCCTTTGATCTCCCTACTTTCAGCATCCTTTCTTAACCATGACAACATCTTCAGCCACTGAGTAATGACTAGCAGCCAATGAACCATCAATATCCACCTCGCCAAACTCGTCATCAGAAAAATGTCTCGGCATGCATGGCATCCACTGCTCTTTGATAGGATTATGGGACCTCAGGCATGTGAGAAAATGAGCAACGAATGGGTAATGCCAGGAAGGAGAGGTAGATATGAACATGAAGGACAAGTGATGTCATGGATGAAGTGTGACAACGGGTGGAGAGAGAAAAGGTGGTGAGGAAAGGGGTGTGTTTGCATGGGGTAGGAGACATGAATTTAAGAGTGAGGATGTGAGTGTGCGGAGTGAAAGCATGAGCGTGAGTGGTGATGAGTTTGAGTGGGTTTGGGGTGGCGGTGTAGAGAGAGAAAGGTAGTGAAGAAATGGGTATGTTTGCATGGGATATGAGACCTGGGTATAAGGTGAAATGAATATGACATGGTTATGCATGGCCATGCAATGGCCATGCAAGAGCATGATGGAAAGGGAGCGACGGATGTATGAATAATGGAGAGCATGAGGAGGCATGGATGGTGAATATGGGCATGAAGAGAGAAAAGGTGGTGAGGGGTATAGAAGATGGGTGACATGGGTATGCATGAAGGGAACAAAATATGGGTATGGTGAAAGAGGGGATGGAGAGTTATGAAAGTATGGATATGGTGAGTTGGGAGGATGAGGGATGGCTAAATGATGGGTCTGTCCCGAGATGTTAGACATGAAGATGATTGTCTTGACATATGGGTTTGAGAGGTTGACTTTGGAAGATGGACTTTGGGAAGTTAGATGGAGCAGCAAATTGACGCGACCTGGAATCAAAAGGTAACGAAAATTTATTAGCAACAGTGCCTTTTGCTTTCATGGAGGGAAAGTCATTTGCCTTCGCCGAAGCAGTAGGACGTGAACCAGACTGTACATTCCCAAAATTAGCATTGGTTCCATTTGTAGCATCCCCAACATAAGTCGAATCCCATGAATAACACGGTACAACTTCTGTCTCATAAGGAACAGGCTGCTGAAGATATTCTGATGAAAAGTAAGGAGGTTGACTAATGCATTGCCCATCAACATCCATAACACAAGCTGAATCTCCAACGTTTGCACATTGCGCATAGAAATTTTCATGACCATTAGTTCAAACCAAAAGCACCGTAGCAGTACAACCCTCATAATGGTGATTCATAACTGCTTCTGTCCGTGAAACTGCATCACTAAGGATTTCTGGAGCATCCTGTCGTGATAAAACCTTCTTCATCTTCAATGAATCTGACACGTCTCGAAACTCCATTTTTCAGAAGCCAGGGGTTATTGTTGAATCCGACAACTTACAGAACTTGAATGTTCCACTCATTGTCATTCATGGCCCCAAGGGCTTCTTCCCTCAAGCACAAATCAGATTACAAAGCCAAGAGTCCAACATAAATCCAGAAATGTGAACCAGAAGCCATGATATAGATTAAAATACCAGAAATGGAGGAGGAAAAGCAACGAGATACAGTATACCCATAACAGAGTAAGCAAAGTAAGCCAGGTAACAGGTGGGATCCCCTTTCATTTTTAGATCCGGGGGTTCCGGCCAGTGGTGCAGCAGAGAAGTTTAAAACAAATATAAAAAATGGGAGTGATCCATACTCGAATGAATGAATACAAAAAGAGAGTAACCCAGCATCACATCCACACACAAACAATCCACTAGTGCCCAAAAAAAACGAGATAACTAGAGAGAATGAAAGATAAAAGAAAGAAAGAAAAAAAACAAAGATGAGTGAGTGTGAATAGTCTGAGGAGTTACCACAAAATCGGCTGGAAATGCCCTTTCAAAGTCCTTGCCCTCCAAACTCTCAGAAGAAGTCCTTCTCTTACCTTTTGCGTTTCTCCAGAGAGAATGCTCTCAAGTTCTTTCCCAGAAACTTCTCTGTTTCTTTTCCTTCCTCTCTCTAAAGCTCCTTGCTCCTCTATTTTTTTCTCTAGTGTTTTTCCCTTCCTCTGTTTTTCTCAAAGCTCTCTGCTATCCAGCTTGCTCCTCAAGAATGTCTCTCTAAGCTCTCGAAAACTCCCCCTCTGCAACTCCTCACCTAAGCTCCCCCCTCATGGAAACTGGCTCCCTCAAGCTCCCAAACAGTTGCAAAACCTCTTCTCCACAGCAGAGAAAGCACACTCACTCTAACAACAATGGAATCCTCAGAAAAATATCTCTCCCCACTACTCCAAAACTTGCAGACCTCCTTGGCAATCCCCTCAGTAGCCCAGGTACTTCCCTCTTCTAATTTTTCCTTTCGTTTTTCTCTCCCCCCGAAAACACACACAGCTGCCTCACCTCAAAATATCTCTAACGGACTCTGAAAAGCATCCCCTACTCCAGCTGCCAGAGACGCTCCTCCATTAACGGCTTCCAGATTCCCATGCAACGTGTCTCCTTTTGATTGGCTTCCCAAACCACTATTATGATTCTCTCATGGCTTCTCAGGTGTTGACATGTGGCTGACCAAGGCTCTTCCACGTGGTAGAATTGAGCTGCAAGGTAGGAATGACCTAAAGGGGGTCTACACTACCATTTTGAGTCCATTTCAACGAAAAAAATTATTAAAAAAATAGAAAAATAAGAAATAGATTTTAATTTAATAAATTAAAAATTAATATAATTTATTTTTACAGGCAAATAAGTTTATGAATAATTCTATTCTATAATGTTTTCAGATCGTTGCAATTTTTTTTTTTTTTTAAAAAAAACAACAGCTCATTATCAAAGCTAAGAAGACATTTCTAATTTGAGGTTACAAAAATAATAATAATAATAATAATTGAACCATTATATATAAGAAATTGGTAATCAACCCAAGAAATTGGACTTTATTTAGTCAAAAGATTGCATTGTTAGTTTATGTTGTAATTTATCATACAGTTAGTGTTTTTTTATCGTAATGTTAGTGAATTTATGTTGTAAATGTAATTAAAAATGTAGGCAAAACTGTGAACTATTATAATTAAAAATCTAATACAAGTCCACATAATGGAGATAAATAACCTATTACAAATAACTCCAAATGCAAATACATCAAAGTACAATACAATTAAGCATTACATATATAATCCAAAACTTAATAGACATGAAGTAAGTGTATGATTAAGCAATTTTCAAACATAGAACAAAAAACAAAAGTAGTCCTACTACAATTACTTTCTGCATGAACTCAATTCTTGTTAAAATATGTTTAAAATCTTCATCCACGCCATACATTCTTCTTTGAACAACCTCTTCTGGTTCTTGGTAGGTGTTGCCATCACCATTTCCTTCCGGGAATGCCCATTTAAAGAAATGACAGTCATCTCTAGTATTTGCATATTGACAACAATAATATAACCTATTTGGGTTATCCTTTGATTCAGAGATTCTAACATCCGCCCTCTGTCTGGGTGAACATTTACACATATAGTTATGATAAAGTAGATATTCACCATTTCTAGTATTACCTCTTATATTTCTAAATGAAGCACTTGAAGATGCCATGATGTAACCTGTATTTCAATGGAAAACAAGTTAAACAAATGTAATGAACATGTACAAAGTCAATAATGATCTTCAAAATAACATTAAAAACATGGTTACAAACCACCCTAAATAATGATAAGATCATAAGTCTAAAATAGTGGCATATGTAATACAAACATCTTTATCATGACAATCAAGTAAATAAGTAAGTTCCAAAACAAATTCTTACAGATTCTAATTTCATAAACCACACATATCATCACAATCAAAATAAGATAAAAAGTAGCATGTCACCAAACAAGCATAACACTAGAATCATGGAGCGGGTAATGGATTTTTGCATGAAGCTTGATTATGGCCTGCAACTTGACATCGTGAACAGAAGATAAGCCTTTTTGAACTAAATTGCGACTCTATTCGACGGTGTCGAGGCCTTCCAGGTGGTCGTTTTGAGCATGGAGGTTTAAGTGAAGGATATAAGCGACCTTGAGCATCACGAACACATCCATCAGCATCAACTATAGGCATATTGTGATTTGGAATTGAATTGAAGTGTCCAGAATATATCAACTCTTGCATTGGAAGCTTGAAATATGAGAACATATTCATAAACATCTTGTTTCATCTGGCATATTGCTGCACATGCATGCTCACAAGGTATTTCGGCCATTTGCCAAGCCTTACAAGTACATGTACGCTCTCTCAAATTCACGTCTACATATACTTTCATATTGAATACCTTAAACACACCACCAACATAGGGATATACAGGCAATGACCCACTCTTTATAATGTTTTCCAACAACTTTTCCTCTGTCTTTGGGCCAATTGCAGCTTTCCAATTTTCTGTAGAACCCATATGATCACATGCTAGATGAGCAAACTTATCCATATGTGTCATTACTAAGTTGAAAATTGTGTAATGACGTTCCTCCTTCAGCCAAGCATTGAATGATTCAGCAAGATTAGTTGTCATCTTATCCCATCGTTTTTTGGCAAACTTTGACATTGCCCAATGTTGTGGACTGTTCTCTTCAACCCACTTCGCTAGGTCACTGTTATATGTCTTTAATTTTTCCATGGCTACAACAGAATCATCATCCAACCTAGCATACGCAACATTATCAAGTAGCAACAATGCATCCATTTTACATTTTTTCCCCTTCATACTATGTTTCGTCACATAGCTACTAAAATTCTCTTTCAGATGACGATAACAATATGCATGATTTTCTACTCCAAAAAGTTGAGAAACACTACGAAGGATTGCTTGATGCCTATCTGATATTATGACTACCTCTTTATCTTGAAGTATGCCCTTCAATTTCTACAAAAACCATAGCCAATCCTCATAGTTTTCTGAACTTACAATACCATATGCAATTGGGAACATGCCATCATCAGCATCATAAGTTGTTGCAGAAAATAAAGAGCCCTTATACGGTCCACTCAAATGAGTTGAGTCAATTGCAATAACAGGTCGACAACCCATTAAAAAACCTTGAATTGAGAAAGAATGTGCAATGAACAATTGCCAAAAATGCCCATCTTGTCTGCTATATTCAGCAATCGTCCCTGGATTAATGTCTACCAATCTCTGACATAACCATGGCAACAACATATATGAGTTTTCTAGAAGACCATATATTCTCTCTTTTGCCATTTCTTTGTATGTCCAAGCTTGCTTATAACTCAATGAAACACCATACCGACTCCTGAAGTCTTTGCAAATTTGACGGGGCAAATACAGAGGGGTTGCCCTTATTACTTGCTCTATGATACGAGCACCTCTCCTTCCCCGCATTGAAGGTTGGCTTGAACACTCAACATCTGCACAATGATTGTGTACATCAATGAAGATGTTAACCTTCAAAATTTTGGTAGTGCCTATTGAATTAGCAGTTATTCTCCAAGGGCACCCATCCACTAAACAGCACATAGATATTCGCTTTGGAGAGTTCTTTTTGAATTTGTATTGAAATCTACCAACTAATGACATCGTATATAATGCATTTCTAAATTCATCTGCATTAGGAAAACTATGCCCACTCCCAATAATAGGTTGAGGACAAAGACTTAAATCATGTGGCATAACTTCAGTTTTTGCACATCTGGACATGAAGCCTTGAGAAAGTCCTAAATTAGACTCATTGTTTGCTTGACATGATGCAACTGAATTGTGTATTTCCTCCGTACTATTGTGACTGCATATTATAGCACACTCAGTTAATTAATATTAAAAGCACTTTGCATCATGGAATTAATGACAACTAATACAAGATATATCACTTACCAATAGTCATTTTGCACATTGACTATACCTCCTTCAACTTCTACTCTTCGAGTCCGTTTTAATACATAAATACGAGCATAATCATAACTATGGGATAACATCATATGCATGTCCTCATCATCATCCAACTGTTGAAGTGCAGATGGATCAAACTCAAGGGTGTAATGAAATGTATATCCATTTGAATTAATATCCAACCGTTCACATGCCTTTGAAACAAATTCAGCATATGACATCCTTTGTCCAATGTACATGCCTTTTTGTTGTCCACCCTTGTATTGTATTTGTTTATCCTCCTTAGGTACAATCTCCCCTCCTTCATGAAGGTAGCCATAAATGGAATTTTCCAAGTCCATTTACCAATCTCGAAATCGTCTTCTTTCACCAACAATCAAATCAATCTATTTCACAATATTACAATCAATGAAAATTTTACAACGAATACAAAATAAACAAATGAAAATTATAATCAATTGAGACATATTTTATATAATAAATAAAAATATTTGTTGTATATTATACATGTTAGGGATATGCCAAAGAACCCATAATTGCCCAGTTTCATAAGAAGTTTGACATTTTCAAAATTTTACCTTATCGTAATGTATCGTAATGTTATTGTATTTGTATTGTAATTGTACTATATTTTTATTATATCTCTATATTTTTATATAAAAAAAATTAATTTTATAGATTTTTTTTATCCATCATTGGATTATCATCAACAACTATTTCACAATATTACAATCAATGAAAATTTTACAATGAATACAAAATAAACAAATGAAAATTATAATCAATTGAGAGACATATTTTATATAATAAATAACAATATTTGTTGTATATTATACATGTTAGGGATATGCCAAAGAACCCATAATTGCCCAGTTTCATAAGAAATTTGACATTTTCAAAATTTTACCTTATCGTAATGTATCGCAATGTTATTCTATTTGTATTTTAATTGTACTGTATTTTTATTATACCTCTATATTTTTATATAAAAAAAATTAATTTTATAGATTTTTTTTTATCCATCATTGGATTATCATCAACAACTATTTCACAATATTACAATCAATGAAAATTTTACAACGAATACAAAATAAACAAATGAAAATTATAATCAATTGAGACATATTTTATATAATAAATAACAATATTTGTTTTATATTATACATGTTAGGGATATGCCAAAGAACCCATAATTGCCCAGTTTCATAAGAAATTTGACATTTTCAAAATTTTACCTTATCGTAATGTATCGTAATGTTATTGTATTTGTATTGTAATTGTACTGTATTTTATTATACCTCTATATTTTTATATAAAAAAAATTAATTTTATGGATTTTTTTTATCCATCATTGGATTATCATCAACAACTTCATGTATTGAAATTACAATAGTGTATTTTTGTTGTTGTTTTTTTTTTATAATTTTGGCTTGCAAGGCTGCTTTATGATAGGAATACAACATAATAGCCTAGAAATGCCAATTCAGTAAAAAATAATTCAATATTTTATCATTTTGGTATATTGTAATGTATCATAATGTTAATATTTTTTCATTGTAACTATATTGCATTTGTATTGTACTTATACTTTATAACTGAAATAATGGTTCTTTTACACAACCTTCAAACTACTAGGCATTCGACTCATCATACCAAAATAATACTTGTACAAAAAGGTAACAAATTTATAACAAAAATATAGTGATCTTAACTCTTTAACAAATTCATAATAAAAGACAAAGTGGTCTCGTACAAAGGGGATTTCAGTTTTCAATGACAATCCAAATATGTTTATAAATACACAAACAAAATGGTCCCAAACAAGCATGAAACAACTGAGAACATTTTTTCTTCAATCATGTCAAAAAGTCTTAACAACAAAACTAAAGTGCAAACCTTTTCAATGGAAATCAATAATAATCATATCAAACAACCCACCCAGCAAATAAATTAAAAATAAAAACACATCTTCAATATGACCTAAATAATATAAAAAAATTCAAAATAATAAATTTAAATAACATTTAAAAAAAATGTAATTTCTTTCTCAAAACCTCATTCAATATTTCAGATCTAATATCTTATAGCTACATTGTTAAAATTATTAACTTTTCCTTCATTCAATCCGATTTTTAAATTATTTATTTATTTTTCCATAAACTCACGTTTTTTTTTTGTATTAAAACAAAAAAAAGCCAACCTTTAATGGATTTCTTGCTAGATTCACAAAAAAAAAAAAAAAACAAGTTTTGTGTATCGGTTGCAGAGAATGACCTGAAGTGCGCACCTTTTTCCTTTCCCCTTTTTCTTCTACAACTCGGCTCCAGGTAGGTTAAAGAAAGGGAGAATAAACTCTTTTTTATTTTCTGTTGTTTTTCACTTTGCTTGCTTTTCACTTATTAAGGGTAGTATTGACATTTAAACAAAATAAGGCCTTTGGAGGAATTATCATCATTTTACCCTACCCTTTACAAGAATTATCAAATTTACCTACCCTCATTGGTCATTTTTTTCCCCAGCCTACCCTTAAGGGTAATTCTCCCAAATCTTATTACCTCCTAAATGCATCTCAAGACACCTCCTACATGCATCTCGAGGTAGTACAGGAGTGCACGATGGGTGCAATGTTGTATAAAATATTATTACCTCCTACACACATCTCAAGGCATCTCTTCAACATCTTCCAAAATTTCATTTGTATGACCACCATGGTCATAAAACCCATCATCATATATTAATCTTCTAATTGTTGTAGTAATCTCATCCTTGAAAACCATCTGAACAATTAGCGGATGAAGATGTACGAGGCATGCATCACGAGGCGGTGTTGACACACATCCCAAGGCAGTACGATATATATATATATATAAACGGAAAAACTTCTTACTAACTTTGCATAACGATATTAATCAATATTATTAAGAAAAGGAAAAGTGGTGTTATCAAACCCTTTTCAAGTTTTTTATAGATGAAGAATTGCATTTCTTGATTTCTATCTAAGGGCCTCTATTCTTTTTATATATAAAGAATCAAACCATGGGAGGTCGACATAATATTAAAAATCAGGCCAGACCCCTTGGTCCAACTAGTTGGATTGCCAATTAGATTCCTTTTTTGTTTAGAGTAAAGTTTAGTGTTATTCAAATGTGACTTGGTCATGAGTTAGTTAACCTTGTGGTTAGCTCAATGAATTAATTGGTGGAGTCCATTTTTTTAAGACTTCAAATCAATATCATTTTGATTATAAAAACTTGACATACTTTTTAAAATTGTGCTAGACCCCTTAATCCAACTAGTTGGACTCATAATTAGATTCCTTTCTTGTTTGGGATAAAGTTTAGTTTTATTCAAATTTTAACTTGGTCATGAGTTAGTCGACTTGGTGGTTTCCCCAATGAATTAATTGGTTAGTTCCATTTTTTTATTACTTCAAAACAATATCATTTTGACTATAAAAGCTCCACATAATTTTAAAAATCAGACTAGGCCCCCTAGTTCAACTGGTTGGACCGCCAATTAGATTCCTTTCTTGTTTGGAGTAAAGTTTAGTTCTATTTAAATGCTGACTTGATCATGAGTTAGCAGAATTGGTGGTAGGTCTAATGAATTAATTGGTCGGTTCCATTTTTTTTAATACTTCAAAATAATATAGTTTGACCATAAAAACTCAATATACTTTCAAAAATTAGGCCAGACCCCCTAGTCCAAATGGTTGGACTTCCATTCCTTATTCAAAGTAAAGTTAATTATATTCTAATGTTGACTTGGTCATGAGTTAGTCGACCTAGTGGTTGGCCTGACGAATTAACTAATTGATTTCATTCGTTTTAATACTTCAAAACAAAATCATTTTGACTATAAACCATACTACAAGGAAAAATATATATGGTGACATTTATAATAAGTCACTATAAACATAGGGTATTGCTACAACATAGCGTCACTTTATTCACTGACACCATAGAGGGTACCAATTGGTGACATATTTGGAACCGACACCAAAGCAAATAAATGGGGACACATTCAAAAGCGACACCATATATTTTTAGTGATGCTTAATTTGATATAGAGTTGTGTGAGATATATAAGGTGTCATATTAAATGCATCACCTTTGAGTTATGGTGTCACATTATTATAAATGATTATGAAAGATATGGTTGTTTTTGGTTGATTAGCCTGTTAATAAATAAGATCAACCTATGTATATTTTGTCCATAAATATAATAATCATATCACATTTAACTTATATTTTTGTAATGCTTATGGATTAACTTGTATTACATTACATCATCTAGTAATATTTGTATATCAAATGTTCACAAAACGATAGTACATCAAACCCACCAAAACTAAAAGAAAAGTGAAGGCACATTAAAACAATATTTAGAAATGTTAAGCATCCAAATATTCATGTATACCTGCATTTCATATGCATAAAACCGGCTAACCATAAAATGAAACAAGAGTTGCATCCAAAAACCCAAAATTCTCAATACCAAATAAAGTATCGTTTATGTCCTATAATGTATAACATAAAAGTCACATCTAAAAACCCAAAATCTTGTTGCCTCTTTCTCCTTTCTTTTTATTCTTCATACTGTCATCCCAAGAGTGTATCCTGCATTTCATAGTTTAATGAGTTTTAGAGTTCTTATTGAAAATAAAAATTAATTAATGTTATAAAAAATAAACAAATCTAAGTACTAATGTTTTCTTTTTTTCTTTTTCCCATTTTGATATAAAAATAGTTCATAAAGAATAAGTAATGTCATACAATACTAATGGAAAATTCATATAACAACTAAAGGGCTCACCATGCATGATCACGATACATCAACATGATTCATGATTAGTCATAACACAAAAGCAGTCAATTCTCCTCTAATTTCATCAAATTCTACTTAAGAATATGTGTTTTTTATCATCAAGCTGAAATCAAATGAGAATAACATTAGTTTCACAATAATAAGAAGTATGAAACTATGTACAATTCATTAAATGAGTAAAACCTTTAATGCAACAACTGTAGAATCAACAATTATCTCTTTAATGAATCTCATAACAAAGTAGTCACATTTGAACTCAAATAAAAACAATTCAAGAAAACAAAAAATAAATCAAAACTACAAAATCAAAATATAAATCTAAAATTTTAGAAAATACTAATCTTCCACTTAAAATCTGCACTTTTTAAATTTATTTTTTATAATTTATTATGCTTTTAAAAATCATTTTTAACATTTAATTCTTTATATATGTATATATTTATTTATTGGAAGGATTTTCTTAATTTCAATATTTTTTTAATGTTCATTTTGTGAAATAACAATGCATTAAATTTCATCTTAATTATATAAAATAAAATTTTAGTAACAACATATAAAAATGTTTTCAACTACTAATATAATAGGACATGATATTATAACAAGCATGAAAATTGTGTATATAAGACAAAAAAACCTAAGTCATTATTAAAAAATGTTAAGAAAAAAAATAGTATGAGAAAGAATTAAAGAACTTTTTATAAAAATTATTGATTTTTCAGTCATAACTCCAATTGATATTTCTTTTTTCTAATTAAAATAATTAATAAAAAATTTGGATATGAAAAATATGTTCAAATAAAAATAATAAAAAATTAAAAACATCAAAGGTAAAGATATTCAATATTTTAAATTTTTTACTTTTAATATTCTTTAGATCAATAAATTATCAAACATCTTTTTCAAAAAAAAAAAAAGAAAATAAAATAAAATAAAAATGAAGAAAAGGAAGAGCTTTATGGAAGGAATTGGAAAAAAAAATTGTAATAAAAGGATTTTATAGAAATTTCCTAACCTTGAAAGGAAAATTTCATCATCAATTTCAAATAACTCCAAAGTTTGGTCAATGCATATAAAAACAATAAGAAAAGAAGGCAAAAATAAAACATATTTTTAGAATCCTTTTGCGGGAGATGACAATATTGAGAATAATTTTTTCAAAAATTAATTTTCAAATATGACCAACCAATATCTTCATCACAACATACTATAATATTCTTAGAAAATAAACAAACAATCTGATTAAAGGAAATTTCATTAAAAATCAAAAGAAAATTATAAAACATCTTCTTAAAAATAAAAAAGAGTTTTATGGAAGGAATTAAAAAAAATTATGTAATAAAAGGATTTTATAGAAATTTTCTAACCTTGAAAGGGAAATTCTAAATTTTGGTCAACGCATATAAAAACAATAAGAAAAGAAGGTAAAAACAAAAAACAAAAAACATATTTTAAGAATAGAAAACATATGAATAGAACAAGATGAGATATTAACCATAATACCACGCAAAAAAATATATATAAAAAATCAAAATATAAGATTTGATCATTTTTATAATTATAAAAATTTTCATTCCTATTTAAATTTTAAAAAACAATTCATTTACATTAATAAATAAAAAATTAAATTAATTTTTCGTTGTTAATTCCAACATTTCAAACCAACTCCAACATGATATGGAAACTATTTCATTTGTTCTTTTGTGGTAGATGACAATATTAAGAATAACTTTCTAAAAAAATATTTTTCAAATATCACCAATACATATCCTCATCACAATAACTATAATATTCCTAGAAAACAAACAGAAAGTCTCATCAAATGAAATTTCTTGTAAGATCAAAAGAAAATTTCATACGGTAAAATGTTTATCCCTCATTCTGAATATGAAAGATATTAAAAAATCATTAATTTATCTTATTTTCATTCATTTTGAGGTTTATGAGTTTAATAATGAAATTGAAGATTGCTTTCCTACAACTCAACAAAAAAACACTATTTACACAATCCACATTACAAATATACCAAATAAATGAATATAAATCAATTGTGTTAATAAAGATTTTGACATTAATAAAAAAAAATGAAAATGATAGATCTAAGAGATTTTGGGTTACTTGAGAATTCACGAAGTAGAGAAGAATAGTTGTGTTAATTATGGGTGTGAGAAGGAGTATAAGAAAATTATGGTTAGGGTTATGGAATGAGATTTTCAATGAATATAAATCAATTTTGCTAGCTAATAAGGATTTTGACATTAATAAAAAAAAAAAAATGAAGATGATAGATCTAAGAGATTTTGGGTTACCTGAGAGTCCACGAAGTAGAGAAGAGTAGTTGTGTGTTAACAATGGGTGTGAGAAGAGGTAGAAGAAAATTATTGTTAGGGTTATGGAATGAGATTTTTTTAGATTGTGGGTATGTGGAAACAATGAGTTTTTTATATACTATTATTGTTCTCAAAGTGGGCCCATTAAGTTATAGTATTTTAAAAAATTTATTTTATATGGTGTCACTTTTCAAATACTGACACTATAAACTTAAAATTAATATCATCTATCTTAATTGAAAATTTTTATATGATGTGTCACCTTTTATAGATTTTAAGCCATATGGTGTCATTATTTTAAAAGTGACACCATAAATTATTTTTGTAGTAGTGTCACGTCATTTTGCACGTACCTTGAGTTCAAAAATTGATATTAGGAAATTTTTTTATTGAAAATAATTAGTTTTATATTTAGTTATTTTAATTATTATTATGAAATTAAAGACATTTTTGTTTTCCAAGTAAATATATATATAGACAAGGTTTCCTGATAACTCCAATGTACTTAGTTGTGGTTTGACAAGGTTTCCTTATAACTCCAATGTACTTAATTTGGTTTTACGATGATGATGACCCGCCAGCCAAATATGAAGAGAAAAAAAAAAAAAGGAAGATTTTGGGTAGTTGGTTGTGACACCAATGCATAGACAAATCAAGTGCTAGAAAGTTGATCTCTAAGCAGCTTTGCTCTTAGGGTTGTAATTTTATCTTCAGAAACTTGGGGATGCCCCAAACCAAAGAAGTGTCTCTCTGTGCATCTGAACTTATGATGCTGAGAGAAGCAAAACTTGTGGGGGTAGGCCTCATAACACTCCTCCACTTTAGTTTTCATTCATTTTGCGCTGCTAGTGAAAACCCGCCCTGCAGGCCCTCTTCTTGCGGAGATATTCAAAACATCAGCATCCCATTTCGATTAAAAGGAGATCCGCTTGGCTGTGGTCATCCTGATCCTGCATATGAATTGGTTTGTGAAAACAATCGTACCATCTTATATGAGAAATACTATGTCGAGGAGATCAATTACCATAACTACGCCATCAGAGTAGTAGTTGCTGGGCTAGAGAAGAGCAACTGTTTCTCCCTTCCTCTCTATTCCTTGACAATAGATGATCTATATGGATATGAATATCCTGTTGAACTGGATACTGTAGTTTTGATGAACTGCGCAAGACCAATCTTTGATCAATACTACATTCCTATTGTTCCCTGCAACCGCACCGATGCTGCTTTCTCTTCCTCACAACCATATGCTTATGCGCTAGTTGCAGGCTACAAGCAGGTGAGAGATCTTCCATATTCGTGCACCATTGGCTTCACTGTTGTCACTGGCAATTTCATGGCTGTGTCAGAGCCCAGCAATCTTTCAAGCTCAGATTTGCAAGAAAAGCTGCTTATGGGGCTCCAGCTTTCATTTTTGTGCATACAAAATTTCAGCAACACCACTATACAATGCCTGGATGATTATAGAGGAAACTGTAAGTGCTGAAAATTTTCAAATCAAATGGCTGATGAACACTAATATCAATTTTAAAACAAAAAAGAAAAAAAAATCATTGGAAATCCAACTATACATTGCAATTATAAGTAAATAGGATAACCAAATGCAATCTTATGTTCGCAAGGGTCTTCAATTTCTATTACTAATTTTAGTTGCTTGGTTTAATCATGCAGGGCTTCAGAAGTTGACAGATGTACTGCTGTCAGTGTGGTGGTTTTTTTGTAAGGCCTTTGGAGTTTCTTTTATCGTCTTTCATTTTTAGCTTTTGCCAACTATATCTTTCTTCTTATGCCTTTCTCATTTTGAATTTTGTATCTTCTCTTGTTAACAGTTGAAACACTTAGAAGTCCCTATACAACCCAAGGTAATCCTTAATAGTTCCAATTATTGACAGCTCATTTTATTTAAAAATCTTGAAATTGTTGTCTTGATTTTAACAATTATATTCTTGGAAGACAAACTTTTTTCTTTTTTGTTTTAAATGAAGTGTTGTTTTACACTTGGCTTTGTATGTAAATGTAGACTGTACAATTATTTTTCATTTCTGGTAATAAGGCTTTCGATCTTCTATAGCTAAAAGTACTGCTGATTACTGGCTTTAATCATGCAGGACGTGAAGATGCTTTTGACCAATCTGGGTTTTCTGGGACCTATATTGCAATTGGTACGGCTTTGATAGTTCCTTCCATCATCTTCCATGATTTACAAATTGAACTTTTCATCATCATGCTTCATATTTTCTAATGTTGTATCTACTTTTTCTCTAATAATAACAGTCCCTCTTTTATGGGCCTCATTTCTAATTTAGTCCATGTTCTCTCTTATTAGGTGCCTGGCTTCTTGAAAAGACCGGTAAGACTTCAAAGTTCCGATTCTTACTTTGGTGTGGGATGAACATGATCAGTTTTTTGTCTATCATCGGGAATAATTCTTGCTTTCAAGATTGCAGATTGCAAAATTCTTTTGCTTGAATAAAGGATTTCTCTTGGTTCGTTGATCGAAATTGGATTTGAATTGAAATTTCAGTTCTATGAAATTCAAAATTTTACTTTTTCTGTGGAATTATCTTTTTGAATTTGAAAGCATTTCATTTAATCCAAGTCCATGGAATATAATGAATTCAAAATACTGAAAATTGAAATTTTGTGCAAGCAAGTGCATCTAGTTTCCTCTCCCATTGAAACAAATGTATTTGTTTGATTTGATAACTAAATATCTATGATTATAAACTCTAAAATATTCATTTTTTCATGTTGATCTATTAGTCATAGCAATCATTGGAGGACGCTTTCTACTTGGGGTATCTTGTCTTTTTGGCTATTTAATCTACAAGTTTCGACAAAGACATTTATCATTAGATGATGATATTGAAGAGTTTCTTCAAAATCACAAGAATCTCCAGCCCATCAGGTACTCATATTCACATTTAAAGAAAATAACCAACAATTTCAGGAATAAGTTAGGCCAAGGAGGCTTTGGCTCTGTGTACAAAGGAATACTTCAAAGTGGCCGCATTGTAGCAATAAAAGTATTGGTCATGTCAAAAGCCAATGGACAAGATTTTATCAATGAAATTGCCACGATTGGAAGGATTCACCATGTTAATATAGTACAACTTGTTGGATTTTGTGTAGAAGGATCAAAATGGGCCCTTATATATGAGTTTATGCCAAATGGGTCACTTGATAAGTTTATCTTCCTTAAAGGAGAAAAACACATTCCTTTAAGTTGGGACAGATTGTACAAAATTGCACTTGGAGTAGGGCATGGGATTCAATACTTACATCAAGGGTGTGACATGCAAATTCTGCATTTTGATATCAAGCCACACAATATTCTTTTGGATGAAGACTTTACACCAAAAGTTTCGGATTTTGGCCTTGCAAAATTGTATTCAACAAATGAAAGTGTTGTATCTCTCACTGCAGCTCGAGGAACATTAGGATACATTGCTCCAGAGTTGTTTTATAAAAACATTGGACATGTGTCGTATAAGGTTGATGTTTATAGTTTTGGAATGTTGTTGATGGAAATGGTGGGAAAACAAAGGCATTTTAGTAGACATCAAGAGGAAGATCTAAGTGAATTATTCTTCCCGTCATGGATTTATGACCGAATTGAACAAGGAGAAGATATGGAAATGGGAGATGTCACAGAGGATGAAAAGAAATATATATGGAAGATGGTCATAGTTGCATTGTGGTGTGTGCAAATGAAGCCCATGGACCGTCCTTCTATGAGCAAAGCACTCGACATGTTGGAAGGTGATGTTGAACTATTGCAACTACCTCCTAAACCTACCTTATATTCTCATGAAATATCAGCTTTGGATCGGGAGAACAAACCAATGGGGGTTCCAATTTCCTCACATAATGCAAGTATTACAATTAGCTTAGATGGGAGATAACTCATCAGTGTATCTACTTGCAAATGCTCTCTCTCTCTCTCTTTCTCTCTCTCTCTCTCTCTATATGTGCAAATTAATGTGCCATCTAAACATGTAAGCCAATTCCCTTTGTTTTTAAATTCTTAAGTATATATAATTATAAAGCTTGGAGAGGTTTGAGTAATTTATTTTGTAGTGCATCGATTAGCAACAACCCTCACAATTCAAAATTCATAGGCCAATTTTCAGCATTTCTTCTTAGTTGACATGTAGGATGATTGATAGGAATGCATTTTCATATTATGAAAATCACAATGCTAAATTGATGTAACTTCTGCCTCTAAATGGGGTTGTTTATTTAATTTTTATTTTTGAATGAAATAAATATGAAATACCCTGACAAAGAGTTGTCTCATTATATGATCCAACACCTAGTTTAAAAAGAGTTTCAGCTCCTTTAACCATGTGAGATGCAGGAAATGCAAAAACTACTTTTTATAGGGGAATATTATGGGTAAATCTGGTACTGGGGTAGTAAAAATATTACGTGTTGGAAGGCTTCCATATTGCTCTTAGTCAATGAGAATGGTGGTGCTAGAATAGCAACGGAAGCAAAGAGAGGATAGGATTTATGTTTGCGAATTGCAAAAGCTTATGTTAAGAAAAGACAAAAAAAATGTCACTTTTCCTTTCCGACATAATTGTCTTAGAAAAAATATTATGTTAATAACAAATACTTTTGAAAGTGTGCAAGACTAATCAAGTAAAAATAAAAATATACGGTTTTAGTTTGAAATTCATGCAAGGCTTGACAAAAAGTAACATACTCAAACGTTATGTTTCAATACGTAGACCAAATGATACAATGCAAGCAAAAGTTTCTTGATTCATGGAGATATAGAATAACATATAAGTTATCATGCTTGCATATCCACCATTCAAGTCTCCAATTGTCATTTATTTCTTTACAAATTGTGATAATTTTTCCTATGAAGTATCTTCAATATCAAGACAATCCATAAGTTCCCCTTAAAGCCACTTATTAATTCTCATGTCCATTTATTATATTTTTGTTTTAAAAAAAATCCCTCTCACAAACAATATTATCTAAATAGCAACAATAACCTTACATTGATGAATGAGTACAACATGGTCCATATCTAGGTTGCATGCTCATAATAATAAAAAGGATAAATTAGTTTTCACTCTATTAATTCTGAGATGGCTGCCAACTCTTGTTGAAGAGATCTTTTACACCTTCTGATGTTTGTTGTTGTTGAATCTA
Organism: Vitis amurensis; assembly: GCA_037355405.1. Taxonomy (NCBI): domain Eukaryota; kingdom Viridiplantae; phylum Streptophyta; class Magnoliopsida; order Vitales; family Vitaceae; genus Vitis; species Vitis amurensis. Next base: position 10,289,104 of record CM074691.1, on the reverse strand, counting down.
TGGAAGCAAAAAGGGTTGGGTGGCATGGTTAAATTGTCTCTTACTTCCAACATTTGACTCAACTTTTATAGCAGAGCGATCTATTGGATACCATTGAATGCACCAAAGTCCCATAATTGTTAGCTTCTTTGCAATTTTAATGTCTTCCTCTTCCTCAATTCGAATACACACCTCTTCCCCCGTATCTAACTAATTATAAACCCATTCTAGGAAGTATACTTGGCTAGTCTTCTCCATTGTGACATCAATATTCTCTCCCTTTCTCCTACCATTTCCAGTAGAAACATTCCAAATCTATAAATATTTGACTTATAGGACACATTTCCAAAGTTCCTTGATAATACTTTTGGTGCAATATAGCCCATGGTCCCTCTTGTTGTTATCATTGAAACTGCACTTTGTTCCTTGGAACACAATTTGACTAGACCAAAATTAGAGATTTTTGGATTGAAGTTTTGATCAAGCAAAATATTATAAGGTTTGATATTAAAATGAAGAATTCTTTTATCACAACCTTGGTGAAGATACTCAATTCCTTTGGCTATGCCTAAAGCAATATTTTGAAGCTTCTCCCACCTAAGTTTACAACCCCTGACAAATTTTGAAAATATATACTTCCCCAAAGACTCATTTGGTAAAGAATTCATAAATTAAAGCTCATTTAACTCCATTAGCACAAAATCCAACCAAGCGAACCACACTGACATGATAGATCCTACCCATTGTTCCCACTTCATTAATGAACTCTTCTCCATTTTCTTTTGAATTGTTTAGGATCTTTACTGCAACAAGAACATCACTAGAAAGCTTTCCTTTATACATAGTTCCATAACCTCCTTGACCTTATTTTTCCTTGAAATGATTTGTGATCTTCTTAACATCAGCTTAGGAGTATCTTGAGGGCTTGAGAGCTTTATAGTCTTCTAAAGCCTGTTCTATCTTTTTGTATTCTCTCTTTCTATTTTTGTTTGAGCTGTACACATGATAGTGTGATGACTACAAGCATCAGAAGACAGAAACTGAGGATTACCGCTGCATGTGATCAGAAAAAAAAAAATAAAAATAAAAATAAAAGAAATAAAAGGTTTTTCTAAATAGATGCTGAAAGAGTCAAATACTAATCTTTTCTCTCTTCCTAATCCTTAACCAAAAGGAAGTATATATGAGTGAGTAGAAAAAGTCACCTGTAACCAGTTTGTTTTTTGATACACCTGTAAGGAAAATAATATAATTATTAGATTGTTAAGCTTGGTAAGCCCCTCTCATCACTACTGTGTGTCATAGGAAAATAATATAATTATTAGATTATTAGAAAAGGTTCAATCCTAAGTTAAGAAAATAATAATAAAAATAAGAGTTCAAGCATGGGAATTCTTGCTTCACGTTTTCCTCAATAATGATCACCTTTTCAAACATATTATTTTTCCTTCTGCTTTGATATTTTCAAGATCCAATTCCTATATAATTTATCCACAACAAACGAAACCCCCTAAAGTAAATAGTATGATCAGGATAACACAGAGGAAGCAGATTGATGATAGAGGAATGAATATTTTCTTGCCAAAAATATTATAATATTTGCCTACGCACAAGGGAGAATGTTTTTGATATTGAAACTCTTATAAAGAAAAAAAAAAAAAAATTAGGGAAAGTGTAAAGTATTTGAAACTAACGTATTTGTTTATGGGATATATTCATATTGCAACATATAATATTATGTTTGTAATTAAGTACTAAAAGTGTAAGGAAATAAATAAAAACTCAACTAATTTACATATTAAAAAAGTTGAAATTTGTTCACTATTCATTTTAAACAAAATATTATTAAAAATTATTATTTTAAATTATTATTATTCATTTTTAAACCAAAGAATTATGAAGATCTTTTAATATCCTTATGTTTCTAATATATACTAAAATAGTTTTTTTTTATAAAAATATCATTTATAATTTTATTATAATATTATTATTCATGTTTTACTAAAAGCTATATATTGATTTTTTAATTTATTTATAATTATAAAACCATTTCAATTACATTTAAACTATATTATATAAATTGACTTTACAATGTTCTTACAAAATCAAAACAAAAAAATATATATATTTTTAAAAATAACTTATCCAAATAAGTTTTTTATTTATCATTTTTTTAATTTTTTTTTTTTAAAAACAGCTTGTTAAACATCCTTATTTTTATAAAATACTAGAAAATTGTTTTTTTTTTTTAAATTAAAAGCAGTTTTTGGAAACAAGTTTTAGAAAATATGGTAAAATGGGCTGTTAGTCATAGACATTTCAACAATAGTCTGGTCATTGTGAGGTTGTTTTCTCCATCAACAATACTGCACTTATTATTGCCAAAACAAATTGATGAAGAAACCTTATTGTATAGATAAGCTGCCTCACAATCAAAAGGTTGAGTTAAATTTGGTACAAATTCTTTCCAGCCCATACTCATATTTAGCCCAACCTGAAAAGCAAAGTCTCTAAAGCAGGGATTTTCAGACAACCATCCCAAGCCCAGCCCAAAAACTACTTTTTATAGGGGAATATTATGGGTAAATCTGGTACTGGGGCAGTAAAAATATTACGTGTTGGAAGGCTACCATATTGCTCTTAGTCAATGAGAATGGTGGTGCTGGAATAGCAACATAAGCAAAGAGAGGATAGGATTTATGTCTGTGTATTGCAAAAGCTTAGGTTAAGAAAAGGGAAAAAAAAAATTCACTTTTCCTTTCCGACATAATTGTCTTAGAAAAAATATTATGTTAATAACAAATACTTTTAAAAGTGTGCAATACTAATCAAGTAAAAATAAAAATATAAGGTTTTATTTTGAAATTCATGCAAGGCTTGACAAAAAGTAACATACTCGAATGTTATCAGTTTCAATACGTAGACCAAATGATATAATGCAAGCAAAAGTTCCTTGATTCATGGAGATATAGAACAATAAAGAAGTTATCATGCTTACATATCCACCATTTAAGTCTCCAATTGTCATTTATTTCTTTATAAATCGTGATAATTTTTCCTATGTAGTATCTTTGATATCAAGCCAATCCATAAGTCCCCCTTAAAGCCACTTATTAATTCTCCTGTCCATTTATTATATTTTTGTTTAAAAAAAAAAAATCTCTCTCACAAACAATATTATCTAAATAGAAACAATAACCTTACATTGATGAATGAGTAAAACATGGTCAATATCTAGGTTGCATGATCATAATAACAAAAAGGATAAATTAGTTTTCACTCTATTAATTTTGAGATGACAACCAACTCTTGTTGAAGAGATCTTCTATGCTTTCTGATGTTTGCTCTTGTTGAATCTATGGAAGCAAAAGAGTTGGGTGGCATGGTTAAATTGTCTCTTGCTTCCAACATTTGACTCACAACTTTTATAGAAGACCGATCTATTGGATTCCATTGAATGCACCAAAGTCCCATAATTGTTAGCTTCTTTGCAATTTTAATGTCTTCCTCTTCCTCAATTCGAATACACCTCTTCCCTGGTATCTAACTGATTATAAACCCATTTTGGGAAGTATACTTGGATTGTATTCTCCATTGTGACATCAATATTCTTCCTTCCTCCTCCCATTTCTAGTAGAAGCATTCCAAATCTATAAATATCTGACTTATAGAACACATTTCCAAAGTTCCTTGATAATACTTCGGTGCAATATAGCCCATGCTCCCTCTTGTTGTTATCATTGAAACTGCACTTTGTTCCTTGGAACATAACTTGGCTAGACCAAAATTAGAGATTTTTGGATTGAAATTTTGATCAAGCAAAATATTATGAGGTTTTATATTAAAATGGAGAATTATTTTATCACAACCTTGGTGAAGATATATACTCAATTCCTTTGGCTATGCCTAAAGCAATATTTTGAAGCTTCTCCCACCTAAGTTAACAACCCTTGACAAATTTTGAAAATATATACTTCTCCAAAGACTCATTTGGTAAGAGCTCATAAATTAAAGCTCGATTAACTCCATCGCCACAAAATCCAACCAAGTGAACCACATTGACAAGATGGATCCTAGTTATTGTTGCCACTTTATTAATGAACTCTTCTCCATTTTCTTTTGAATTGTTTAGGATCTTTACTGCAACAAGAACATCACTAAAAACCTTTCCTTTATACACAGTTCCATAACCTCCTTGACCTAATTTTCCTTGAAATGATTTGTAATCTTCTTAACATCAGCATAGGAGTATCTTGACGACTTGAGAGCTTTATAGTCTTCTAAAAACTGTTCTATCTTTTTTGTATTCTCTCTTTCTAATTTGTCTGAGCTATACACATGATAAGAGTGTGATGACTACAAGCGTCAGAAGGCCAAAACTGAGGATTACCGCTGCATGTGATCAGAAAAAAAATAAAATAAAAATAAAAGAAAGAAAAGGTTTTTCTAAATAGATGCTAAAAGAGTCAAATACTAATATTTTCTCTCTTCCTAATCGTTAACCAAAAGGAAGTATATATGACTGAGTAGAAAGTCACCTGTAACCAGTTTGTTTTTTGATACACCTGCAAGGAAAATAATACAATTATTAGATTGTTAAGCTTGGTAAGACCCTCTCATCACTACTATGTGTGTCACAATGATCACCATGAAACTACCACACTGGTTCAATCCTAAGTTAACAAAATAATAATAAAAATAATGACTGTTATGCTATTTCAAACATAAAATGCAAAGTCAAAGAAAAGAAAAAATATATATATATTTTATTTATAATTATATTTTCCTTCCCTCTTTTGTTATTATTTTTCCTTCTTCTTTGATATTTTCAAGATCCAATTCCTATATAATTTATCTACAACAAACAAAGCCCCTAAAGTAAGTAGTATGATCAGGAAATAGCATAGAGGAAGTAGATTGATTATAGAGGAATGAACATGATCAGTATTTTGTTTATCATCCGAATAATTCTTGCTTTCAAGATTGCAGATTGCAAAATTCTTTTGCTTGAATAAAGGATTTCTCTTTGTTCAGTTGATCAAAATTGGATTTGAATCGAAATTTCAGTTCTATGAAATTCAAAATTTTACTTTTTCCATGGAATTATATTTTTGAATTTGAAAGAATTTCATTTAATCCAAGTCCATGGAATACAATGAATTCAAAATACTGAAAATTGATGTTTTGTGCAAGCAAATGCATCCGATTTTCTCTCCCATTGAAACAAATGTATTTGTTTGATTTGATAACTAAATGTTGTGATTATAAACTCAAAAATATTTGTTTCTTTTTTTTTTTTTTTTCATTTTGATCTATCAGTCATAAAAATCATTGGAGGATGCTTTGTACTCAGGATCTCTTAGTCTTTTTTACTATTTAATCTACAAGTTTCGACAGACACATTTATCATTAGATGATGATATCAAAGAGTTTCTTCAAAATCACAAAAATCTCTAGCCCATCAGGTGCTCATATTCACATTTAAAGAAGATAACGAATAGTTTCATGAATAAGTTAGGTCAAGAAGGCTTTGGCTCTATGTACAAAGGAATACTTCAAAGTGGTCATGTAGCAATAAAAGTATTGGTCATGTCAAAAGCTAATGGACAAGATTTTATCAATGAAATTACTACAATTGGAAGGATTCACCATATTAATATAGTGCAACTTGTTGGATTTTGCGTGGAAGGTTCAAAGTGGGTCCTTATATATGACTTTATACCAAATGGGTCACTTGATAAGTTTATCTTCCTCAAGGGAGAAAAAAACATTCCTTTAAGTTGGGACAAATTGTACAAAATAGCAGTTGAAGTAGAGCGTATGATTGAATATTTATATCAAGGGTGTGACATACAAATTCTGCATTTTGATATCAAGCCACACAATATTCTTTTGGATGAAGACTTTACTCTAAAAGTTTCAGATTTTGGCCTTGCAAAATTGTATTCAACAAATGAAAGTGTTGTAACTCTCACTGCAGCCCGAGGAACATTAGGATACATTGCTCCTAAGTTGTTTTATAAAAATGTTGGACATGTATCCTATAAGGCTGATGTTTATAGTTTTGGAATGTTGTTGATGGAAATGGTGGGAAAACAAAGGCATTTTAGTAGACATGAAGAGGAATGTCTAAGTGAATTATTCTTCCCATCATGGATTTATGATCGAATTGAACAAAGAGAAGATATGGAAATGGGAGATGTCATAGAGGATGAAAAGAAATATATATGGAAGATGGTCATAGTTGCATTTTTGGTGTGTGCAAATGAAGCCCATGGACCGTCCTTCTATGAGCAAAGCACTTGACATGTTGGAAGGTGATGTTGAATTATTGCAACTACCTCCTAAACCTACCTTATATTCTTATGAAATATCAGCTTTGGATCAGGAGAACAACCCAATGGGGGTTCCAACTTCCTCGCATAATGCAAGTATTAAAATTAGCTTAGATGAGAGGTAACTCAACAATGAATCTACTTGCAAATGCTCTCTCTCTCCCTCCCTTTCTCCTCTCTCTCTCTCTATATGTAAATTAATGTGCTATCTAAACAACATGTAAGCCAATTCTCTTTGTTTTTAGATTCTTAGGTATGTATAGTTGTAAAGCTGGGAGAGATTTGAGTAATTTATTTTGTAATGCATCTATTAGTAGCGACCCTCACAATTCAAAATTCATAGGCCAATTTTCAGCATTTTTTCTTAGCTAACATGTAGGATTATTAGGTTTGCATTTTTTTATGATGAAAATCACAATGCTAAATTGATGTAACTTCTGCCTCTAAATGGGGTTGTTAATTTAATTTTTATTTTTGAATGAAATGGTTATGAAATACCCCAAGAAAGGGTTGTCTCATTATATGGCCTAATACCTAGTTTATAAAGAGTTTCAGCTCCTTGGTTTAATCATGTGAGATGCAAGGGAGGCAGAAACTACTTTTTATAGGGGCATATTATAGGCAAATCTGGTACTATGGTGGTAAAAATATTACGTGTTGGAAGCCTGCCATATTGCTCTTAGTTAATAAGAATGGTGGTGCTGGAATAGTAACAGAAGCAAAGAGAGGATAGGATTTATGTTTGTGTATTGCAAAAGGTTGGGTTAAGAAAAGAGAAAAAAATGTCACTTTTCCTTTTGACATAATCGTCTTAGAAAAAATATTATGTTAATAACAAACACTTCTAAAAGTGTTCAAGACTAATCGAGGAAAAATAAAAGTAAACGGTTTTAGTTTGAAACTCATGCAAAGCTTGACAAAAAGTAACATACACGAATATTATCAGTTCCAATACGTAGAAGAAATGATACAATATAAGCAAAAGTTCCTAGATTCATAGAGATATAGAACAACATATAAGTTATCATGCTTGCATATCCATCATTTAATTCTCCAACTGTCATTTATTTCTTTACAAATCATGATAATTTTTCCTATGAAGTATCTTTGATATCAAGCCAATCCATAAGTTCCCTTAACGCTACTTATTAATTCTCCTGTCCATTTATTATATTTTTGTTTAGAAAAAAATCTCTCTCACAAACAATATTATCTAAATAGCAACAATAACCTTACATTGATAAATGACTACAACATGGTCAATATCTAGGCTGCACACTCATAATAATAAAAAAAGATAAGTTACTTTTCACTCTATTAATTCTGAGATGACGGTCAAATCTTGTTGAAGAGATCTTTTACATCTTTTAATGTTTGTTCTTGTTGAATCTATGGAAGTAAAAGGGTTGGGTGACATGGTTAAATTGTCTCCTTCTTCCAACATTTGAATCACAACTTTTATGGAAGAGGAATCTATTGGATACCATTGAATGCACCAAAGTCCCACTATTGTTAGCTTCTTTGCAATTTTAATGTCTCCCTCTTCCTCAATTTGGATACATACCTCTTCCCCCTTATCTAACTGATTAAAAACCCATTATGGGAAGTATACTTGGCTAGTCTTCTCCATTGTGACATCAATATTCTTCCTTCCTCTTATCATTTCCAGTAGCAACATTCCAAAACTATAAATAATTAACTTGTAGGACACATTTCCAAAGTTCCTTGATAATACATTTGGTGCAATATAGCCCATGGTCCCCCTTGCTGTTGTCATTGAAACTACACTTTGTTTCTTGGAACGTAATTTGGTTAGATCAAAATCAGAGATTTTTGGATTAAAGTTTTGATCAAGCAAAATATTATGAGGTTTGATACCATAATGGAGAATTCTTTTATCACAACCTTGGTCAAGATATTCAATTCCTTTAGCTATGCCTAAAGCAATATTTTGAAGCTTCTCAGCTAAGTGAACAGTCCTTGATAGATTATGAAAATATATACTTCCCCAAATACTCATTTGGTAAAAACTCATAAATTAAAGCTCGCTTAACTCCATCAGTACAAAATCCAACCAAGTGAACTATATTGACATGATGGATCCTACCCATTGTTCCCACTTCACTAATGAACTCTTCTCCATTTTCTTTTGAATTGTTTAGGATTTTGACTGCAATAAAAGCGTCACTAGAAAACTTTCCTTTATACATAGTTCCATAACTGCCTTGACCCAATTTTTCCTTGAAATGATTTGTAATCTTTTTAATATCAGCAAAGGAGTATCTTGAGGGCTCGAGAGCTTTATAGTCTTCTAGAAACTGTTCAATCCTTTTTGTATTCTCTCTTTCTAATTTGTCTGAGCTATACGAATGAGAAAGTGTGATGACTACAAGCACCACAAAACAGAAACTGAGGATTACCGCTGCATGTGATCAGAAAAAAAAAATGAAGAAAAGGTTTTTCTAAATAGATGCTGAAAGAGTCAAATACTAATCTTTTCTCTCTTCCTAATCCTAAGTTAAGAAAATAATAATAAAAATAAGAGTTCAACCATGGGAATTCTTGCTTCACGTTTTCCTCAGTAATGATCCAGCTTTTCAGACATAATGCAAAAAGTCAAAGAAAAGAAAAATATATGTACATATTTTATTTATAATCATATTTTCCTTCCCTCTTCTCTTATTATTTTCCCTTCTGCTTTGATATTTTCAAGATCCAATTCCTATATAATTTATCTACAACAAACAAAACCCGCTAAAGTAAGTAGTATGATCAGGAAATAGCACAGAGGAAGCAGATTGATTATAGAGGAATGAATTCATATAGTACCTTTTTCTGGCTTATCAATACATTCAGTTTCAGGTTCTTTGCCAACATTGCTCTTCAGTCTGCGTTTCTTATCTTCTCCTTCGCAGTTTCCACATATCAATTCTGACCATGTTGAGGAAAAATAATTTTCCCCATTAACTATATCATCTGGGAGCGTAACGTTGTAAATCTTGTGGCAAGAGGATAGATCCAAGCTTTCAAGATAATAGTAAGAACCAACAACATAGACTGGGTTGCTGAGGAGAATGGTGCAAGGGATGGACAAAAAGTAATTTGAGTAGTCTGTTTTATTTGAGGAACAACTGGAACAAGGTGCAGTCACTTAGGTGGTTGGAAGGTGTAAGTTTGAACCGGAAGGGGAGAAGCAGACTAAGTAGGGTTTTGAAGCCGTCTTTGGAGGTTTATGAAATTTATTTGCGTGAGTTATAATATTTTTTAAACAAAGGATTACTTTACCAGTATATCATACGGTATGGAAGTCAACAAATTTGTCCACCACTACTTCTTGACCTCATCCTTCAACTAATTGTTCTTCATTGTTCTTCATTGCTTGTAGTCATTCCCTTTGCATATGCCTTTGGTTTATACTCACTTTAAAAGTAGTCATTACATGAAAACCCCCATGTCAAAGCACACACTACGATGAGAAGAATGCTTCATTGTAGTCTAATTGATGAAAGAGGCAATAAAGGAACCCTAAATGTGTTCATCTACATCATTTATTTTATCCAATGAAAAGGCATCAACAACCATTGATGTAATCTAGTAGCTAAAACAAAAATGTAAAAATAATAAGGATTCAAGAATTGGTACATTTCAGATCACTACAAGAGACTTTTTAAGTAGCTACAAGCCAAGAATAAAGTGCAAACTAGCAGGAGATAGACTCAACAAGCGATCACAACACCTTCTCTCCTTGTCAGCCGACCTTTGAACAATTGAGCCGAACCTAACCCAATGGTGTAGTTAATACTTGGGTCAAGCCTACTTCCCTTGGAAGTTGTGCAAATGGTCTAGGAAGAATTTGTAGTGAAGCACTCCAATGCTATAAGCACCTGCAAATCAAAGAAAGGGAACAGACAAAAACCATTTTTTGTTACGCTACAAGAACTAGACCAAGAGCAGGACTCGTAAAATCACAGTAATACAAAATTGAAGGTCCAAAACCAATGGTCTATTTGCAAGAAATGACAAATCAAATTAATGAAACACAAATCACAATCATTTTAAATAGAACATGTGATTTATCTTAGCCTAATGTTAATATAAACCTACAGAACTCTAGAAGATGTGTTAATGAACCAGGAAATATTCAAAGAAATCATAAAAGTGATCTATCTTAGCCTAATGTTAATATAAAAGATTTATAATAGCAAGAACATATGATTCTCCATTTGGTTGTTGCTATGAGAAATTGAAATATTGAATCCAACATCCAACAAATGAAAAAGACAAACAATTTCTTATCTTTTCGAAACTACAAAGCAAGATAAGGGCTTCAAAGTGTTTACCCTTTTTCATGGTCTTAGTTTTTTATCAACCAAAATGGAGAAAAAAAAAATATACAGTTGAGAATCACTGGGAAAAAATGGAGAAAATTAATGAGTTTCATATTGAATAGTGAAAAAAATAATGATAAATGCAAGTGAGCATCAAGATAAGGGAACAAGAAAAATCACTTCAAGACCAAATTTGGAACCCATATCGAATTCAGAAAAAATACAAGAAACCCATATCAAAATCAACAATAAAGAGGAAGAAAAACACCAAGGCAAAACAATATAAATTAAATACAAGATGAAAGCTATGAAAATTCCAGCCCATCTAAATGGACTTTCACATCTTTTTATTTTATGTCTATTGGCTGTTTTCACTTAGAGAGTCACACAACTTGCAATCAAAAAGGTTTTGAGTTAAATTATGTACAAAAGCAAAGTCTCTAAAGCAGGGATTTTCTTACAACCATCCCAAGCCCAGCCCAATAAATTCATTGGGTTGTAAGTTGTAATCCATAATAGATTTTTGCAGGGACAGAAAAATAATAAAATAGATAAGTTTATTAAAATAATGGCTGGCCTTGATTTTTTTTTTTTTTTTTTTCTTTTTTAAGAGCTAATTCATGAGGTTGGGTAGTTAAACAAAAAAAATTTAAATGAGAGGATAATAATTGATAATTGGATAAATAACTCCGTTAATGACGTGTTTACTCCATTTCTCGTAATAAAATCAATAAGTTTGATTCCTACTTCAACCATTACACTTACTTGGTAGATGGTGAAATGGGGTGCATATTTATTATAGACTTAAAAATTTAGAAATAAATACCTATAATAATTTAAATATTATAATTTGATCTTTTAAATATTTAAATATTTTTTTAAGTCATTCAACTTATCTTAGAATTTGATATATTTAAGTATTTTTAAACCCATTAAAATTAGAAACATAAAGATAAATGAGTTATTAAAAAAATAATCTTGAAATATTATTTAGAAAAATAAAAAAAAATTCATACTAATATAATCATTAAACTAAGTTATATAAAAAACAATAAAGAGATTTTTTTATAAGGCTATCACGATAAATGCATACTTTTTTTTTTATTATTTCTTACTATGAAGAAATAGTTAAAATCAATTATTTTTATTGTTATTCAATTTCTAGACAATTATTTAAATACTTCAATACTTCAATCACATTGTTGATTTTGATTCTATTTCCTTTCATTTTGTGGTTTTTCTTTTTCCTTGCAAGATATCTCAAACTAGGAATAGCCACAATTAAGAAGAAGGCAGAGGGTTGTAGGGATAAACGAGAAAGCACACATTGAAAATTCTTATTGATACTATTTTTAAATATACATGAGTGTTGACTTGATGTATATGGCAATAACAAAAATGTTGCTATAGAAAATTCTAGTCTATAGCAATTACAAAGAATATATACACTGATCAAGCCTTGATTTGAGGAATTCATATTGCACTAGAATTTTCTTTGGAATCTCCCTTATTGGGTGCATTGGAATAATATCTTCTAGAAATGTTGTTGTTGCTATTACCAGAATTATCTTTATCATGCCCTTGCAAAAGTGGGCATCCTCGGAGGACACCAATCTTGGACCATAATAAGAGCAACCGTTGGTGTGATAGGGGCTTGGTTAGGGCATCAACAAGCTGATCTTGGGAGGAGACATGAGATACACTAAGATTACCATTATTGACTTGGTCACGGACAAAATGAAAATTGATTTCAACATGTTTCATACGAGAATGGAAAACAGGATTGACACATAAGTAGGTGGTCCCCACATTATCACAGTATATAGTGGGTTGTTCTGGAAAAGAGACAATGAGTTCCATGAGTAAAGAGCGAATCCATGAAAGTTTAGTAGCAGTAAAAGCAACTGCTTGGTACTCTACTTCAATGGATGAACAAGAAACAGAGCATTACTTCTTAGAAGCCCATGAAATTGGATTGTGGTCAAAGAAGACAATGTAGGCAATGGTTGACGTCCTATCATCTTTATTCCCAACCCAATTAGAATCAAAGAAGGCATGGAGATGAAGTGGGGAGTTCTTGCGTAAAAAGAGACCATGTGAGATGGTACCTTTCAAGTAACAAAGAAGATGTTTGATAGCAACCCAGTGGGCAAGGGTGGGTTGATGCATGAACTATGAGAGTTTGTTGATTGTGAAAGAAATATTAGGACGTGTAATAAACTAGTACTATAAGCTACCAACAACCTATCGATATTCAGTAGCATCAGAAAGGTTTGCACTATCATGGAGAGATAAAACGGAGTTGGTGGAAAGAGAAATGTGAACTTCCTTAACACCAGACATTTTGGTACAAGAAAGAACATCCTAAATGTACTTACTTTGAGTAAGTAACAACCCATGTGCAGTGGTAAGAACTTCAACACCTAAGAAGTAATGAAGTGCCCTAAGATCTTTAATGGGAAACCTTGTAGATAACCGTTGGACAAAACTTGTAAGAAAAAAGTAGTGATTACCAATGAGAATAAGATTATCCACATAAACAAGCAAATAAGCAATGATGCCATCATAAGCATAAATAAATAAGAAGGTGTCTGATCGAGCATTAGAGAAACCAGTAGAGAGGAAAAAAAATTTCAACTCATTATACCTTGCACGAGGAGCTTGTTTGAGTCCATACAAAGCCTTCTATAATTTGCAGACATGATCAGGGAAATTTAGATGAACAAAGCCAGGTGGTTGATTCATGTAGACATCTTTTGAAAAAGAACCATGAAGAAATGCATTATTCACATCAAGTTGCTGAATAGACCAATTTTGTGAAAGTACAAGGCAAAGAGCAAGGCGAACAATGGTAGGCTTGATAAGTGAACTGACAGTGTCGATGTAGTCAAGGCCAGGTCATTGGTGAAAGCCTTCGGCCATAAGACGGGCATTTTATTTAGAAATTGAGCTATCAAGATTTTTCTTAACTCGAAAAACCCACTTGCAACCAATGAGATTATGTTGAGACACAAGTAGGTTCGATAAGAGAATGGGGTGAAGAAAGAGTAGAAATAAAAAGGGTTTTAGGTTTGAAAATATTATTTTGAGAACATGTAACCATGGGGTGAGTATGAGTAGGAGGATAACAACATATCTGTTGTGGTACACTCTAATGAATGAGAGGTGGGCGAGGTTTAGTGGAAAAGGGCTCTTCACGAACAAGAGCATCACTAAGGGAAGGAGTAGAATCTAACAATGATAAAGATGACAAAGAGAGAGATGGGCAAGAGGGAACGTGGGAGCCTATAGGCAATGGAGAGAATGACCCAGGGGATTTGTGAATAAGGGAAGAAAAGGAATCAATGAGGAAAGGTTAAGAAGATAAGGGTTGAGAGAGATTAAGAATCGCAATGGAAAATAAAGGTGTGGGGTTGACTGGTTGGTACCAATTCTGAACATTGTCCGATGTTAATCTGGACAAGTTTTGGTCAAACAAAGAATAAGGAAAGATATTTCAAGAAAATCAACATGTCGAGATATGTAAAAACGTTTCGTTGAAGGATCAAAGCAACAATAGGCACTTCAATTCTTTGAGTAACCAAGAAAAATACATGGTTTCGACCTTGGGTCAAGTTTATGTTTAATGTATGGCTTCAACCAAGGATAACAAAGGCACTCAAAAACCCTCAACTTTGACTAATTCGAGGAGCAACCAAACAATTTTGCAAAAGGAGTGTGAAAAGATAGTGTGAAAGTGGGCATGTGATTGATAAGGTATGCAATAGTCATGAAGGCATAAGACCAAAATTGAAAATGGAGAGAGGCTTGTGTCAGGAGTGTGAGACCAGTTTCTCTAATGTGGTGATGACGACATTCAGAGAATCCATTATGTTCAGGTGTATATGGAGGCATGATAAAATGACTTATACCATGAGATTCAATTTTTTTTTTTAAGAGTGAGAAACTCACCTCCACCATAGGAAATGATTGGTTTTTGAAATATTTTTCAACTACCAATTTAAACTTTTTGAACAAAATGGGAACATCTAATTTGAATTTAGTTGGAAACAACCAAAATATTTTGTGAAATGGTCAATGAACACAACATAATAATGAAAACCATCAAATGATTGAATAGGAGATGACCCCCAAACATCTGAATATATTAATTCAAGAGGTACATGACTTGTCAAAGTAGAAACATAAAAAGGAATTTTATGCAACTTATTACATTTGCAAGCATTACAAGCAACTTCACCATGTAAGGAAGAAGACAAAGGTAACTTATCAGATGAGACAATTTGTTGGAGAATTTTGATGAAGGGATGGCCAAGACGATTGTGTCATTACTTTAAAGAGGTTTCAAGATGGCAAACGCAAGGATAGTTATCGATAAAGTCACACGTGATGGTCATTCATAGACTCCATCTCGATTACGCCCTATCACTAGTGGTGCCCTGTTTGAAGATCTTTCACCACAAAAGAAAAAGTTAGAAACTCAACTAAGATATGGTTAGATTGACAAGGTCGTGAAAACTGTTGAAAAAATTATTGCAATTGTGGCTACAATGACGATGGAAAGACACAAAACCTCAGGCAATGCTTAGTTGTATAACCCTATTCATCACATAGATGACAATACCCTTTATAAGGCTTTGGGTTAGAGTTTCTATTTGGATTCTGACTTTATTTAGTATTGCTATTACCACCAGTGTTGTAAAATCTACCTTACTTATAGGGGTTGTAGTTGCTTCAATTATTGGGATTCTATTTGGTTGCTATATATGCAGTGATGTTGTTTTGTTTTGTTTCAAGCCTTCTCTTTTGAGATAACCTGCATGAGCAAGTAGTTTGTCATGAAGTTCCTTGAAGGTAATAGAGGTCTCACATGCTCTCATAGCAACAACAATCTCCTTGAATTCACTATTGAGACCATCAAGAATGTGTATAATGAGGAAGGTTTCACCAATTGGGGCATCAACAAGTGCTAGAGCATCATCATAATCTTTTTGATTGTTGCATGTACCGAGTAATAATGAGAGTATCATGTGAAAGATGAGTAAGATTTTCCTTTAGATGATGGATTCGAGTATGGGATGGTTTGGCATATGTAGTGCCAAGTTTCTTTTAGGATGCTTGGGATGATTCAGACAATGTAATGAACCGTGTAATGAAAGGAGAAATATATTCAGAAACAAAACCCAAAATTGCATTAAAAATGAGCTAGTCTTGACGAATCCAAAATAGGTAAGCAGGGTTAGGAATTTCAGTATTATTCTCAGTTATGGTTTTTGATGGACAAGGGGTTGATCCATCAATATAAACTTTGAGATTAAGACCAACAACCAACGAGTTGAATTGTGCTCTCCAAGTAGTATAGTTGTTGGATGTAAGTTTCAAGGGGGTTTGAGAAGCAACATTAATGGTGATGATTTGATTTTGAGAATCAAAGAGAAGAGAGGCTATTGAATCGATAGGAAAAGAAACTGATGAACCAGTTATGGTTTTTGGTGTGTTACGGGAAGGCTTTGATACCAAAACATTTCTAAATCATGTTTTGGTATGTATTCACTCTTTTTTTTTAGTTTTGATGGGTTTGATATGTTGGATGTACTATCTTTTTGTGAACATTTGATATACAAATATTATTAGATGATCAATGTATTATGAGTTATTCCAGAAACATTGTAGAAAAATGAGTTAAATATAATATGATTGTTATATTTATGGACAAAATATAAACAGGTTAATCTTACTTATTAATTCATAAGCATTACAAAAATCTATAACTAAAAGCAATCATATCTTCCACAATAATTTACAATGATGTGACACCATTACTCAAATGTGATGCATTTAATATGACATCATAACTCAAAGATGATGCATTTAATGTGACACCCTATCATCACTAGAAATATATGGTGTCACTTCCGAATGGGTCACTATTTATCTACTTTGGTGTCACTTCCAAATACGTCACCAATTGGTACCCTCTATGGTGTTAGTGGAGAAAGTGACGCTATGTTGTAGTGACACCCTATGTTTATGGTAACTTGTTATAAATGTCACCATATATCTTTTTTCTTGTAGTGTCAATTCCATTTTTTTAATACTTCAAAACAATATCATTTTGACTATAAAATCTCCACATAATTTTAAAAATCAGACAACACCCCCTAGTTCAATCGGGTTGAACCGCCAATCAAATTCCTTTCTTGTTTAGAGTATAGTTTAGTTCTATTTAAATGCTGACTGATCATGAGTTAGCTGACTTGGTGGTTGGTCCAATGAATTAATTGGTCAGTTCCATTTTTCTAATACTTCAAAATAATATAGTTTGACTATAAAAACTCAACATACTTTTAAAAATTAGGCCAGACCCCCTAGTCCAATTGGTTGGACTTCCATTCCTTATTCAAAGTAAAGTTTAATTATATTCTAATGTTGACTTGTCATGAGTTAGCCGACCTAGTGGTTGGCCCGAATTAACTAATTGATTTCATTTGTTTTAATACTTCAAAACAAAATCATTTTACCTATAAACCACGTCATTTTGCACTTACCTTGAGGTCAAAATTGATATTAGGATTTTTTTTTTTTAAATGACTAGTTTTATATTTAGTTATTTTTATTATTATTATGAAATTAAAAACATTTTTGTTTTCCAAGTATATATATATACAGACAAGGTTTCCTGATAACTCCAATGTACTTGGTTGTGGTTTGATAGACAAGGTTTCCTGATAACTCCAATGTACTTAGTTGTGGTTTGACAAGGTTTCCTTATAACTCCAATGTACTTAGTTTGGTTTTACGTTGATGATGACCCGCCGGCCAAATATGAAGAGAAAAAAAAAATAAAGAAAAAAGGAAGATTTTGAGTGGTTGATTGTGACACCAATGAAGACATCAAGTGGCTAGAAAGTTGATTTCTAAGCAGCTTTGCTCATTGGGTTGTAATTTTATCTTCAGAAACTTGGGGATGCCCCAAACCAAAGAAGCGTCTCTCTCTGCATCTGAACTTATGATGTTGAGAGAAGCAAAACTTGTGGGGGTAGGCCTCATAACACTCCTCCACTTTAGTTTTCTTTCATTTTGCGCTGCTAGTGAAAACCAGCCCTGCAGGCCCTCTTCTTGCGGAGATATTCAAAACATCAGCATCCCATTTCGATTAAAAGGAGATCCGCTCGGCTGTGGTCATCCTGATCCTGCATACGAATTGGTTTGTGAAAACAATCGTACCATCTTATATGGGAAATACTATGTCGAGGAGATCAATTACCATAACTACACCATCAGAGTAGTAGTTGCTGGGCTAGAGAAGAGCAACTGTTTCTCCCTTCCTCTCTATTCCTTGACAAAAGTTGATCTATATAGATATGAATATCTTGATGAACGTGATACTGTAGTTTTGATGAACTGCGCAAGACCAATCTTTGATCAATACTATATTCCTATTGTTCCCTGCAACCGCACCGATGCTACTTTCTCCTCCTCACAACCATATGCTTGTGCACTAGCTGCAGGCTACAAGCAGGTGAGAGATCTTCCATATTCGTGCACCATTGGCTCGACTGTTGTTACTGGCAGTTTCCTGGCTGTTTCAGAGCCCTGCAATCTTTCAAGCTCAGATTTGCAAGAAAAGCTGCTTGTGGGGCTCCAGCTTTTATTTTTGAGCTCCCTCTGCCATGAATGCAAAGGGAAAGACGAATGGTGCATACCAAATTTCAGCAACAACACTATACAATGCCTGGATGATGATGGAAGAAACTGTAAGTGCTGAAAATTTTTAAATCAAATGGCTGATGAACACTAATATCAATTTTAAAACAAAAAAAAAAAAAAAAATCATTGGAAATCCAACTATACATTGCAAGTATAAGTAAATAGGATAACCAGACGCAATCTTATGTTCGCAAGGGTCTTCAATTTCTATTACTAATTTCAGTTGCTTGGTTTAATCATGCAGGGCTTCAGAAGTTGAAAGATTTACTGGTGTCAGTGCAGTCTTTTTTTTGTAAGGCCTTTGGAGTTTCTTTCATCGTCTTTCATTTTTAGCTTTTGCCAACTATATCTTTCTTCTTTTGCCTTTCTCATTTTGAATTTTGTATCTTCTCTTGTTAACAGTCAATACACTTACAGGTCCCTATACAACTCAAGGTAATCCTTAATAGTTCCAATTATTGGGAGTTCATTTTATTTAAAAATCTTGAAATTGTTGCCTTGATTTGAACAATTATATTCTCGGAAGACAACTTTTTTCTTTTTTGTTTTAAATGAAGTGTTGTTTTACACTTGGCTTTGTATGTAAATGTAGACTGTACAATTCTTTTTCATTTCTGGTAATAAGGCTTTCGATCTTCTACAGCTAAAAGTACTGCTGATTACTGGCTTTAATGATGCAGGACGTGAAAATGCTTTTGACCAATCTGGGTTTTCTGGGACCATTATTGGAATTGGTACGGCTTTGATAGTTCCTTCCATCATCTTCCATGATTTACAAATTGAACTTTTCATCATCATGCTTCATATTTTCTAATGTTGTATCTACTTTTTCTCTAATAATAACAATCCCTCTTTTATGTGCCTCATTTCTAATTTAGTCCATGTTCTCTCTTATTAGGTGCCTGGCTTCTTGAAAAGACCGGCAAGACTTCAAAGTTCCAATTCTTACTTTGGTGTGGGATGAACATTATCAGTTTTTTGTCTATCATCGAGAATAATTTTTGCTTTCAAGATTGCAGATTGCAAAATTTTTTTGCTTGAATAAAGGATTTCTCTTGGTTTGGTTGATCGAAATTGGATTTGAATTGAAATTTCAGTCCTATGAAATTCAAAATTTTACTTTTTCTGTGGAATTATCTGTTTGAATTTGAAAGCATTTCATTTAATCCAAGTCCATGGAATATAATGAATTCAAAATACTGAAAATTGAAATTTTGTGCAAGCAAGTGCATCCGATTTCCTCTCCCATTGAAACAAATGTATTTGTTTGATTTGATAACTAAATGCATGTGATTATAAACTCTAAAATATTCATTTTTTCATGTTGATCTATTAGTCATAGCAATCATTGGAGGACGCTTTCTACTTGGGATATCTTGTCTTTTTGGCTATTTAATCTACAAGTTTCAACGGAGACATTTATCATTAGATGATGATATTGAAGAGTTTCTTCAAAATCACAAGAATCTCCAGCCCATCAGGTACTCATATTCACATTTAAAGAAAATAACCAACAATTTCATGAATAAGTTAGGCCAAGGAGGCTTTGGTTCTGTGTACAAAGGAATACTTCAGAGTGGCCGCATTGTAGCAGTAAAAGTATTGGTCATGTCAAAAGCCAATGGACAAGATTTTATCAATGAAATTGCCACAATTGGAAGGATTCACCATGTTAATATAGTACAACTTGTTGGATTTTGCGTAGAAGGATCAAAATGGGCCCTTATATATGAGTTTATGCCAAATGGGTCACTTGATAAGTTTATCTTCCTTAAAGGACAAAAACACATTCCTTTAAGTTGGGATAGATTGTACAAAATTGCACTTGGAGTAGGGCATGGGATTGAATACTTACATCAAGGGTGTGACATGCAAATTCTGCATTTATCAAGCCACACAATATTCTTTTGGATAAAGACTTTACACCAAAAGTTTCGGATTTTGGCCTTGCAAAATTGTATTCAACAAATGAAAGTGTTGTATCTCTCACTGCAGCTCGAGGAACATTAGGATACATTGCTCCAGAGTTGTTTTATAAAAATGTTGGACATGTGTCGTATAAGGCTGATGTTTATAGTTTTGGAATGTTGTTGATGGAAATGGTGGGAAAACAAAGGCATTTTAGTAGACATCAAGAGGAAGATCTAAGTGAATTATTCTTCCCGTCATGGATTTATGACCGAATTGAACAAGGAGAAGATATGGAAATGGGAGATGTCACAGAGGATGAAAAAAAATATATATGGAAGATGGTCATAGTTGCATTGTGGTGTGTGCAAATGAAGCCCATGGACCGCCCTTCTATGAGCAAAGCACTCGACATGTTGGAAGGTGATGTTGAACTATTGCAACTACCTCCTAAACCTACCTTATATTCTCATGAAATATCAACTTTGGATCGGGAGAACAAACTAATGGGGGTTCCAATTTCCTCACATAATGCAAGTATTACAATTAGCTTAGATGGGAGATAACTCAACAATGTATTTACTTGCAAATGCTCTCTCTCTCTCTCTTTCTCTCTCTCTCTCTCTCTCTATATATATATATATATATATATGCAAATTAATGTGCCATCGAAACAACATATAAGCCAATTCCCCTTGTTTTTAAATTCTTAGGTATATAGTTATAAAGCTTGGAGAGGTTTGAGTAATTTATTTTGTAATGCATCGATTAGCAGCAACCCTCACAATTCAAAATTCAAAGGCCAATTTTCAGCATCTCTTCT
The DNA here is from genome assembly GCA_037355405.1 of Vitis amurensis. Classification (NCBI taxonomy): domain Eukaryota; kingdom Viridiplantae; phylum Streptophyta; class Magnoliopsida; order Vitales; family Vitaceae; genus Vitis; species Vitis amurensis. Next base: position 10,268,021 of record CM074691.1, on the reverse strand, counting down.
TAGTTGACATGTAGCCAAATTGATAGGAATGCATTTTTATATTATGAAAATCACAATGCTAAATTGATGTAACTTCTGCCTCTAAATGGGGTTGTTTATTTAATTTTTATTTTTTGAATTAAATGAATAAGAAATACCCTGACAAAGGGTTGTCTCATTATATGATCCAACACCTAGTTTAAAAAGAGTTTCAGCTCCTTTAACCATGTGAGATGCAAGAGAGGCATAAACTACTTTTTATAGGGGAATATTATAGGTAAATCTGGTACTGGGGTAGTAAAAATATTACGTGTTGGAAGGCTGCCATATTGCTCTTAGTCAATGAGAATGGTGGTGTTGGAATAGCAACGGAAGCAAAGAGAGGATAGGATTTATGTTTGTGTATTGCAAAAGCTTACATTAAGAAAAGAGAAAAAAAAAGTCACTTTTCCTTTCCGACATAATTGTCTTAGAAAAAATATCATGTTAATAACAAATACTTTGAAAAGTGTGCAAGACTAATCAAGTAAAAATAAAAATATACAGTTTTAGTTTGAAATTCATGCAAGGCTTGACAAAAAGTAATATACTTGAATGTTATCATTTGATAGGTAGACCAAATGATACAATGCAAGCAAAAGTTTCTTGATTCATGGAGCTATAGAACAACATATAAGTTATCATGATGCTTGCGTATCCACCATTTAAGTCTCCAATTGTTATTTATTTCTTTACAAATCGTGATAATTTTTCCTATGAAGTATCTTCAATATCAAGCCAATCCATAAGTTCCCTTTAAAGCCAGTATTAATTCTCTTGTCCATTTATTATATTTTTGTTAAAAAAAAATCTCTCTCACAAACAATATTATCTAAATAGCAACAATAACCTTACATTGATGAATGAGTACAACATGATCAATATCTAGGCTGCACGCTCATAATAATAAAAAAGATAAATTAGTTTTCACTCTATTAATTCTGAGATGACTGCCAACTCTTGTTGAAGAGATCTTTTATGCCTTCTAATGTTTGTTCTTGTTGAACCTATGGAAGAAAAAGGGTTGGGTGGCATGGTTAAATTGTCTCTTGCTTCCAACATTTGACTCACAACTTCTATAGAAGAGTGATCTATTGGATACCATTGAATGCACCAAAGTCCCATAATTGTTTGCTTCTTTGCAATTTTAATGTCTTCCTCTTCCTCAATTCGAATACACACCTCTTCCCCGTATCCAATTGATTATAAACCCATTCGGGAAGTATACTTGGCTAGTCTTCTCCATTGTGACATCAATATTCTTCCTTCCTCCTACCATTTCCAGTAGCAACATTCCAAATCTATAAATATCTGACTTACAGGACACATTTCCAAAGTTCCTTGATAATACTTTTGATGCAATATAGCCCATGGTCCCTCTTCTTGTGTTATCATTGAAACTGCACTTTGTTCCTTGGAACACAATTTGGCTAGACCAAAATCAGAGATTTTTGGATTGAAGTTTTGATTAAGCAAAATATTATGAGGTTTGATATCAAAATGGAGAATTCTTTTATCATAACCTTGGTGAAGATACTCAATTCCTTTGGCTATGCCTAAAGCAATATTTAAAAGCTTCTCCCATCTAAGTTAACAACCCTTGACAAATTTTGAAAATACATACTTCTCCAAAGACTCATTTGGTAAGAACTCATAAATTAAAGCTTGTTTAACTCCATCAGCACAAAATCCAACCAAGTGAACCACATTGACATGATGGATCCTACCCATTGTTCCCACTTCATTTATGAACTCTTCTCCATTTTCTTTTGAATCGTTTAGGATCTTTAACATCACTAGAAAGCCTTCCTTTATACACAGTTCCATAACCGCCTTGACCCAATTATTCAAGTCATTTTTTTTTTTCAATTCAAGAAATTAGGCAAAAAGCAATCATTTAGACCTAGTTTGACAACTTCCATAGGTCAGTCGTAGAGAACGATACCCGGAGTACTACAAAAGTCGTAGTGACTCTTTCTTAGGTTTTTTTTTTTGTTAGAGTTGCTACGTAAAAAGGCTTAATATTTTGGACAATAGAGAATCACAATCAAGAAAGTGGCATCGTTGCCAAGGACTAGCAATCATTGTAACTAGGATAAATTACATTGCTTTGTTTTAGTTCTTTTAATTTTCTTTAATTTTTAGTTGTTTTATTTCCATCTATTTTTTTCTCTATTTTATGCTTGGTTCAAAAAGCGATTTTTCACATAGACTTTAAAGAACAATTCAAGAATCTCAACTGGGCATGGGGCCACCAAGGGATTCAATAGTAATAATGATAGGCCACGAGTGCTTATCCAAGGGCAAAGAACTATGAGGAAGTTTCTCAATCCTCCCAGGCTGAGCACACCATCATGTTTTCTCATACCTCTAAATCAAAATCATATAATCATTCAACCTTAGTTGATTCCCTACAAACCCATTTTTAGGGGAATAAAAAAAGAAATCCCATACTCTCATATCAAGGAATTTGAAGAAATGTGTTCAACATTTCGAGAAGCCAACACTCCTTTGGAGATTCTCCGCATGAAGCTCTTTTCTTTAACATGGAAGGATAGAGCCAAGACTTAGCTAAATAGTCTTAGACCCAATCGCATCAAAAATTGGGAAGGACTACAATCAATGTTTTTATAGAAGTTTTTCCCACCACATAAGACGAGTGCATTAAAGAATGAGATCTCAAACTTCAGAGCTATGAAGGATGAGAAAATTTTTTCTTGTTGGGAAAGATTTATGGAGATGGTTACAGCATGCCCCTATCACAAATTCTATAACTGGATGTTAGTATCTTACTTTATGAGAGGGTGACAGACAACATTGATGAAGCAACTCCTTGAGACTATGTGCGGTGGAGATTTTATGAGTAAAAAACTTGATGAAGCATTTCAATTTCTAGATTCTATTACTAAAGTGTCAAAAAGTTAGGAATATCCTATCATTAAAGAACCATCTAGAGACAAAGCAGTGATAAAGCAAAAGCTAGTGGAATCTATACTCTTTTAGAGGGCTTAGATTAGAGGGCTAGTGGAATCTATACTCATCAGTGTATCTACTTGCAAATGCTCTCTCTCTCTCTCTCTTTCTCTCTCTCTCTCTCTATATATATATATATGTGCAAATTAATGTGCCATCTAAACATGTAAGCCAATTCCCTTTGTTTTTAAATTCTTAAGTATATATAATTATAAAGCTTGGAGAGGTTTGAGTAATTTATTTTGTAGTGCATCGATTAGCAACAACCCTCACAATTCAAAATTCATAGGCCAATTTTCAGCATTTCTTCTTAGTTGACATGTAGGATGATTGATAGGAATGCATTTTCATATTATGAAAATCACAATGCTAAATTGATGTAACTTCTGCCTCTAAATGGGGTTGTTTATTTAATTTTTATTTTTGAATGAAATAAATATGAAATACCCTAACAAAGGGTTGTCTCATTATATGATCCAACACCTAGTTTAAAAAGAGTTTCAGCTCCTTTAACCATGTGAGATGCAGGAAATGCAAAAACTACTTTTTATAGGGGAATATTATGGGTAAATCTGGTACTGGGGTAGTAAAAATATTACGTGTTGGAAGGCTGCCATATTGCTCTTAGTCAATGAGAATGGTGGTGCTAGAATAGCAACGGAAGCAAAGAGAGGATAGGATTTATGTTTGCGAATTGCAAAAGCTTATGTTAAGAAAAGAGAAAAAAAATGTCACTTTTCCTTTCCGACATAATTGTCTTAGAAAAAATATTATGTTAATAACAAATACTTTTGAAAGTGTGCAAGACTAATCAAGTAAAAATAAAAATATACGGTTTTAGTTTGAAATTCATGCAAGGCTTGACAAAAAGTAACATACTCAAACGTTATGTTTCAATACGTAGACCAAATGATACAATGCAAGCAAAAGTTTCTTGATTCATGGAGATATAGAATAACATATAAGTTATCATGCTTGCATATCCACCATTCAAGTCTCCAATTGTCATTTATTTCTTTACAAATTGTGATAATTTTTCCTATGAAGTATCTTCAATATCAAGACAATCCATAAGTTCCCCTTAAAGCCACTTATTAATTCTCATGTCCATTTATTATATTTTTGTTTTAAAAAAAATCCCTCTCACAAACAATATTATCTAAATAGCAACAATAACCTTACATTGATGAATGAGTACAACATGGTCCATATCTAGGTTGCATGCTCATAATAATAAAAAGGATAAATTAGTTTTCACTCTATTAATTATGAGATGGCTGCCAACTCTTGTTGAAGAGATCTTTTACACCTTCTGATGTTTGTTGTTGTTGAATCTATGGAAGCAAAAGGGTTGGGTGGCATGGTTAAATTGTCTCTTACTTCCAACATTTGACTCAACTTTTATAGCAGAGCGATCTATTGGATACCATTGAATGCACCAAAGTCCCATAATTGTTAGCTTCTTTGCAATTTTAATGTCTTCCTCTTCCTCAATTCGAATACACACCTCTTCCCCCGTATCTAACTAATTATAAACCCATTCTAGGAAGTATACTTGGCTAGTCTTCTCCATTGTGACATCAATATTCTCCCTTTCTCCTACCATTTCCAGTAGAAACATTCCAAATCTATAAATATTTGACTTATAGGACACATTTCCAAAGTTCCTTGATAATACTTTTGGTGCAATATAGCCCATGGTCCCTCTTGTTGTTATCATTGAAACTGCACTTTGTTCCTTGGAACACAATTTGACTAGACCAAAATTAGAGATTTTTGGATTGAAGTTTTGATCAAGCAAAATATTATAAGGTTTGATATTAAAATGAAGAATTCTTTTATCACAACCTTGGTGAAGATACTCAATTCCTTTGGCTATGCCTAAAGCAATATTTTGAAGCTTCTCCCACCTAAGTTTACAACCCCTGACAAATTTTGAAAATATATACTTCCCCAAAGACTCATTTGGTAAAGAATTCATAAATTAAAGCTCATTTAACTCCATTAGCACAAAATCCAACCAAGCGAACCACACTGACATGATAGATCCTACCCATTGTTCCCACTTCATTAATGAACTCTTCTCCATTTTCTTTTGAATTGTTTAGGATCTTTACTGCAACAAGAACATCACTAGAAAGCTTTCCTTTATACATAGTTCCATAACCTCCTTGACCTTATTTTTCCTTGAAATGATTTGTGATCTTCTTAACATCAGCTTAGGAGTATCTTGAGGGCTTGAGAGCTTTATAGTCTTCTAAAGCCTGTTCTATCTTTTTGTATTCTCTCTTTCTATTTTTGTTTGAGCTGTACACATGATAGTGTGATGACTACAAGCATCAGAAGACAGAAACTGAGGATTACCGCTGCATGTGATCAGAAAAAAAAAATAAAAATAAAAATAAAAGAAATAAAAGGTTTTTCTAAATAGATGCTGAAAGAGTCAAATACTAATCTTTTCTCTCTTCCTAATCCTTAACCAAAAGGAAGTATATATGAGTGAGTAGAAAAAGTCACCTGTAACCAGTTTGTTTTTTGATACACCTGTAAGGAAAATAATATAATTATTAGATTGTTAAGCTTGGTAAGCCCCTCTCATCACTACTGTGTGTCATAGGAAAATAATATAATTATTAGATTATTAGAAAAGGTTCAATCCTAAGTTAAGAAAATAATAATAAAAATAAGAGTTCAAGCATGGGAATTCTTGCTTCACGTTTTCCTCAATAATGATCACCTTTTCAAACATATTATTTTTCCTTCTGCTTTGATATTTTCAAGATCCAATTCCTATATAATTTATCCACAACAAACGAAACCCCCTAAAGTAAATAGTATGATCAGGATAACACAGAGGAAGCAGATTGATGATAGAGGAATGAATATTTTCTTGCCAAAAATATTATAATATTTGCCTACGCACAAGGGAGAATGTTTTTGATATTGAAACTCTTATAAAGAAAAAAAAAAATTAGGGAAAGTGTAAAGTATTTGAAACTAACGTATTTGTTTATGGGATATATTCATATTGCAACATATAATATTATGTTTGTAATTAAGTACTAAAAGTGTAAGGAAATAAATAAAAACTCAACTAATTTACATATTAAAAAAGTTGAAATTTGTTCACTATTCATTTTAAACAAAATATTATTAAAAATTATTATTTTAAATTATTATTATTCATTTTTAAACCAAAGAATTATGAAGATCTTTTAATATCCTTATGTTTCTAATATATACTAAAATAGTTTTTTTTTATAAAAAATATCATTTATAATTTTATTATAATATTATTATTCATGTTTTACTAAAAGCTATATATTGATTTTTTAATTTATTTATAATTATAAAACCATTTCAATTACATTTAAACTATATTATATAAATTGACTTTACAATGTTCTTACAAAATCAAAACAAAAAAATATATATATTTTTAAAAATAACTTATCCAAATAAGTTTTTTATTTATCATTTTTTTAATTTTTTTTTTTTAAAAACAGCTTGTTAAACATCCTTATTTTTATAAAATACTAGAAAATTGTTTTTTTTTTTTAAATTAAAAGCAGTTTTTGGAAACAAGTTTTAGAAAATATGGTAAAATGGGCTGTTAGTCATAGACATTTCAACAATAGTCTGGTCATTGTGAGGTTGTTTTCTCCATCAACAATACTGCACTTATTATTGCCAAAACAAATTGATGAAGAAACCTTATTGTATAGATAAGCTGCCTCACAATCAAAAGGTTGAGTTAAATTTGGTACAAATTCTTTCCAGCCCATACTCATATTTAGCCCAACCTGAAAAGCAAAGTCTCTAAAGCAGGGATTTTCAGACAACCATCCCAAGCCCAGCCCAAAAACTACTTTTTATAGGGGAATATTATGGGTAAATCTGGTACTGGGGCAGTAAAAATATTACGTGTTGGAAGGCTACCATATTGCTCTTAGTCAATGAGAATGGTGGTGCTGGAATAGCAACATAAGCAAAGAGAGGATAGGATTTATGTCTGTGTATTGCAAAAGCTTAGGTTAAGAAAAGGGAAAAAAAAAATTCACTTTTCCTTTCCGACATAATTGTCTTAGAAAAAATATTATGTTAATAACAAATACTTTTAAAAGTGTGCAATACTAATCAAGTAAAAATAAAAATATAAGGTTTTATTTTGAAATTCATGCAAGGCTTGACAAAAAGTAACATACTCGAATGTTATCAGTTTCAATACGTAGACCAAATGATATAATGCAAGCAAAAGTTCCTTGATTCATGGAGATATAGAACAATAAAGAAGTTATCATGCTTACATATCCACCATTTAAGTCTCCAATTGTCATTTATTTCTTTATAAATCGTGATAATTTTTCCTATGTAGTATCTTTGATATCAAGCCAATCCATAAGTCCCCCTTAAAGCCACTTATTAATTCTCCTGTCCATTTATTATATTTTTGTTTAAAAAAAAAAAATCTCTCTCACAAACAATATTATCTAAATAGAAACAATAACCTTACATTGATGAATGAGTAAAACATGGTCAATATCTAGGTTGCATGATCATAATAACAAAAAGGATAAATTAGTTTTCACTCTATTAATTTTGAGATGACAACCAACTCTTGTTGAAGAGATCTTCTATGCTTTCTGATGTTTGCTCTTGTTGAATCTATGGAAGCAAAAGAGTTGGGTGGCATGGTTAAATTGTCTCTTGCTTCCAACATTTGACTCACAACTTTTATAGAAGACCGATCTATTGGATTCCATTGAATGCACCAAAGTCCCATAATTGTTAGCTTCTTTGCAATTTTAATGTCTTCCTCTTCCTCAATTCGAATACACCTCTTCCCTGGTATCTAACTGATTATAAACCCATTTTGGGAAGTATACTTGGATTGTATTCTCCATTGTGACATCAATATTCTTCCTTCCTCCTCCCATTTCTAGTAGAAGCATTCCAAATCTATAAATATCTGACTTATAGAACACATTTCCAAAGTTCCTTGATAATACTTCTGGTGCAATATAGCCCATGCTCCCTCTTGTTGTTATCATTGAAACTGCACTTTGTTCCTTGGAACATAACTTGGCTAGACCAAAATTAGAGATTTTTGGATTGAAATTTTGATCAAGCAAAATATTATGAGGTTTTATATTAAAATGGAGAATTATTTTATCACAACCTTGGTGAAGATATATACTCAATTCCTTTGGCTATGCCTAAAGCAATATTTTGAAGCTTCTCCCACCTAAGTTAACAACCCTTGACAAATTTTGAAAATATATACTTCTCCAAAGACTCATTTGGTAAGAGCTCATAAATTAAAGCTCGATTAACTCCATCGCCACAAAATCCAACCAAGTGAACCACATTGACAAGATGGATCCTAGTTATTGTTGCCACTTTATTAATGAACTCTTCTCCATTTTCTTTTGAATTGTTTAGGATCTTTACTGCAACAAGAACATCACTAAAAACCTTTCCTTTATACACAGTTCCATAACCTCCTTGACCTAATTTTCCTTGAAATGATTTGTAATCTTCTTAACATCAGCATAGGAGTATCTTGACGACTTGAGAGCTTTATAGTCTTCTAAAAACTGTTCTATCTTTTTTGTATTCTCTCTTTCTAATTTGTCTGAGCTATACACATGATAAGAGTGTGATGACTACAAGCGTCAGAAGGCCAAAACTGAGGATTACCGCTGCATGTGATCAGAAAAAAAATAAAATAAAAATAAAAAAGAAAGAAAAGGTTTTTCTAAATAGATGCTAAAAGAGTCAAATACTAATATTTTCTCTCTTCCTAATCGTTAACCAAAAGGAAGTATATATGACTGAGTAGAAAGTCACCTGTAACCAGTTTGTTTTTTGATACACCTGCAAGGAAAATAATACAATTATTAGATTGTTAAGCTTGGTAAGACCCTCTCATCACTACTATGTGTGTCACAATGATCACCATGAAACTACCACACTGGTTCAATCCTAAGTTAACAAAATAATAATAAAAATAATGACTGTTATGCTATTTCAAACATAAAATGCAAAGTCAAAGAAAAGAAAAAATATATATATATTTTATTTATAATTATATTTTCCTTCCCTCTTTTGTTATTATTTTTCCTTCTTCTTTGATATTTTCAAGATCCAATTCCTATATAATTTATCTACAACAAACAAAGCCCCTAAAGTAAGTAGTATGATCAGGAAATAGCATAGAGGAAGTAGATTGATTATAGAGGAATGAACATGATCAGTATTTTGTTTATCATCCGAATAATTCTTGCTTTCAAGATTGCAGATTGCAAAATTCTTTTGCTTGAATAAAGGATTTCTCTTTGTTCAGTTGATCAAAATTGGATTTGAATCGAAATTTCAGTTCTATGAAATTCAAAATTTTACTTTTTCCATGGAATTATATTTTTGAATTTGAAAGAATTTCATTTAATCCAAGTCCATGGAATACAATGAATTCAAAATACTGAAAATTGATGTTTTGTGCAAGCAAATGCATCCGATTTTCTCTCCCATTGAAACAAATGTATTTGTTTGATTTGATAACTAAATGTTGTGATTATAAACTCAAAAATATTTGTTTCTTTTTTTTTTTTTTTTCATTTTGATCTATCAGTCATAAAAATCATTGGAGGATGCTTTGTACTCAGGATCTCTTAGTCTTTTTTACTATTTAATCTACAAGTTTCGACAGACACATTTATCATTAGATGATGATATCAAAGAGTTTCTTCAAAATCACAAAAATCTCTAGCCCATCAGGTGCTCATATTCACATTTAAAGAAGATAACGAATAGTTTCATGAATAAGTTAGGTCAAGAAGGCTTTGGCTCTATGTACAAAGGAATACTTCAAAGTGGTCATGTAGCAATAAAAGTATTGGTCATGTCAAAAGCTAATGGACAAGATTTTATCAATGAAATTACTACAATTGGAAGGATTCACCATATTAATATAGTGCAACTTGTTGGATTTTGCGTGGAAGGTTCAAAGTGGGTCCTTATATATGACTTTATACCAAATGGGTCACTTGATAAGTTTATCTTCCTCAAGGGAGAAAAAAACATTCCTTTAAGTTGGGACAAATTGTACAAAATAGCAGTTGAAGTAGAGCGTATGATTGAATATTTATATCAAGGGTGTGACATACAAATTCTGCATTTTGATATCAAGCCACACAATATTCTTTTTGGATGAAGACTTTACTCTAAAAGTTTCAGATTTTGGCCTTGCAAAATTGTATTCAACAAATGAAAGTGTTGTAACTCTCACTGCAGCCCGAGGAACATTAGGATACATTGCTCCTAAGTTGTTTTATAAAAATGTTGGACATGTATCCTATAAGGCTGATGTTTATAGTTTTGGAATGTTGTTGATGGAAATGGTGGGAAAACAAAGGCATTTTAGTAGACATGAAGAGGAATGTCTAAGTGAATTATTCTTCCCATCATGGATTTATGATCGAATTGAACAAAGAGAAGATATGGAAATGGGAGATGTCATAGAGGATGAAAAGAAATATATATGGAAGATGGTCATAGTTGCATTTTGGTGTGTGCAAATGAAGCCCATGGACCGTCCTTCTATGAGCAAAGCACTTGACATGTTGGAAGGTGATGTTGAATTATTGCAACTACCTCCTAAACCTACCTTATATTCTTATGAAATATCAGCTTTGGATCAGGAGAACAACCCAATGGGGGTTCCAACTTCCTCGCATAATGCAAGTATTAAAATTAGCTTAGATGAGAGGTAACTCAACAATGAATCTACTTGCAAATGCTCTCTCTCTCCCTCCCTTTCTCCCTCTCTCTCTCTCTATATGTAAATTAATGTGCTATCTAAACAACATGTAAGCCAATTCTCTTTGTTTTTAGATTCTTAGGTATGTATAGTTGTAAAGCTGGGAGAGATTTGAGTAATTTATTTTGTAATGCATCTATTAGTAGCGACCCTCACAATTCAAAATTCATAGGCCAATTTTCAGCATTTTTTCTTAGCTAACATGTAGGATTATTAGGTTTGCATTTTTTTATGATGAAAATCACAATGCTAAATTGATGTAACTTCTGCCTCTAAATGGGGTTGTTAATTTAATTTTTATTTTTGAATGAAATGGTTATGAAATACCCCAAGAAAGGGTTGTCTCATTATATGGCCTAATACCTAGTTTATAAAGAGTTTCAGCTCCTTGGTTTAATCATGTGAGATGCAAGGGAGGCAGAAACTACTTTTTATAGGGGCATATTATAGGCAAATCTGGTACTATGGTGGTAAAAATATTACGTGTTGGAAGCCTGCCATATTGCTCTTAGTTAATAAGAATGGTGGTGCTGGAATAGTAACAGAAGCAAAGAGAGGATAGGATTTATGTTTGTGTATTGCAAAAGGTTGGGTTAAGAAAAGAGAAAAAAATGTCACTTTTCCTTTTGACATAATCGTCTTAGAAAAAATATTATGTTAATAACAAACACTTCTAAAAGTGTTCAAGACTAATCGAGGAAAAATAAAAGTAAACGGTTTTAGTTTGAAACTCATGCAAAGCTTGACAAAAAGTAACATACACGAATATTATCAGTTCCAATACGTAGAAGAAATGATACAATATAAGCAAAAGTTCCTAGATTCATAGAGATATAGAACAACATATAAGTTATCATGCTTGCATATCCATCATTTAATTCTCCAACTGTCATTTATTTCTTTACAAATCATGATAATTTTTCCTATGAAGTATCTTTGATATCAAGCCAATCCATAAGTTCCCTTAACGCTACTTATTAATTCTCCTGTCCATTTATTATATTTTTGTTTAGAAAAAATCTCTCTCACAAACAATATTATCTAAATAGCAACAATAACCTTACATTGATAAATGACTACAACATGGTCAATATCTAGGCTGCACACTCATAATAATAAAAAAAGATAAGTTACTTTTCACTCTATTAATTCTGAGATGACGGTCAAATCTTGTTGAAGAGATCTTTTACATCTTTTAATGTTTGTTCTTGTTGAATCTATGGAAGTAAAAGGGTTGGGTGACATGGTTAAATTGTCTCCTTCTTCCAACATTTGAATCACAACTTTTATGGAAGAGGAATCTATTGGATACCATTGAATGCACCAAAGTCCCACTATTGTTAGCTTCTTTGCAATTTTAATGTCTCCCTCTTCCTCAATTTGGATACATACCTCTTCCCCCTTATCTAACTGATTAAAAACCCATTATGGGAAGTATACTTGGCTAGTCTTCTCCATTGTGACATCAATATTCTTCCTTCCTCTTATCATTTCCAGTAGCAACATTCCAAAACTATAAATAATTAACTTGTAGGACACATTTCCAAAGTTCCTTGATAATACATTTGGTGCAATATAGCCCATGGTCCCCCTTGCTGTTGTCATTGAAACTACACTTTGTTTCTTGGAACGTAATTTGGTTAGATCAAAATCAGAGATTTTTGGATTAAAGTTTTGATCAAGCAAAATATTATGAGGTTTGATACCATAATGGAGAATTCTTTTATCACAACCTTGGTCAAGATATTCAATTCCTTTAGCTATGCCTAAAGCAATATTTTGAAGCTTCTCAGCTAAGTGAACAGTCCTTGATAGATTATGAAAATATATACTTCCCCAAATACTCATTTGGTAAAAACTCATAAATTAAAGCTCGCTTAACTCCATCAGTACAAAATCCAACCAAGTGAACTATATTGACATGATGGATCCTACCCATTGTTCCCACTTCACTAATGAACTCTTCTCCATTTTCTTTTGAATTGTTTAGGATTTTGACTGCAATAAAAGCGTCACTAGAAAACTTTCCTTTATACATAGTTCCATAACTGCCTTGACCCAATTTTTCCTTGAAATGATTTGTAATCTTTTTAATATCAGCAAAGGAGTATCTTGAGGGCTCGAGAGCTTTATAGTCTTCTAGAAACTGTTCAATCCTTTTTGTATTCTCTCTTTCTAATTTGTCTGAGCTATACGAATGAGAAAGTGTGATGACTACAAGCACCACAAAACAGAAACTGAGGATTACCGCTGCATGTGATCAGAAAAAAAAAATGAAGAAAAGGTTTTTCTAAATAGATGCTGAAAGAGTCAAATACTAATCTTTTCTCTCTTCCTAATCCTAAGTTAAGAAAATAATAATAAAAATAAGAGTTCAACCATGGGAATTCTTGCTTCACGTTTTCCTCAGTAATGATCCAGCTTTTCAGACATAATGCAAAAAGTCAAAGAAAAGAAAAATATATGTACATATTTTATTTATAATCATATTTTCCTTCCCTCTTCTCTTATTATTTTCCCTTCTGCTTTGATATTTTCAAGATCCAATTCCTATATAATTTATCTACAACAAACAAAACCCGCTAAAGTAAGTAGTATGATCAGGAAATAGCACAGAGGAAGCAGATTGATTATAGAGGAATGAATTCATATAGTACCTTTTTCTGGCTTATCAATACATTCAGTTTCAGGTTCTTTGCCAACATTGCTCTTCAGTCTGCGTTTCTTATCTTCTCCTTCGCAGTTTCCACATATCAATTCTGACCATGTTGAGGAAAAATAATTTTCCCCATTAACTATATCATCTGGGAGCGTAACGTTGTAAATCTTGTGGCAAGAGGATAGATCCAAGCTTTCAAGATAATAGTAAGAACCAACAACATAGACTGGGTTGCTGAGGAGAATGGTGCAAGGGATGGACAAAAAGTAATTTGAGTAGTCTGTTTTATTTGAGGAACAACTGGAACAAGGTGCAGTCACTTAGGTGGTTGGAAGGTGTAAGTTTGAACCGGAAGGGAGAAGCAGACTAAGTAGGGTTTTGAAGCCGTCTTTGGAGGTTTATGAAATTTATTTGCGTGAGTTATAATATTTTTTAAACAAAGGATTACTTTACCAGTATATCATACGGTATGGAAGTCAACAAATTTGTCCACCACTACTTCTTGACCTCATCCTTCAACTAATTGTTCTTCATTGTTCTTCATTGCTTGTAGTCATTCCCTTTGCATATGCCTTTGGTTTATACTCACTTTAAAAGTAGTCATTACATGAAAACCCCCATGTCAAAGCACACACTACGATGAGAAGAATGCTTCATTGTAGTCTAATTGATGAAAGAGGCAATAAAGGAACCCTAAATGTGTTCATCTACATCATTTATTTTATCCAATGAAAAGGCATCAACAACCATTGATGTAATCTAGTAGCTAAAACAAAAATGTAAAAATAATAAGGATTCAAGAATTGGTACATTTCAGATCACTACAAGAGACTTTTTAAGTAGCTACAAGCCAAGAATAAAGTGCAAACTAGCAGGAGATAGACTCAACAAGCGATCACAACACCTTCTCTCCTTGTCAGCCGACCTTTGAACAATTGAGCCGAACCTAACCCAATGGTGTAGTTAATACTTGGGTCAAGCCTACTTCCCTTGGAAGTTGTGCAAATGGTCTAGGAAGAATTTGTAGTGAAGCACTCCAATGCTATAAGCACCTGCAAATCAAAGAAAGGGAACAGACAAAAACCATTTTTTGTTACGCTACAAGAACTAGACCAAGAGCAGGACTCGTAAAATCACAGTAATACAAAATTGAAGGTCCAAAACCAATGGTCTATTTGCAAGAAATGACAAATCAAATTAATGAAACACAAATCACAATCATTTTAAATAGAACATGTGATTTATCTTAGCCTAATGTTAATATAAACCTACAGAACTCTAGAAGATGTGTTAATGAACCAGGAAATATTCAAAGAAATCATAAAAGTGATCTATCTTAGCCTAATGTTAATATAAAAAGATTTATAATAGCAAGAACATATGATTCTCCATTTGGTTGTTGCTATGAGAAATTGAAATATTGAATCCAACATCCAACAAATGAAAAAGACAAACAATTTCTTATCTTTTCGAAACTACAAAGCAAGATAAGGGCTTCAAAGTGTTTACCCTTTTTCATGGTCTTAGTTTTTTATCAACCAAAATGGAGAAAAAAAAAATATACAGTTGAGAATCACTGGGAAAAAATGGAGAAAATTAATGAGTTTCATATTGAATAGTGAAAAAAATAATGATAAATGCAAGTGAGCATCAAGATAAGGGAACAAGAAAAATCACTTCAAGACCAAATTTGGAACCCATATCGAATTCAGAAAAAATACAAGAAACCCATATCAAAATCAACAATAAAGAGGAAGAAAAACACCAAGGCAAAACAATATAAATTAAATACAAGATGAAAGCTATGAAAATTCCAGCCCATCTAAATGGACTTTCACATCTTTTTATTTTATGTCTATTGGCTGTTTTCACTTAGAGAGTCACACAACTTGCAATCAAAAAGGTTTTGAGTTAAATTATGTACAAAAGCAAAGTCTCTAAAGCAGGGATTTTCTTACAACCATCCCAAGCCCAGCCCAATAAATTCATTGGGTTGTAAGTTGTAATCCATAATAGATTTTTGCAGGGACAGAAAAATAATAAAATAGATAAGTTTATTAAAATAATGGCTGGCCTTGATTTTTTTTTTCTTTTTTCTTTTTTTAAGAGCTAATTCATGAGGTTGGGTAGTTAAACAAAAAAAATTTAAATGAGAGGATAATAATTGATAATTGGATAAATAACTCCGTTAATGACGTGTTTACTCCATTTCTCGTAATAAAATCAATAAGTTTGATTCCTACTTCAACCATTACACTTACTTGGTAGATGGTGAAATGGGGTGCATATTTATTATAGACTTAAAAATTTAGAAATAAATACCTATAATAATTTAAATATTATAATTTGATCTTTTAAATATTTAAATATTTTTTTAAGTCATTCAACTTATCTTAGAATTTGATATATTTAAGTATTTTTAAACCCATTAAAATTAGAAACATAAAGATAAATGAGTTATTAAAAAAATAATCTTGAAATATTATTTAGAAAAATAAAAAAAAATTCATACTAATATAATCATTAAACTAAGTTATATAAAAAAACAATAAAGAGATTTTTTTATAAGGCTATCACGATAAATGCATACTTTTTTTTTTATTATTTCTTACTATGAAGAAATAGTTAAAATCAATTATTTTTATTGTTATTCAATTTCTAGACAATTATTTAAATACTTCAATACTTCAATCACATTGTTGATTTTGATTCTATTTCCTTTCATTTTGTGGTTTTTCTTTTTCCTTGCAAGATATCTCAAACTAGGAATAGCCACAATTAAGAAGAAGGCAGAGGGTTGTAGGGATAAACGAGAAAGCACACATTGAAAATTCTTATTGATACTATTTTTAAATATACATGAGTGTTGACTTGATGTATATGGCAATAACAAAAATGTTGCTATAGAAAATTCTAGTCTATAGCAATTACAAAGAATATATACACTGATCAAGCCTTGATTTGAGGAATTCATATTGCACTAGAATTTTCTTTGGAATCTCCCTTATTGGGTGCATTGGAATAATATCTTCTAGAAATGTTGTTGTTGCTATTACCAGAATTATCTTTATCATGCCCTTGCAAAAGTGGGCATCCTCGGAGGACACCAATCTTGGACCATAATAAGAGCAACCGTTGGTGTGATAGGGGCTTGGTTAGGGCATCAACAAGCTGATCTTGGGAGGAGACATGAGATACACTAAGATTACCATTATTGACTTGGTCACGGACAAAATGAAAATTGATTTCAACATGTTTCATACGAGAATGGAAAACAGGATTGACACATAAGTAGGTGGTCCCCACATTATCACAGTATATAGTGGGTTGTTCTGGAAAAGAGACAATGAGTTCCATGAGTAAAGAGCGAATCCATGAAAGTTTAGTAGCAGTAAAAGCAACTGCTTGGTACTCTACTTCAATGGATGAACAAGAAACAGAGCATTACTTCTTAGAAGCCCATGAAATTGGATTGTGGTCAAAGAAGACAATGTAGGCAATGGTTGACGTCCTATCATCTTTATTCCCAACCCAATTAGAATCAAAGAAGGCATGGAGATGAAGTGGGGAGTTCTTGCGTAAAAAGAGACCATGTGAGATGGTACCTTTCAAGTAACAAAGAAGATGTTTGATAGCAACCCAGTGGGCAAGGGTGGGTTGATGCATGAACTATGAGAGTTTGTTGATTGTGAAAGAAATATTAGGACGTGTAATAAACTAGTACTATAAGCTACCAACAACCTATCGATATTCAGTAGCATCAGAAAGGTTTGCACTATCATGGAGAGATAAAACGGAGTTGGTGGAAAGAGAAATGTGAACTTCCTTAACACCAGACATTTTGGTACAAGAAAGAACATCCTAAATGTACTTACTTTGAGTAAGTAACAACCCATGTGCAGTGGTAAGAACTTCAACACCTAAGAAGTAATGAAGTGCCCTAAGATCTTTAATGGGAAACCTTGTAGATAACCGTTGGACAAAACTTGTAAGAAAAAAGTAGTGATTACCAATGAGAATAAGATTATCCACATAAACAAGCAAATAAGCAATGATGCCATCATAAGCATAAATAAATAAGAAGGTGTCTGATCGAGCATTAGAGAAACCAGTAGAGAGGAAAAAAAAATTTCAACTCATTATACCTTGCACGAGGAGCTTGTTTGAGTCCATACAAAGCCTTCTATAATTTGCAGACATGATCGGGGAAATTTAGATGAACAAAGCCAGGTGGTTGATTCATGTAGACATCTTTTGAAAAAGAACCATGAAGAAATGCATTATTCACATCAAGTTGCTGAATAGACCAATTTTGTGAAAGTACAAGGCAAAGAGCAAGGCGAACAATGGTAGGCTTGATAAGTGAACTGACAGTGTCGATGTAGTCAAGGCCAGGTCATTGGTGAAAGCCTTCGGCCATAAGACGGGCATTTTATTTAGAAATTGAGCTATCAAGATTTTTCTTAACTCGAAAAACCCACTTGCAACCAATGAGATTATGTTGAGACACAAGTAGGTTCGATAAGAGAATGGGGTGAAGAAAGAGTAGAAATAAAAAGGGTTTTAGGTTTGAAAATATTATTTTGAGAACATGTAACCATGGGGTGAGTATGAGTAGGAGGATAACAACATATCTGTTGTGGTACACTCTAATGAATGAGAGGTGGGCGAGGTTTAGTGGAAAAGGGCTCTTCACGAACAAGAGCATCACTAAGGGAAGGAGTAGAATCTAACAATGATAAAGATGACAAAGAGAGAGATGGGCAAGAGGGAACGTGGGAGCCTATAGGCAATGGAGAGAATGACCCAGGGGATTTGTGAATAAGGGAAGAAAAGGAATCAATGAGGAAAGGTTAAGAAGATAAGGGTTGAGAGAGATTAAGAATCGCAATGGAAAATAAAGGTGTGGGGTTGACTGGTTGGTACCAATTCTGAACATTGTCCGATGTTAATCTGGACAAGTTTTGGTCAAACAAAGAATAAGGAAAGATATTTCAAGAAAATCAACATGTCGAGATATGTAAAAACGTTTCGTTGAAGGATCAAAGCAACAATAGGCACTTCAATTCTTTGAGTAACCAAGAAAAATACATGGTTTCGACCTTGGGTCAAGTTTATGTTTAATGTATGGCTTCAACCAAGGATAACAAAGGCACTCAAAAACCCTCAACTTTGACTAATTCGAGGAGCAACCAAACAATTTTGCAAAAGGAGTGTGAAAAGATAGTGTGAAAGTGGGCATGTGATTGATAAGGTATGCAATAGTCATGAAGGCATAAGACCAAAATTGAAAATGGAGAGAGGCTTGTGTCAGGAGTGTGAGACCAGTTTCTCTAATGTGGTGATGACGACATTCAGAGAATCCATTATGTTCAGGTGTATATGGAGGCATGATAAAATGACTTATACCATGAGATTCAATTTTTTTTTTTAAGAGTGAGAAACTCACCTCCACCATAGGAAATGATTGGTTTTTGAAATATTTTTCAACTACCAATTTAAACTTTTGAACAAAATGGGAACATCTAATTTGAATTTAGTTGGAAACAACCAAAATATTTTGTGAAATGGTCAATGAACACAACATAATAATGAAAACCATCAAATGATTGAATAGGAGATGACCCCCAAACATCTGAATATATTAATTCAAGAGGTACATGACTTGTCAAAGTAGAAACATAAAAAGGAATTTTATGCAACTTATTACATTTGCAAGCATTACAAGCAACTTCACCATGTAAGGAAGAAGACAAAGGTAACTTATCAGATGAGACAATTTGTTGGAGAATTTTGATGAAGGGATGGCCAAGACGATTGTGTCATTACTTTAAAGAGGTTTCAAGATGGCAAACGCAAGGATAGTTATCGATAAAGTCACACGTGATGGTCATTCATAGACTCCATCTCGATTACGCCCTATCACTAGTGGTGCCCTGTTTGAAGATCTTTCACCACAAAAGAAAAAGTTAGAAACTCAACTAAGATATGGTTAGATTGACAAGGTCGTGAAAAGCTGTTGAAAAAATTATTGCAATTGTGGCTACAATGACGATGGAAAGACACAAAACCTCAGGCAATGCTTAGTTGTATAACCCTATTCATCACATAGATGACAATACCCTTTATAAGGCTTTGGGTTAGAGTTTCTATTTGGATTCTGACTTTATTTAGTATTGCTATTACCACCAGTGTTGTAAAATCTACCTTACTTATAGGGGTTGTAGTTGCTTCAATTATTGGGATTCTATTTGGTTGCTATATATGCAGTGATGTTGTTTTGTTTTGTTTCAAGCCTTCTCTTTTGAGATAACCTGCATGAGCAAGTAGTTTGTCATGAAGTTCCTTGAAGGTAATAGAGGTCTCACATGCTCTCATAGCAACAACAATCTCCTTGAATTCACTATTGAGACCATCAAGAATGTGTATAATGAGGAAGGTTTCACCAATTGGGGCATCAACAAGTGCTAGAGCATCATCATAATCTTTTGATTGTTGCATGTACCGAGTAATAATGAGAGTATCATGTGAAAGATGAGTAAGATTTTCCTTTAGATGATGGATTCGAGTATGGGATGGTTTGGCATATGTAGTGCCAAGTTTCTTTTAGGATGCTTGGGATGATTCAGACAATGTAATGAACCGTGTAATGAAAGGAGAAATATATTCAGAAACAAAACCCAAAATTGCATTAAAAATGAGCTAGTCTTGACGAATCCAAAATAGGTAAGCGGGGTTAGGAATTTGAGTATTATTCTCGGTTATGGTTTTTGATGGACAAGGGGTTGATCCATCAATATAAACTTTGAGATTAAGACCAACAACCAACGAGTTGAATTGTGCTCTCCAAGTAGTATAGTTGTTGGATGTAAGTTTCAAGGGGGTTTGAGAAGCAACATTAATGGTGATGATTTGATTTTGAGAATCAAAGAGAAGAGAGGCTATTGAATCGATAGGAAAAGAAAGCTGATGAACCAGATTATGGTTTTTGGTGTGTTACGGGAAGGCTTTGATACCAAAACATTTCTAAATCATGTTTTGGTATGTATTCACTCTTTTTTTTTAGTTTTGATGGGTTTGATATGTTGGATGTACTATCTTTTTGTGAACATTTGATATACAAATATTATTAGATGATCAATGTATTATGAGTTATTCCAGAAACATTGTAGAAAAATGAGTTAAATATAATATGATTGTTATATTTATGGACAAAATATAAACAGGTTAATCTTACTTATTAATTCATAAGCATTACAAAAATCTATAACTAAAAGCAATCATATCTTCCACAATAATTTACAATGATGTGACACCATTACTCAAATGTGATGCATTTAATATGACATCATAACTCAAAGATGATGCATTTAATGTGACACCCTATCATCACTAGAAATATATGGTGTCACTTCCGAATGGGTCACTATTTATCTACTTTGGTGTCACTTCCAAATACGTCACCAATTGGTACCCTCTATGGTGTTAGTGGAGAAAGTGACGCTATGTTGTAGTGACACCCTATGTTTATGGTAACTTGTTATAAATGTCACCATATATCTTTTTTCTTGTAGTGTCAATTCCATTTTTTTTAATACTTCAAAACAATATCATTTTGACTATAAAATCTCCACATAATTTTAAAAATCAGACAACACCCCCTAGTTCAATCGGTTGAACCGCCAATCAAATTCCTTTCTTGTTTAGAGTATAGTTTAGTTCTATTTAAATGCTGACTGATCATGAGTTAGCTGACTTGGTGGTTGGTCCAATGAATTAATTGGTCAGTTCCATTTTTCTAATACTTCAAAATAATATAGTTTGACTATAAAAACTCAACATACTTTTAAAAATTAGGCCAGACCCCCTAGTCCAATTGGTTGGACTTCCATTCCTTATTCAAAGTAAAGTTTAATTATATTCTAATGTTGACTGGTCATGAGTTAGCCGACCTAGTGGTTGGCCCGAATTAACTAATTGATTTCATTTGTTTTAATACTTCAAAACAAAATCATTTTACCTATAAACCACGTCATTTTGCACTTACCTTGAGGTCAAAATTGATATTAGGATTTTTTTTTTTTAAATGACTAGTTTTATATTTAGTTATTTTTATTATTATTATGAAATTAAAAACATTTTTGTTTTCCAAGTATATATATATACAGACAAGGTTTCCTGATAACTCCAATGTACTTGGTTGTGGTTTGATAGACAAGGTTTCCTGATAACTCCAATGTACTTAGTTGTGGTTTGACAAGGTTTCCTTATAACTCCAATGTACTTAGTTTGGTTTTACGTTGATGATGACCCGCCGGCCAAATATGAAGAGAAAAAAAAAATAAAGAAAAAAGGAAGATTTTGAGTGGTTGATTGTGACACCAATGAAGACATCAAGTGGCTAGAAAGTTGATTTCTAAGCAGCTTTGCTCATTGGGTTGTAATTTTATCTTCAGAAACTTGGGGATGCCCCAAACCAAAGAAGCGTCTCTCTCTGCATCTGAACTTATGATGTTGAGAGAAGCAAAACTTGTGGGGGTAGGCCTCATAACACTCCTCCACTTTAGTTTTCTTTCATTTTGCGCTGCTAGTGAAAACCAGCCCTGCAGGCCCTCTTCTTGCGGAGATATTCAAAACATCAGCATCCCATTTCGATTAAAAGGAGATCCGCTCGGCTGTGGTCATCCTGATCCTGCATACGAATTGGTTTGTGAAAACAATCGTACCATCTTATATGGGAAATACTATGTCGAGGAGATCAATTACCATAACTACACCATCAGAGTAGTAGTTGCTGGGCTAGAGAAGAGCAACTGTTTCTCCCTTCCTCTCTATTCCTTGACAAAAGTTGATCTATATAGATATGAATATCTTGATGAACGTGATACTGTAGTTTTGATGAACTGCGCAAGACCAATCTTTGATCAATACTATATTCCTATTGTTCCCTGCAACCGCACCGATGCTACTTTCTCCTCCTCACAACCATATGCTTGTGCACTAGCTGCAGGCTACAAGCAGGTGAGAGATCTTCCATATTCGTGCACCATTGGCTCGACTGTTGTTACTGGCAGTTTCCTGGCTGTTTCAGAGCCCTGCAATCTTTCAAGCTCAGATTTGCAAGAAAAGCTGCTTGTGGGGCTCCAGCTTTTATTTTTGAGCTCCCTCTGCCATGAATGCAAAGGGAAAGACGAATGGTGCATACCAAATTTCAGCAACAACACTATACAATGCCTGGATGATGATGGAAGAAACTGTAAGTGCTGAAAATTTTTAAATCAAATGGCTGATGAACACTAATATCAATTTTAAAACAAAAAAAAAAAAAAAAAAATCATTGGAAATCCAACTATACATTGCAAGTATAAGTAAATAGGATAACCAGACGCAATCTTATGTTCGCAAGGGTCTTCAATTTCTATTACTAATTTCAGTTGCTTGGTTTAATCATGCAGGGCTTCAGAAGTTGAAAGATTTACTGGTGTCAGTGCAGTCTTTTTTTTGTAAGGCCTTTGGAGTTTCTTTCATCGTCTTTCATTTTTAGCTTTTGCCAACTATATCTTTCTTCTTTTGCCTTTCTCATTTTGAATTTTGTATCTTCTCTTGTTAACAGTCAATACACTTACAGGTCCCTATACAACTCAAGGTAATCCTTAATAGTTCCAATTATTGGGAGTTCATTTTATTTAAAAATCTTGAAATTGTTGCCTTGATTTGAACAATTATATTCTCGGAAGACAACTTTTTTCTTTTTTGTTTTAAATGAAGTGTTGTTTTACACTTGGCTTTGTATGTAAATGTAGACTGTACAATTCTTTTTCATTTCTGGTAATAAGGCTTTCGATCTTCTACAGCTAAAAGTACTGCTGATTACTGGCTTTAATGATGCAGGACGTGAAAATGCTTTTGACCAATCTGGGTTTTCTGGGACCATTATTGGAATTGGTACGGCTTTGATAGTTCCTTCCATCATCTTCCATGATTTACAAATTGAACTTTTCATCATCATGCTTCATATTTTCTAATGTTGTATCTACTTTTTCTCTAATAATAACAATCCCTCTTTTATGTGCCTCATTTCTAATTTAGTCCATGTTCTCTCTTATTAGGTGCCTGGCTTCTTGAAAAGACCGGCAAGACTTCAAAGTTCCAATTCTTACTTTGGTGTGGGATGAACATTATCAGTTTTTTGTCTATCATCGAGAATAATTTTTGCTTTCAAGATTGCAGATTGCAAAATTTTTTTGCTTGAATAAAGGATTTCTCTTGGTTTGGTTGATCGAAATTGGATTTGAATTGAAATTTCAGTCCTATGAAATTCAAAATTTTACTTTTTCTGTGGAATTATCTGTTTGAATTTGAAAGCATTTCATTTAATCCAAGTCCATGGAATATAATGAATTCAAAATACTGAAAATTGAAATTTTGTGCAAGCAAGTGCATCCGATTTCCTCTCCCATTGAAACAAATGTATTTGTTTGATTTGATAACTAAATGCATGTGATTATAAACTCTAAAATATTCATTTTTTCATGTTGATCTATTAGTCATAGCAATCATTGGAGGACGCTTTCTACTTGGGATATCTTGTCTTTTTGGCTATTTAATCTACAAGTTTCAACGGAGACATTTATCATTAGATGATGATATTGAAGAGTTTCTTCAAAATCACAAGAATCTCCAGCCCATCAGGTACTCATATTCACATTTAAAGAAAATAACCAACAATTTCATGAATAAGTTAGGCCAAGGAGGCTTTGGTTTCGTGTACAAAGGAATACTTGAGTGGCCGCATTGTAGCAGTAAAAGTATTGGTCATGTCAAAAGCCAATGGACAAGATTTTATCAATGAAATTGCCACAATTGGAAGGATTCACCATGTTAATATAGTACAACTTGTTGGATTTTGCGTAGAAGGATCAAAATGGGCCCTTATATATGAGTTTATGCCAAATGGGTCACTTGATAAGTTTATCTTCCTTAAAGGACAAAAACACATTCCTTTAAGTTGGGATAGATTGTACAAAATTGCACTTGGAGTAGGGCATGGGATTGAATACTTACATCAAGGGTGTGACATGCAAATTCTGCATTTATCAAGCCACACAATATTCTTTTGGATAAAGACTTTACACCAAAAGTTTCGGATTTTGGCCTTGCAAAATTGTATTCAACAAACGAAAGTGTTGTATCTCTCACTGCAGCTCGAGGAACATTAGGATACATTGCTCCAGAGTTGTTTTATAAAAATGTTGGACATGTGTCGTATAAGGCTGATGTTTATAGTTTTGGAATGTTGTTGATGGAAATGGTGGGAAAACAAAGGCATTTTAGTAGACATCAAGAGGAAGATCTAAGTGAATTATTCTTCCCGTCATGGATTTATGACCGAATTGAACAAGGAGAAGATATGGAAATGGGAGATGTCACAGAGGATGAAAAAAAATATATATGGAAGATGGTCATAGTTGCATTGTGGTGTGTGCAAATGAAGCCCATGGACCGCCCTTCTATGAGCAAAGCACTCGACATGTTGGAAGGTGATGTTGAACTATTGCAACTACCTCCTAAACCTACCTTATATTCTCATGAAATATCAACTTTGGATCGGGAGAACAAACTAATGGGGGTTCCAATTTCCTCACATAATGCAAGTATTACAATTAGCTTAGATGGGAGATAACTCAACAATGTATTTACTTGCAAATGCTCTCTCTCTCTCTCTTTCTCTCTCTCTCTCTCTCTATATATATATATATATATATATATGCAAATTAATGTGCCATCGAAACAACATGTAAGCCAATTCCCCTTGTTTTTAAATTCTTAGGTATATAGTTATAAAGCTTGGAGAGGTTTGAGTAATTTATTTTGTAATGCATCGATTAGCAGCAACCCTCACAATTCAAAATTCAAAGGCCAATTTTCAGCATCTCTTCTTAGTTGACATGTAGCCAAATTGATAGGAATGCATTTTTATATTATGAAAATCACAATGCTAAATTGATGTAACTTCTGCCTCTAAATGGGGTTGTTTATTTAATTTTTATTTTTTGAATTAAATGAATAAGAAATACCCTGACAAAGGGTTGTCTCATTATATGATCCAACACCTAGTTTAAAAAGAGTTTCAGCTCCTTTAACCATGTGAGATGCAAGAGAGGCATAAACTACTTTTTATAGGGGAATATTATAGGTAAATCTGGTACTGGGGTAGTAAAAATATTACGTGTTGGAAGGCTGCCATATTGCTCTTAGTCAATGAGAATGGTGGTGTTGGAATAGCAACGGAAGCAAAGAGAGGATAGGATTTATGTTTGTGTATTGCAAAAGCTTACATTAAGAAAAGAGAAAAAAAAAGTCACTTTTCCTTTCCGACATAATTGTCTTAGAAAAAATATCATGTTAATAACAAATACTTTGAAAAGTGTGCAAGACTAATCAAGTAAAAATAAAAATATACAGTTTTAGTTTGAAATTCATGCAAGGCTTGACAAAAAGTAATATACTTGAATGTTATCATTCGATAGGTAGACCAAATGATACAATGCAAGCAAAAGTTTCTTGATTCATGGAGCTATAGAACAACATATAAGTTATCATGATGCTTGCGTATCCACCATTTAAGTCTCCAATTGTTATTTATTTCTTTACAAATCGTGATAATTTTTCCTATGAAGTATCTTCAATATCAAGCCAATCCATAAGTTCCCTTTAAAGCCAGTATTAATTCTCTTGTCCATTTATTATATTTTTGTTAAAAAAAAATCTCTCTCACAAACAATATTATCTAAATAGCAACAATAACCTTACATTGATGAATGAGTACAACATGATCAATATCTAGGCTGCACGCTCATAATAATAAAAAAGATAAATTAGTTTTCACTCTATTAATTCTGAGATGACTGCCAACTCTTGTTGAAGAGATCTTTTATGCCTTCTAATGTTTGTTCTTGTTGAACCTATGGAAGAAAAAGGGTTGGGTGGCATGGTTAAATTGTCTCTTGCTTCCAACATTTGACTCACAACTTCTATAGAAGAGTGATCTATTGGATACCATTGAATGCACCAAAGTCCCATAATTGTTTGCTTCTTTGCAATTTTAATGTCTTCCTCTTCCTCAATTCGAATACACACCTCTTCCCCCGTATCCAATTGATTATAAACCCATTCTGGGAAGTATACTTGGCTAGTCTTCTCCATTGTGACATCAATATTCTTCCTTCCTCCTACCATTTCCAGTAGCAACATTCCAAATCTATAAATATCTGACTTACAGGACACATTTCCAAAGTTCCTTGATAATACTTTTGATGCAATATAGCCCATGGTCCCTCTTGCTGTTATCATTGAAACTGCACTTTGTTCCTTGGAACACAATTTGGCTAGACCAAAATCAGAGATTTTTGGATTGAAGTTTTGATTAAGCAAAATATTATGAGGTTTGATATCAAAATGGAGAATTCTTTTATCATAACCTTGGTGAAGATACTCAATTCCTTTGGCTATGCCTAAAGCAATATTTAAAAGCTTCTCCCATCTAAGTTAACAACCCTTGACAAATTTTGAAAATACATACTTCTCCAAAGACTCATTTGGTAAGAACTCATAAATTAAAGCTTGTTTAACTCCATCAGCACAAAATCCAACCAAGCGAACCACATTGACATGATGGATCCTACCCATTGTTCCCACTTCATTTATGAACTCTTCTCCATTTTCTTTTGAATCGTTTAGGATCTTTAACATCACTAGAAAGCCTTCCTTTATACACAGTTCCATAACCGCCTTGACCCAATTTTTCCTTGAAATGATTTGTAATCTTCTTAACATCAGCATAGGAGTATCTTGAGGGCTTGAGAGCTTTATAGTCTTCTAAAAACTGTTCTATCTTTTTTGTATTCTCTCTTTCTAATTTGTCTGAGCGATACACATGATAGAGTGTGATGACAAGAAGCACCAGAAGACAGAAACTAAGGATTACCGCTGCATGTGATCAGAAAAGAAAAAAAGGGGTTTTTTAAATAAATGCAAAAAGAATTAAATAGTAATCTTTTCTCTCTTACTAATCCTTAATCAAAAGGAAGTATGAGTGAGTAGAAAGTCACCTGTAACCAGTTTGTTTTTTGATACACCTGTAAGGAAAATAATACAATTATTAGATTGTTAAGCTTGGTAAGCCCCTCTCATCACTACTATGTGTGTCACAGTGATCACCATGGATCTACCACACTGGTTCAATCCTAAGTTAAGAAAATAATAATAAACATAAAATGCAAAGTCAAAAGAAAAGAAAAAAATATATCTACAACTTGAAATAAGTTGTATTTTATTATTATATTTTCCTTCCCTCTTCTGCTATTGTTTTTTCTTCTGCTTTGATATTTTCAAGATCCAATTCATATATAATTTATCTACAACTAACGAACCCCCCTAAAATAAGTAGTATGATCAGGATTTAGAATGGCACAGAGGAAGCAGATTGATTAGAGAGGAATGAACCCATATAGTACCTTTTGCTGGCTTATCAATACATTCAGTTTCAGGTTCTTTGCCAACATTGCTCTTCAGTCTGCATTTCTTACCTTCTCTTTCGCAGTTTCCACATATCAATTCTGACCATGTTAAGGAAAAATAATTTTCCCCATTAACTATATCTTCTAGGAGAGTAACGTCATAAATCTTGTGGCAAGAGGATAGGTCCAAGAGTTCAAGATTATAGTCAGAATCAACAGCATAGACTGGGTAGTTGGAACTTGCAAGTTTGAACTGGAAGGGAGAGGCAGACAAAGTAAGGTTTTGAAGCTGTCTTTGAAGGCAAAAATCTGGGTCATGGACGATAATCTCCTGAGAGTTGTAATTTATCTTCTTCACTGAAAGGCTTACGGAATATGGCAGCTCTAGGATCATCTGCTTCTTTTCTATACAAGATATCTCAAACCCGGGATAGCCACAATGATATGGCTGGTCTTTTAGCCGGAAGGGAACCTGATAACTGGGCCATGATTGCTGCATCTTGATACCTTGCACTCATCTTGGCTCGCTCCAATCTCTACAAACCATCTCATAAACAAGAACAGAAACAAAGAGTTGACCATTTTTAAGCAATTGCTCATCCCCATAGCTTTTGGTTTGTTCCTCCAGCCTTTCTTATTGATTCAATTTTTTTGTATTTTTCAAGGAAAGAACTCCTATATATTCAATTCCAAAATGAACTAGAAGTGGAAAAGGAGATATGATCCTATGCCACTTGCTTCACTTTAGACAGTTTGACTCCTACAATGAGAAGCATGCGGTAAACTTCCTTGATATTTGCTACATGGACAAGGTTTCCTGACAACTCCAATGTACTTAGTTGTGGTTGTGCATTGATGATGACCCGGCCGGCCAAATATGATGAGGGGAAAAAAAAAATTCATAGATTTTGGGTAGTTGATTGTGACACCAAGGCATGGTCAAAGAAAGTTGAACTCTAAGCTGGCTTAGCCCGTTGGGATGTAATTTTATCTTCTTCTGAAACCTGGGGATGCCCAAAACCAAGGCATGCAGCTTCTCTTTCTGAATCTGAACTTATGATAGTGAGAGAAGTAAAACTTGTGGCAGCAGGCCTCATAACACTCCTCCATGTCTGTTTTCTTTCATTTTGTGATGCTAGTGAAAACCAGCCCTGCAGGCTCTCTTCTTGCGAAGATATTCGAAACATCACCAACCTTTTTCTATTAAAAGGTGGTAAGCCCAGCTTTGGTAATCCTGATCCGGCTTATGAATTGGTTTGTGGAATCAACCATGCAATCTTTTAAGGCAAATACCATGAGGAGATCAATTACCATCAGAGTAGTGGTTGCCGGGTGTACACAAAATTTTCTAATAAGAAAATTGTTGACAAAATTGTAAACTTACTTTATTTATGAAGTTAGAAATAGTCTCTAATATGTTCTTTGATTCTTCTTAAGCTTTAGTCAAGCCTTGGTTTGGTTTAGACCCTACCACGTCTTGAGCTTGGGCTTCAACTTTAACTCGTCTTGACTTGAACTCTAGCTTGTCTTAAGTTTTGGCTTGGACCTTTGGGCTTGGGCTTGGGCCTGTCTTAGGCTTAGCTTGGGCTTGGACTTTAGCTTGTCTTTAACTTGGGCTTGGACTTTGGTGTAGCTAACAGTTCACCAAGGGCGTGAATGTTAGATCTCGTATTGAAGATGCTTTAAACTTGGTCTTTTGATCTTTGAAGGTATGGTCTTTGAATCTTGGAAGGTTTGATCTTCAAATCTTCGAAGGCTTGGTCTTCAAATCATGAAAGGCTTGTTGAAAGCTTGATTTTCAAACCTTTAAAAGCTTGATCTTTAAATCTTTGAAGACTTGATATTCAATTCTTAAAGGCTTGATTTTCATATCTTCAAAGCTTGAAGAACTCCTTCAATGCTTGAGGTAACTTTCTTCAACTCTTCTAAAGTGTGGAAGTATCTTCTTTTCTGTCTTCTGTATGTTTTTTAAAGTTCCCTATTTATAAGGGTTAAAAGATGCATATTTGGATGGTTTTCTTTATTTCTTACAAATATTGTCTTAATCAAAGTTAATATTTAGGGAGATTTTTAGATGTCATATTTGGAGTCTTAACCTTGGAATATTATTCTTTAATTAAAAATAAATATTTAGGAAAGTTGGAAAGTATATTTGGATAGTTTTAATTTATTTTTTAATGAGATTTTCATCAATGATAAATTATTTCTCATTAAAATTTTTAAAATATTTATTTTTAAATTGAAAACTCTAGTTTAATAAAGAAATTTCCAATTTATGAGATTTTGAAACTTTGAGAGCACATTATCCAAGTAGAAAATTTAAATTCTTCAAGGATTTTCAAAAATACTTTTAAGGAAAATATTTTAAATCCTTAAGAATAAAGTTAGAAATGAATTTTAGCTCTCATTTTCAAAATTCCTCATAATATTTACTTTCTTTATTTCCACACTTTTCCAATTTAATAAATATTCTTAAATATAGAATTTCATTTTCATAATAATTTATTCCATTAAAAATTATCAAAAACTTTCAAGACCATTTTGCTAAATATTTTTAAAATAAATTCTATATCATGAGATTTTCCAAATTATTTATTTATTTTTCTAAATTAGAAGACCTACACTAAAAAGGAATTACCTCATTCCTTTTCCTTGAACTTTTCTTATCCATTACTATTCTTTTCTTATGGAGAAAAGCCCAAAGAACCCTTGGTGTTATCCTCCTTCTCTTAGGGAGAAGAGCTTAGAGGACCACCTAGGTGTCATTCTCCCTCTCGGAGAAAAGTCTAGAGAATTACCAATCCAAACCACAAGGATTGTTCAAAAGGAATATCTAGCAACCTAAATTAGCAACTTCCAATTTTCAATAAATAATTTTGGAAAATAACTCCTAATGAAAATTTATTTTTCATTAAGAATTCTAAAATATTTTACTTATAAAAATAAGGAAATAAACAAATATTTACCTATGACCTTTATGGGTCCTATCACAAATTTGGTAATCATAATTTGGAATCACAAAAATCAAAATTTTTCCAAAATAACCCTATAACCAAAAATAGGGTTAGGAGACAAAAAAAAAAAACATAAAATGGTTAAAGGTTGTTAGAACCACTTTGGAGTGCTTAAGCATCCCTCTTGACCATTCGATGAGTGCTTGAGTGCTATAGGCCACTTGAGCACTAATTTCAACGTTTAAGTGTTGTCGCCTACAATTGCATACCCATGAGGCTTTCTCCACCCTTTTCAGTCACTTTTCCACCTAAAAACTCACCTTTGTAAATTGGTTTCTCCACCAAGGATGTTCCTAAATGCATAGAAGCTTTGATCTCTACTCATGGGTCAACATAGATGAATAAAAATCATTTTTTATTTTTTATTTTTTTTATGTAGGATGAAAAAACTCATGCTCCTAAAAAATGGGAGCTTACAACCCATCTATGAACAAAAATGATTTTTACATTCGAACATAAAAATCCTATGCTCCTAATCACAAAGCTTACAGCCCAATCTAAGAGAATGAAAAACTTAAACATCCATAACATTCATCAAGAACATTAATGCATACATCCCTTTAGGAAATGGGATGTAAACCTACAAAATAAAGTGAGCACTCCTTAAAATGGATCTAACATGTTTTTTCCTACCATAGGGCTTTTATACCAATTGTTAAGATCTCTGGATTGCTCCATTCCAAGCCCTAGACTATTGGGATGCATGTAAAACTATCATAAGGATATCTAGATCTACACACAACAAAAAACATGGCAATAAAAAGACCATCAATAACCATAGATCTAGAGATAAAAACCATACCAATTGTTGCTAAGACCCTAGCCATGGATCTAACATATATCTTGAGCTAAATCTCAAGTTTAAAGGATGAAAATGATGCAAGTTGAAGAAATAATTCTCAATCATGGTAGAGAAGAGACTAGATATGCTTAGAACAAGCTCCAAGAGTGTGAAGCATGAGAAAAGTTTCAAAAAATGAAAGTAGAGCAATTCATAGTATGAGAGATGAGAAATGAAGGTTGTGGAAAGAGTCGGAGAGTAAGTAACATGAGAAAAAAGGTTAAAAAATATGGCTTGAAGTTCATATATTCTAATTATAACTTAAAATTTGGCAACAACATATACAATGACTTTGAGATGAAAGTTGGAGTACTTCCTAAGGCATTTTTGGGCATGCTATAGTTTCGAAGCTCGAGAAGGCAGGAATCCAACATTTTAAACAGTACATAAATCAGAGATGAAATGAGGAAGATATGGATGATTAAAGATAACTATGAAAAGAAAAATCAAATGAGTGTCAGTTTCGCATGAACATGCAAAACTTCACATGAACATGCAAAACTTCGTATGGATGTGTGAAATGGACCAAAGAGATCACTTTTGCAATAGCTTAAAAACCTACGGAAACTAGTTTCACATGAACATATAAATTTTCACACAATTATGCCAAATGCATGCTAGAATGACGTTAGAATGCTGTCAATCCATTTATAATTTGCATGAGAGATGAAACGAGGAAGATACGGATGATTAAAGATAACTATGAAAAGAAAAATCAAATGAGTGTCAGTTTCGCATGAACATGCAAAACTTCGCATGAACATGCAAAACTTCGCATGAACATGCAAACTTCACATGAACATGCAAAACTTCACATGAACATGCAAAACTTCACATGAACATGCAAAACTTCGTATGGATGTGTGAAATGGGCCAAAGAGGTCACTTTTGCAATAGCTCAAAAACCTACGGAAACTAGTTTCACATGAACAAACAAATTTTCACACAATTATGCCAAATGCATGCTAGAATGACGTTAGAATGCTATCAATCCATTTATAATTTTCATGACCATAGGGAATGGAGCCTTATCATGCAAAATTAACATCTTTTCATTAAATTTTCCTGTGACTCAAATTTTTATAACTTTTATTGAGAGCCCTTGATTTGAAAAAGAAGAATTTACATGCTCTCTAGGATCTTGCCATGCATCAACTTATCTTTTAGTCTATAAATAGGGCATTATAGTTCTTTTTTAGGAGTTCAGGAATTATTGGATCTTCTTGGATCTTCTTAGGGAAAGAAGATAATATTGAAGATTCTTGGTTTTTTTTTCTTTATTTTAATCAGTTGTTTCTAATTTCTTTTATTCAATAATGGTTCTTTTGTGAATGAACCATGAGAGGCTAAAAAGCCATCTTGGGGTGTGAAATATGAAAACCTAAGGTTAGAGCCAATGGAAAACAATGGGTTAAATCGAACTAAAAATAGAATGGATGAAGGGTTGAGGTATAATAGATGACAACAAAGATATCCTCTAATGCTCGTTTGAATTAGGGGATGGTACAATAGCTTATTCCTTGATACTAGGGATTCTTAGTAATTCTTGATCCCTAGTTATCTAAGGTTTTGCTATTGTTATATACTCTAGTACAAATCTACACAGAGTGGTAAAGGCCTAAATCCTAGACTTAAACCCAATTTTTATGCTTATGTATCTATTTGGTATTTCAATTATGGAATAAAATATTAAAAGTTAGGATACAGATGCAACCTGAGTTATGGAACTCAAGTTGATCTTATTTGACCCCACATTCTAAATACCTTAAGACTAACTAAAATCGGTATCCTTATTTTGCCTAAGGCCCTATACTCAAAGTTGGATTGTGGAACCCTCAATCTTGTATCATTTGAATTAGAAATCAATAATTCTTTTGAAATTTATTTAAGTTTATTTTATTAAATTCAATTTTATTCAAGTCATTTTTTTTTTTCAATTCAAGAAATTAGGCAAAAAGCAATCATTTAGACCTAGTTTGACAACTTCCATAGGTCAGTCGTAGAGAACGATACCCGGAGTACTACAAAAGTCGTAGTGACTCTTTCTTAGGTTTTTTTTTTTGTTAGAGTTGCTACGTAAAAAGGCTTAATATTTTGGACAATAGAGAATCACAATCAAGAAAGTGGCATCGTTGCCAAGGACTAGCAATCATTGTAACTAGGATAAATTACATTGCTTTGTTTTAGTTCTTTTAATTTTCTTTAATTTTTAGTTGTTTTATTTCCATCTATTTTTTTCTCTATTTTATGCTTGGTTCAAAAAGCGATTTTTCACATAGACTTTAAAGAACAATTCAAGAATCTCAACTGGGCATGGGGCCACCAAGGGATTCAATAGTAATAATGATAGGCCACGAGTGCTTATCCAAGGGCAAAGAACTATGAGGAAGTTTCTCAATCCTCCCAGCTGAGCACACCATCATGTTTTCTCATACCTCTAAATCAAAATCATATAATCATTCAACCTTAGTTGATTCCCTACAAACCCATTTTTAGGGGAATAAAAAAAGAAATCCCATACTCTCATATCAAGGAATTTGAAGAAATGTGTTCAACATTTCGAGAAGCCAACACTCCTTTGGAGATTCTCCGCATGAAGCTCTTTTCTTTAACATGGAAGGATAGAGCCAAGACTTAGCTAAATAGTCTTAGACCCAATCGCATCAAAAATTGGGAAGGACTACAATCAATGTTTTTATAGAAGTTTTTCCCACCACATAAGACGAGTGCATTAAAGAATGAGATCTCAAACTTCAGAGCTATGAAGGATGAGAAAATTTTTTTCTTGTTGGGAAAGATTTATGGAGATGGTTACAGCATGCCCCTATCACAAATTCTATAACTGGATGTTAGTATCTTACTTTATGAGAGGGTGACAACATTGATGAAGCAACTCCTTGAGACTATGTGCGGTGGAGATTTTATGAGTAAAAAACTTGATGAAGCATTTCAATTTCTAGATTCTATTACTAAAGTGTCAAAAAGTTAGGAATATCCTATCATTAAAGAACCATCTAGAGACAAAGCAGTGATAAAGCAAAAGCTAGTGGAATCTATACTCTTTTAGAGGGCTTAGATTTTCAAGCAAAGATTGCCACAATTACAAGGAGGTTAGATGATTTGGAAGGTAAGAGAATTCAAGAGGTGAAAATAGTCAATGAGGGAACAATGCGTTCATGCTTGATATGTAAGTCCTTGGAACATGATGTTCACTCTTGCCCCACTTTACCTATAGTGAAAAACATGTTTTTTCAGAGCAAGCCAATGCCTTAAGGACATATAGACAATATTTTAACAACTCTCTATACTCCACACTTATAATCTAGGTTGGAGAAACCATCCAAGTCTATCATGGAGAGGAGGTAACAGTGGCCAATTACAGAAACAAGGAAACCAATTTCAGGGTAATTGAAGTAATGGGTAGCAAGGTTTTCAACCATAAGGGATGTCATCTCAAAATTTTTAGCAACAACCTTAGGCATCATTGTCTAACTCAAGCTTAGAAGACATGATGAGATAATTCTTACAAAAACAAGACACTCGTTATGAAGATCAATAAAGGACAAATGCTCAGACATCTCAAACCTTAAAAGATATCCAAACCACTCTAAGTCAAATTACTGCAAGCTTATCTCAAGAGAAAGGTAAATTCCCGACTCAACCACAAAAAAATTCGAGATGATAAATGAAATTTTTGAGATGCAAAATGAAGATTGTAAAACAGTTATCACACTTAGAAGTGGAAAAGAATATGAAGGCCTCAAGTTACTAGTAATTGAAGAAAGTGATGTTAGAGATGAACCAACTCTGGAAGAAAATACAAGAAATGAGAAAAAGATTGAAAAATAAGAAGAAATCATTATGACTTAGGCGAAAGGAAAGTCTCCCAACCATGTCACTTTTTTTTGTTTTTTACAACTATTCAAAGGCAAATGATAGGCAATAAAACATCATAAATGTTAGAGGTGGTTAAACAGGTGAAATTAACATCCCTCTCCTTGATATGATTAAGCAAGTTCCAATCTATGCGAAGTTCCTTATGAATCTGTGCATAGTAAAGAGGAGAATCAAATTAAGCAAGAAGGCATTCCTCATCGAGCAAGTTAGTGTCATTATCAAGAATAAGGCATTGAAATTAGATTGTGGTCAAAGAAGACAATGTAGGTAATGGTTGATGTCCTATCATCTTTATTCCTAACCAAGTCAGCATCAGAGAAGGCATGGAGATGAAGTAGGGAGTTCTTGTGTAAAAAGAGACCATGCGAGATGGTACCTTTCAAGTAACAAAGAAGATGTTTGACAACAACCCAGTGGGCAATGGTGGGTTGATCCATGAACTGTGAGAATTTGTTAACTGTGAAAGAAATATCAAGATGTGTAATAAATAAATACTATAAGATGCCAACAACTTGTCGATATTCAGTAGCATCAGAAAGGTTTGCATTATCACGGAGAGATAAAACGAAGTTGGTGGAAAGATGAGTGTGAACTATCTTAGCATCAAACATTTTGGTACGAGAAAGAACTTCCTAAATGTACTTGCTTTGAGTGAGTAACAACCTATGTGCAATGGTAAGAACTTCAACACCTAAGAAGTAATGAAGTGCCCTAAAATCTTTAATGGGAAACCTTGTAGATAACCATTAGACAAAACTTGTAAGAAAAAAGTAGTGATTACCAATGAGAATAAGATCATCCACATAAACAAGAAAATAAGCAATGATGCCATCATAAGCATAAATAAATAAGAAGGTGTCTGATCGAGCATTAGAGAAACTAGTAGACAGAACAAAAATTTTCAACTCATTATACCATGCACGGGGAGCTTGTTTGAGTCCATACAAAGCCTTCTATAATTTGCAGGCATGATCAGGGAAATTTGGATGAACAAAGCCAGGTGGTTGAGTCATGTAGACATCTTCTGAAATTAAACCATGAAGAAATGTATTATTCACATCAAGTTGCCCAATAGACCAATTATGTGAAAGTGCAAGGCAAAGAACAAGGTGAACAACAATAGGCTTGATAATTGAACTGAAAGTGTTAGTGTAGTCAAGGCTAGGCCATTGGTGAAAGCCTTTTGGCCACAAGACGGGCATTGCATTTACAAATTGAGCCATCATGATTTTTCTTAACTCAAAAACCCACTTGTAACCAATGAAATTCTATTGAGAATTAGAAAGAACAAGTTGCTAAGCTAGATAAGAGCATCGAACTCCTTAGACATTGCTTGTCTCCACTCAGGAATATTCAGTGCATGTGAGACACAAGTAGGTTCAATAAGAGAATAGAGTGAAGAAATGATAGAAATAAAAAGGGTTTTAGGTTTGAAAATATTATTTTGAGAACATGTAACCATTAGGTGAGTACAAGTAAGAGGAAAATAACATACCTATTATGGAACACTGATAAAAGAGAGGTGGGCGAGGTTCAGTGGAAAGGGGCTCTTCACGAACAGGAGCATCACTAGGGGAAGAAGTAGAATCTGATGATGATAAAGATGAAAAAAAGAGAGATGAGCGAGAAAGAACTTGGGAACCTACAAGCAATGGAGCGAATGACCTAGGGGATTTGCAAATAAAAGAAGATGAGGAATCAATAGGGAGAGGTTGAGAGAGATTAAGAGGCACAATGGAAAATAAAGGTGTGAAGCTGACTGGGTGGTACCAATTCTACAAATTGTCTAGTGTTAATATGGCTAAGTTTTGGTTAAACAAATAATAAGGAAAGACATTTTCAAGAAAATCAACATGTTGAGATATGTAAAAATGTTTCGTGGAAGGATCAAAGCAATAGTAGGCACTTTGATTCTTTGAGTAACCAAGAAAAACACATGGTTTTGACCTTGGTTCAAGTTTATGTTTAATGTATGGCTTCAACCAAGGATAACAAAGGCACCCAAAAACCCTCAACTTTGACTAATTCAGGGAGGGACTAAATAATTTTGCAGAAGGAGTGTGAAAAGATAATGTAGAAGTGGGCATGCAGTTGATAAGGTACGCAGCAGTCATGAAGGCATAAGACTAAAATTGAAGAGAGAGAAAGGCTTGTGTCAGGAGTGTGAGACCAGTTTCTTTAATGTGGTGATGATGACATTCAGAGAATCCATTGTGTTAAGGTGTATAGGGAGGCATGACAAAATGACTTAAACAATGAATTTCAAATTTTTTTTTAAAAGTAATAAACTCACCCCCACCATCAAAATAAAAGGAAATGATTGGTTTTTGAAAATATTTTTTAACTACCAATTTAAACTTTTTAAACACAGTAGGAACATCTAATTTGAATTTAATTAGAAACAACGACAAATATTTTGTGAAATAGTTAATGAACGCAATATAATAGTGAAAACCATCAAATGATTGAATAGGAGATGACCCCCAAACGTCTAAATATATTAATTCAAGGAGTGCATGACTTGTCAAAGTAGAAACATAAAAAGGAATTTTATGCAACTTATTACATTTGCAAGCATTACAAGCAACTTCACCATGTAAAGAAGAAGACAAAGGCAACTTATTAGAGAAGACAATTCATTGGAGAATTTCGATGAAGAGATGGCCAAGACGATTGTGTCATTGCTGTAAAGAGGTTTTGAGATGGCAAACGCAAGGATAAGTATCGATGAAGTCACATGTGATGGTTAATCATAGGCTCCATCTCGATTACACCTTGTCACTAGTGGTGCCACCGTTCTAAGATCCTTCACCACAAAAGAAAAAAGTAGAAACTCAATTGAGATATGGCTAGATTGACAAAAATTTAGAAAACAAATACCAAATTCTTTTTCATTGATGGAACACAAAGGACATTAGAAAGGGTAAAAGGTTGAGAGAAATGAGAAGAGGAGGAGGAAAGTGTGGTAAAATCAATGTGAGTTATGTGCAAACCAATACCATTACCAATCACTATGTTGTCACTACCATCATGTTTTGAGTGAAGAGACAGATTTTGCAAGTCAAAAGGGACGTGATGAGACGCACTAGAATCCATCAACCAGTCCGTCTTAAAGCCATTTGATTGTGCTACAAAGTGAGCTCTTAGTTAGGAAGAAATTGAAGGTGGTTGATAGTTGAGTGGAGGTTGTGAAAATTGTTGAAAAAATTATTGCAATTGTGGTTGCAATGATGATGGAGAGAGACAAAACCTTAGGCAACACTTAGATGTATGACCATATTCATCACATAGCTGACAATACCCTTTATAAGGCTTTGGATTAGAGTTTTTATTTGGATTATGACTTTATTTAGTATTGTTATCACCACCAATGTTGTAAAACATGCCTTGCTTATAGGTGTTGTAGTTGTTTCGACTATTGGGATTCTGTTTGGTTGCCACATTTGTAATGATGTTGTTGTTGTTTTGTTTCAAGCTTTCTCTTTTGAGATAGCCTTTATGAGAAAGTAGTTTGTCATGAAGTTCCTTAAAGGTAATAGAGGTCTCACATGCTTTCACAGCAGCAACAATCTTCTTGAATTCACTATTGAGACCATCAAGAATGTGTATAATGAGGAAGGTTTCACCAATCGGGGCATCAACAAGTGCTAGAGCATCATCATAACCTTTTGATTGCTACATGTATCGAGTAATAGTGAGAGTGTCATGTGAAAGATGAGTAAGATTTTCCTTTAGATGATGGATCCGGGTATGGGATGGTTTGGCATAAGTAGTGGCAAGTTTCTTCCAGGCTACTTGGGATGATTCAGACAGTGTAATGAAAGGAGAAATATCTTCAAAAATAGAACCCAAAATTGCATTAAAAATGAGCTGGTCTTGACGAATCCAAAATATGTAAGCAGGGTTGGGAACTTTAGTATTATTCTCAGTTATGGTTTTTGATGGACAAGGGGTTGATCCATCAATATAACCTTTGAGATTAAGACCAACAAGGAACAAGTTGAATTGTGCTCTCCAAGTAATGTAGTTGTTGGATGTAAGTTTCAAGGAGGTTTGAGAAGCAACATTAATGGTGATGATTTGATTTTGAGAATCAAAGGAGAGAGAAGTTGTTGAATTGATAGGAGAAGAAACAAAAGAACCAGTCATGGTTTTTGGTGTGTTACAAGAAGGCTCTGATACTATAAGAAGAAGAAAGATAGAAGGTTGTAGGGATAAACGAGAAAATATACATTGAAAATTCTTATTGATACTATGTTTAAATATACATGAGTGTTGACTTGATGTATACAACAATAATAAAAATGTTGCAATAGAAAATTATAGTGTATAGTAATTACAAAGAATATAAATAATGATCAAGCCTTGATTTGAGGAATTCTTATTTTACCATAACTTTCTTTGGAATCTCCTTTATTAGTGCATCAGAATAATATCTTCTGGAAATGTTGTTGCTGCTATTACTAGAATTATCTTTAGCATTAATGATATGGTTGGTTTTTTAGCTTGAAGGGGAACTTGTGGGCCTTGGAGGTTGGTTGGCCTCACCAAGGCGTATTTTCGATCCAACATAGAACCTTGGTTGATGTTTGCTATATCATGATCCTTTTACTTTATTATTGGTACTTGAGTATTGCTTTATTTTTTTATTAACTTTAGTGGTAGAAAGTTGCAGGCAACATTTTATTGTCTAATGATGACTTTAATCATTGTTGATTAAGTGGAATTTTGGGGTTGAGCCCCAATAGTTCACTTTATCAGCACTTTTTGTCATAAATAGAGTATTGAACCTGTTAGCCCAAGGGTTCTCCTAATCAGATTTTGATGATAACAAACCATGTGAAGTGACTAATTGGTTTGAATGGTAAAGAATCTCAGGTATAAATTTGGAAATTCATCAAAGAACCAAATGGATACAAGATCGAGACTTTTGAAAGACTTATGATCATATGAATCAAATGTAAGATGAATGCATGGGTACACTTAGGTTTTTTATATTTTTTCATGCATCTTTGAAAACTCAGTTTATTCTTTAAAATTACGATTTTATTAAAACCCGAGTTTTGTCAAATGTACCTTAGGCAAAACGTTTCAAAATTGGCATATTAATTTACCTAAAGACCTTTCTTAAGTGTTAGAAAGGAAAAGAATTGAAAAAGATAAGTTTTCGATGTCAAAAGGCTAAACCAGTTGAAGCATAGGCCAACTAGCTTAATTGGTCAGGAAACCGGTCGACTGGTTGCCTTTGTTCGGTCGAGGTCCAGTCGAGGAGTGTCAGAAACACTTTTTCTCTTCTAGTAGCCTTCCCTTCCTAGTTTAGGTTCCCTCCTTCCCAGTCAACCTTCGATTGAGGTCTGGTTGAGGCAACGGTAACCTGCTAAAGCATTAAATGCTTCAACGACTAGTGAACTGGTGGAGGTTGCTTTTTGGTTTTCTTGGCTCCCGAGCTTGGAAATCTATAAATTGAGAGCTCCACTTCATTTATGACATAGAGAAAACTTGAAATCAATTGTCTAACCACTTGTTTTTGCCTTAAAAGCTCTCATTTCTTTCTTAGTGCATTAAATCCTCACTTGCATATCTTTTAGTGCACCATTGTGAGTCATCCTAGCTTTGATTTGTATTTGAGTTATCATTGAGCTAGGTTAAGGAATTCATTCTTGTAAAAGTTGAATGCTAAAGCCTTCAAGAGGTTTGAATCTTGAAGAGTTTGTGTAAGAGCTCATTGGAGTTGGAATCCAAGTATAAAGAAGTTTAGAAGCTTGGTTGAAGCTTCAAGTTAGTGGAGCCCTCACTCGATTAGGAGCTTGAGGAGAGTAGAAGTAGGTAAGGAAGTGTCAAATCACTATAAAATCCGAGTTTGAGTTCTTTAACTCTATCTCTTTATTTTTTATTATATTGTGTTTGAATTTGTTGTGTTGAAATTTTTTTTGAGAAACCTAATTCACCCCCTCTTGGGTGTTTTTCTCATTTAAGCATACCCTTTATTTTCTCAATTGGCATTAGAGAGCAAGGCCTCTTGTTTAAGACTTAATTGTCTAAGAGGAAATGATTATTCCATCAAGCTCATCTCAAACTGAAAATTTTACAAAACATAGAGCTCCATTTTTTACGGGAACCGACTATCCTTATTGGAAAACTAGAATGACTTGGTATTTACAATCAACCGATTTAGATGTATGGGATGTCATTGAAGATGGCACAACTTTTCCTACAAAACTAGTTAATGGAGTCTTGGTTCCAAAACCCAAGCAAGAATGGAATGAGCTTGATGAAGAAATTTTCAATTAAATGCTAAGGCCGTTTTTACTTTGCAAGGTGATATGGATAGAAATGAATATAATAGAATATGCCAATGCAAATCGGCTAAAGAAATTTGGAGATTGCTTGAAATAACTCATGAAGGAACAAATCAAGTAAAATAGTCAAAAATAAATTTACTTGTTTATAACTATGAATTGTTTTCAATGAAAGAAAATGAGACTATTATTGAGATGATCACTAGATTCACCGACATTGTCCATGGTCTTGAAGCTTTGGGAAAGACCTACACTGAATCCGAAAAGGTGATGAAGATATTGAGGTCACTCCCATCAAAGTGGCATACAAAGGTCACAGCAATTCAAGAAGCAAAAGACTTGACCAAGCTTCCTATGGAGGAACTCATAGGGTCATCAATGACATATGAGATAAATTTGACAAAGAAGCTACAAGAAGGTGAAGACAAAAAGAAAAAGAGCATAGCTCTCAAAGCTACAACTAAGGAAGAAGAAGAAGTTGAAGAAGAAAAACAAAATGAAGAGGATGATGATCTAGCCCTCATCATAAGAAAGCTCAACAAATACACGAGGAGTGAAAGGTTTAGAGGAAGAAAGTTCACCTCTAGAAGAGACCTTTCTAGAAAGGAATCTTCATCTCATGGGGACAAGGAGAAATGGAAAGAGAAAAAAGATTAAGTGTGTTTCAAATGCAAAAAACTGGGACATATTATCCTCTCTACAAAAATGAAGCCAAGAGAAGAATGAAGAAGGCAATGATGACCACTTGGAGTGAAAGTGAAGAATCCTCTGAAGAAGAAAATGAGAAAGAAGTGGCAAACATGTGCTTCATGGTAATAGATGAACTTGATGAGGTAAACTCTAACTTTAGTGATGAAAATATGCATGATGAGGATTTTGAAAAACTTAGTTTGAAAAATAATTCTCTTAAAAATAAAATTCAAGAACTTGAAAAAGAACTTGAAGAAGTGAAAGAAAAATTTTCAATTGTTGAAATTTCTAAAACTCATCTTGAAAAAGAAAATGAGATTTTGAGAAATGAAAATGAGATTTTGAAAATGAAAAAAGAGTGGTTGACCTCCTCTCTTTCAATTTTTTCTTGTGGACAAAAATCTTTTGAAATAATTCTAGCTAGCCAAAAATGTGTTTTTGACAAACAAGGGCTAGGATTCAAATCTTCAAAAAATCAAAAGTATTTTAAAAACTACTTTGTAAGAGAATCTTCGAGTGCAAGTCCTTCTACCACTTGCAACTTTTGTGGAAGATGAGGGCATATTAGTAGTACATGTCCCTTAAGATATGGTTCTCAAAAGAATTCAAATGCAAAAGCTAAAAAGGTTTGGATTGAAAAATCCAAGGTCACTAACCCTCAAGGATCCAAAAAGATATGGGTACCTAAATTAACTTGAATTTTATTTTGTAGGGTTCAAAGAAGGATAAGTGGTTCTTGGATAATGATGCTCAAGACACATGACCGGGGATGAATCCAAGTTTGCTTTCCTTACAAGGAGAAAGGGAGGATATGTTACCTTTGGAGACAATGCAAAAGGAAGAATCATTAGTCAAGGCAACATTGGTAATGGCACATCCTCTCTTATTGAAAGTGTTTTATTAGTGGATGGTTTAAAACCTAACCTTTTAAGCATTAGTAAACTTTGTGACAAAGGTTTTAAAGTGATTTTTGAAGCATCTCATTGCATCATCATGGATATTCAAAATGATAAAACCATCTTCATGGGCCATAGATGTGATAATGTTTACGTTATAAATACTTCAAAATATAATGGTCATGATAGATGCTTTTCAAACATGCATGATCAAAGTTGGTTGTGGCATAGGAGGTTGGGACATGCTAACATGGACCTCATTTCCCAACTCAATAAAGATGAACTTGTTAGAGGCCTTCCCAAAATCATTTTTCAAAAAGACAAAGTTTGTGAAGCTTGTCAAATAGGAAAGCAAATCAAAAAATCTTTCAGAAAAAATTT
This sequence comes from Vitis amurensis, assembly GCA_037355405.1. Classification (NCBI taxonomy): domain Eukaryota; kingdom Viridiplantae; phylum Streptophyta; class Magnoliopsida; order Vitales; family Vitaceae; genus Vitis; species Vitis amurensis. Next base: position 10,224,015 of record CM074691.1, on the reverse strand, counting down.
TCATTTCAACATCTAAGCCTCTTGAGTTGTTGCATATGGATTTATTTGATCCCTCTAGGACACCAAGTCTTGGAAGAAAATCTTATGCATATGTTATTGTGGATGACTTCTCTAGATTACACATGGGTCTTGTTTTTAAGTCAAAAGAATGAAGTCTTTTCTAAGTTTTCAAAGTTTTGCAATAAGGTTCAAAATGAAAAAGGTTTTACAAGTACTTATATAAGAAGTGATCATGGGGGAGAATTTGAAAATATTGATTTTTGAAGAATATTGCAATGAGCATGGTATTAACCATAATTTTTCAACTCCTAGAACTCCTCAACAAAATGGGGTAGTTGAAAGGAAAAATAGAACTCTTCAAGAAATGGTTAGAACCATGCTAAATGAAAACAATTTACCAAAATATTTTTGGGTCGAAGCAGTTAACACTTCTTGTTATGTTTTAAATAGAATATTACTGAGGCCCATTCTCAAGAAAACTCCCTTTGAGCTTTGGAAAAACAAGAAACCCAACATTAGTTACTTCAAAGTCTTTGGGTGCAAATATTTTATATTAAACACCAAAGACAATCTTGGAAAATTTGATGCAAAATTGGATGTTGGAATTTTCCTTGGTTACCCAACTTTAAGTAAAGCCTTTAGAGTTTTCAACAAAAGAACCATGGTTGTAGAGGAGTCCATCCATGTTATTTTTTTATAAAATCTAACAATTCTTTCCAAGAAAGAGAGAGTTTTGATGATGATTTAGGCTTGGAGACCTCCATGGAAAAATTCCAAATTGAAGATAGAAGGAAACAAGAAGAAATTGGAGAGGATCCCAAGAAAGAATAATCACCATGGGCACTAACCCCTCCTCAACAAGCACAAGGTGAATCAAGCCAAAACCTTCCTTAAGATTGGAAGTTTGTCATCAACCACCCACAAGATCAAATTATAGGTAATCCATCTAGTAGGGTAAGAACTAGATCATCTCTTAGAAATATTTTCAATAATCTTGCTTTTATCTCTCAAATTGAGCCTAAAAATATAAATGATGCTTTAGTTGATGAAAATTGGATGATTGCTATGCAACAAGAGTTACATCAATTTGGAAGAAGTGAAGTATGTGAATTCGTGCCAAGACCTTCAAATCAAAGTATTATTGGAACTAGATGGGTCTTTAGAAATAAAATAAAGGAAAATGGAATAATTGTTAGAAATAAAGCAAGATTGGTAGCCCAAGGTTTTAATCAAGAAGAAGGGATAGATTATGAAGAAACCTTTGCCCCCATAGCTAGATTGGAAGCCATTAGGATGCTACTTACCTTTGCATGTTTCAAAGACTTTATTTTATATCAAATGGATGTGAAAAGTGCTTTCTTAAATGGCTTTATAAATGAGTATATGTTAAACAATAACCCAGTTTTCAAAGTTTTAACTTTCCTAACCATGTTTTTAAACTTAAAAAGACACTTTGTGGTTTGAAACAAGCACCAAGAGCACGGTATGAAATATTGAGTAATTTATTTTGAAAAGGGGTTTTAAAATGGGGAAAATTGATAACTCTTTTCATGAAGACCAAAGAAAAAGACATGCTCTTAGTTCAAATATATGTTGATGATATTATTTTTGGAGCTACTAATGTCTCTCTTTGTGAATAATTTTCTAAGTGTATGCATAGTTAGTTTGAAATTAGCATGATGGGAGAACTTAACTTCTTCCTTGGACTTCAAATCAAGCAACTAAAGTAAGGAACCTTCATTAATCAAGCAAAATATATAAGAGATCATCTCAAAAGGTTCAACATGGAAGAAGCCAAAACAATGAAGACTCCAATGAGCTCATCCATCAAGCTTGATAAGGATGAGAAAGGTAAATCCATTGACTAACTATGTATAGAGGCATGATAGGTTTTTTGCTATATTTGACCGCTAGTAGACTCGACATCATGTATAGTGTATGCTTGTGTGCTAGATTTCAATCGTGTCCTAAAGAATCTCACTTAAGTGCCATAAAATGAATTCTTAGATATTTGAAAGAGACAATGGACATATGCTTATGGTATCCTAAGAGTGATAACTTTGAATTAATTGTATTCTCGGATGCCGATTTTTCCGATTGTAGGGTTGAAAGAAAAAGAACTAGTGACACTTGCCATTTCCTAGGACACTCACTTGTTTCATGGCATAGTAAGAAGCAAAATTCGGTAGCTTTGTCAACGACGGAAGCCGAATATATAGGAGCGGTTTATGTTGTGCACAAATTCTTTGGATGAAACAAACACTTAGTGATTTTGATTTATTTTTTGAGCATGTTCCTATTAAATGTGATAATACTAGAGCCATAAATATTTCAAAAAATTTTGTGCAACACTCTAGGACTAAGCTTATAGAGATTAGACATCATTTTCTTAGAGACCATGCACAAAAGGGTGACATTACACTTGAATTTGTAAGCACAAAAGATCAATTTGCCGATATATTTACAAAACCTCTAAGTGAAGAACAATTTGTTGATATTAGAAGACAACTAGGGGTGATTTCTTTATGATCTAATGATTGCTTAATGAATTCTTGATGAATATACCCTTGGATTGCATGAATTTCATGTCATATGCATCATATAGACATATACTTAGATAAATGGTCAAATTTTGACCAAAAATCAAAATTCCCTTGGCATTGGACATTAAAAATTGGGGATTTCAACTGAAAAGGGTAGGAAAAGGATCAAAAAAATGAGAAAATGCACAAAAGGTAAAAAATTCAAATGCATTGATCATTGACCAAGCGATCAATCGGATCATCGGGGCTAGCAATTTAAATACCTCCCTACGCTTCATTTCTCTCCTATTTCCTCTGGTTCTTCAAGTGTTTTGCCAATTCAGTTGCCCATAAGTATTTTTGACGCCATTGCAACAATTTGAAGGGTTCATATTGATTTTTGGAGGCTAGGGCTTTGGATTTAGACGGCTTCTCCTTCTTTAGCAAGTGTCACAAGTGGTTTTAGCTTTTTTCCTATGCACCTAGGGTTTCGAGTGTGTGCTTCTCTCTCTACCAGCCTCATCTCTTTCATCTTTACCTTTCTGATGGCTCTTAAGAGAGAGACGACTGCCTCTAAGGCACAGGGCAAGTGCCCTGCTAAGCCGTCTCATCCTACTTGGACGGAGGTTCGCAAAAAGACGAGGTTTGACATGACCCTTTTCAGCACTGTGAAGGATTATCAAAGGTACAAGCAAAAGTTTGCTAAGAGAAAAGTGGATCCAAGGAGAAGTATCAATTTCTCCCAACTATAGCATTTCGTATTTGAGGGCCTATTCATTCGGATGGGTTAGCTGCCAATAGTTATGATTTCAAAGCCGATTTTCCTGACTCTAATGCGTGCATTCTATTTGAGGGCTACATATGGACTCTATGGCCCAATTATTTCCACTATTAGAGGTGTTGAGATCTAATTGGACCCGAAGAGTATCTGCCGCATTTTTTACTTTGCTCATATTGGACTCAGGGTGTATAAGTCCAAGGCTTGGCCTATTGTGTCGGGTTTCGAGTCTAAAAAGGCCATTCAGAGGATATATAGACTTGCAAACACCTAGGGGATGGGCAAACCATTGGCACATAGCCTGACCGTGATCAACCGAGTCTTTCACTTCATGATATGCTCCTTCTTACTGCCACAAGGCGGGCACCAAGATGAGGTCTCCTACCTTGAGGCATTCCTCGTGGACTCCATTCTAACGGGGAGACGAATTCACATGGGATGTCTGATGATGATGCACATGATATCATGTTGCGAGAGCACGACTCGCGTACTCCCCTATGGTCGCTTCCTTACCAGAGTATTCAAGGATGCTGGGGTTGATTTGAGTAGAGAGATAGATTTCGAGGCTATGAGTATTTATGATACATAAGATGAGCAATCCTCGGGGCGGATGAAGTTTGAGAAGGCCCCCAATGGCTCCTGGATTAGAAGAGCAGAGAAACCACCAGCACAGGCTCGAGGATAGGGACAGGTGCATCCCAGAGTAGAGGAGGAGGCCGAGATTCGAGAGATGGGGATGGGTTAGAATCTCAGAGAGGCTTTGAGCAAAGAGAGCCTAAGATTGACATTTCTCCACTCCAGTCAGAGGGTGTTCACTTTGAGGTCACATTTTCTAAGCCGATGATGTCTGAGCCGACATACACAACAGGACCATCTTCTCAGCCATTATTCATCGAGCCTCCTCACATAGAGACATCACCTCATCAGGCACCTGATGCTCCTGATCACATGCCTTGGATGGACTTATCTACTTAGATCAACTCTTTTGACATTCGCATGGAGGAGCTTGAGGTAGTCAATGATACTCAATTCTACTCCATGGAGGATCACATGGATTAGTATCAAACTAGTTTTACCTTTCAGTTTGAGAATCTACAGAGATTTGAGCATATGGAGGATCATATGGATTAGGAGCAGGCTACATTTGAGCATCTCCATCAGAGGATTGAGAGCATTGAGAGTCACCAGGAGAGTTAGCATAAGGAGATGATGACTTACCTACACTCTGTGTTTCCACCGCCACCTCCTCAACCTTGATTTCATAGAGACCCCCTTTGTTTCTTTTTTATGTTGCCAAAAAGGGGAGAGATATTTAGGATCTAGAATCTAAGAAACCTACATGCATATCATTGTCATATCATTTGTTTGGATTAGCTTATATGTTTATGTTTCGTGTACATTTGACTTTACTATATATATATATATATGATATTCTATTTTCATGATTTACACTGTTTCTTATTGAAAATTTGCATGTCTTGATTAATTTGGTTTTAAATTCATAAATTTTGATTGATTGATCCATGATTGGTTTGAGAAGGAGATTTTTTTTCTTCTCCTAGATAACCAAGGTTTGTCATCATAAAAAAATGGGAGATTGTTAGTCCAAGGGTTCTCATAATCAGGTTTTGATGATAACAAACCATGGTTAAGTGACTAATTGGTTTGAATAGTAAAGAATCTCAGGTATAAATTTGGAAATTCATCAAAGGACCAAATGGATACAAGATTGAGACTTTTGGAAGACTTTTGATCAAAGAAAACAAATGTAAGATGAATGCATGGGTGCACTTAAGTTTTTCATATTTTTTCATGCATCTTTAAAAACTTGATTTATTCTTTAAAATTATGATTTCATTAAAACCCGAGTTTTTCAAACGTACCTTTGGCAAAACATTTCAAAATTGGCATATTAATTTACCTAAAGACCTTGCTTAAGTGTTAGAAAAGAAAAGAATTGAAATAGGTTTTCAGGGTCAAAAGACTGAACCGGTCAAGGCATAGGCCAACCGACTCAACTAGCTAGGGAACCGGTCTACCGGGTTACCCTTGTTCGATCGAGGTCCGGTCGAGAAGTGTCAAAAAGACTCTCTCTCTCCCTCTCTCTTCCAATATCCTTCCCTTCCTGGTTGAGGTTCCCTCATTCCTGGTCGACCTCCGGTCGAGGTTTGATCAAGGCAACGGTAACCTGCCAAATCATTAAATGCTCTAACGACTAGTGAACCGATCGACCATGACTAGTGAACTGGTCGACCCCCAGCTCGACCGCTTAAGGCTGCTTTTTGGTTTTCTTGGCTCCCGAGCTTAGAAACTTATAAATTGAGAGCTTCACTTCATTTATGACATAGAGAACACTTGCAATCAATTGTCTACCCACTTGTTCTTGCCTTAAAAGCTCTCATTTCTTTCTTAGTGCACTAAATCCTCACTTGCATATCTTTTAGTGCCCCTTGTGAGTCATCCTAGCTTTGATTTGTATTTGAGCTATCATTGAGCTAGGTTGAGGAATTTATTCTTGTAAAAGTTGAGTGTTAAAGCCTTCAAGAAGTTTGAATCTTGAAGAGTTTATGTAAGAGCCCATTGGAGTTGGAATCCAAGTGTAAAGAAGTTTAGAAGCTTGGTTGAAGCTTCAAGTTAGTGGAACCCTCACTCAGTTAGGAGCTTGAGGAAAGTGGACGTAGGCAAGAAAGTGTCGAACCACCATAAAATCCAAGTTTGAATTCTCTAACTCTATCTCTTTATTTTTTTTTTATTATAATGTGCTTGAATTTGTTGTGTTGAAAAAGTTTTTGAAGAAACCTAATTCACCCCCCTCTTGGGTGTTTTTCTCATTTAAGCATAGCCTTTATTTTTTCAGAACTCTTGTTTTATTTTTTGTTACCTTTTGACACAGCCATAAAGGCTAGCACTTTGCAGAGCTTTGAAAATTTTCTCTATCAAATTTTCTTTGCATTTTTGTAAATGGTGGTACTTTCTTAGATTTTTAGTTTTCCTTTACTATTACTTGTATTTTCTCTTCAAAAATACAACCATTTTACTTTCATTTTCCATTTTAATCACCGTTTATCTTGTGGTCTAATTCTAGTTGAATTATGATAATTTGTTCATCATTTTTAACTTTCCTTCAATTTGTATTTGCATTTGTGTAATTAATCTTCAATACAAATTGGCTAGGATTTTTTCCTTGGTTTATGAAACTAGAAAGAAAAGGATACAAGAATTGGTTTTTGAATTTTCTAACATTTTTATTTATTATTTTGATTTTGGATGGGAACCTCTCCTGTATACTACTATTCTCAAGGAAGTGTTAAGCTCCATTACAAAATTTCATTCTAAAGCTGATTAGTCATCACCATCAACTATAAATATTATTAAATTCAAAACAAAACTTAATGAAATGGATCAGCAATTGTTTGCATCATGGATTTTTTATATAGTAGCAAAACAGATTTTCTTTATAATTTATCAAATAAATTATAGACAACATTTAATTATTATTATTATTATTATTATTAAAAACATAAAATGGTTTTTTTTTCACCCTTGTGATTAAGACTCTTGCGTAGCTATGAACCTTATTAAAATGGAAAGGAGAAAACACCTTACCCTGATTCAATATGTCATAGTGAATATACTTAGTATGTTTACTGAACCTTGTACTACCACAAGGAAGTGTTATCAGAAATGGACATTGATGAAAATACCTATAAATAAAGTGTTTTTGTGAGTTGAAAATCTTAATTGATTAATTTATGGGAGTGATATAGCATGTATGAAGCAACTTAGGATGGATAGACATATTTTCATCATGTTATGTTCTATGCTTCTCCTATTGGTAAATTAAAGGATTGATGTAGGAGAAATGGTTGCATTATTTTCACATATTCTTGCACCTCATGTAAAGAATCGAGTTATAAAATTTCAATTCTTAAGGTTTAGATCAAGAATCTATTAGTAGGCATTTCAATATAAAATTGAATGTGGCTATTCCCTTACAAGGAGTATTATTAAAAAGTTAAGAACCGGTCTCTAAAAGCTCCACATATGAGAGATGGAAATGGTTTAAGGAATATAAAATATAAATTTAGTTTATGTAGATTTAATTAATTCATAATATAGCAATACTAATTCTTTTATTTGAATAGAATTGTCTAAGAGTTTTAGATGGAACATACATTCAAGTGAATGTACTTGATAAAGACAGGCCTAGATATCAAACAAGGAAGAATGTAATAGCAACAAATGTCATAGGAGTTTGTTCTTAGGATATACATTTTATTTATATATTACTAGGTTGGAAGGGATCAACCTTTGATTCTCGAGTGCTTCGAGATGTAGTTACTAAGGGAAATGGACTAACAATGCCACATGGTAACTATGTGCTTCTTATGAATTATTAATTTTTTTAATATATGATTTATTTTTCAAAATATATTTTGGAATATTCATTTTAGGTTAGTACTATCTTGTTGATGATAGCTATACAAATGGAGAGAGATTTCTTGCCCCATATAAAGGGCAAAGATATCATCTTAATGATTGGAGAAAGGGACACATGCCAACAACCCATGAAGAGTTTTTCAACATAAAACATTTTGTGGCAATAAATGTTATTGAGATATGTTTTGGTGTGCTCAATCTATGTTAGGCTATACTTAGGAGCGCTTGTTTCTATCCAGTGAACATACAATGTAAACTCATTCTTGCTTGTTGTCTTCTTCATAATCTCATAAAAAGAGAGATGTATGTGGGCCCATTGGAACAAGAGTTCGATGTGCAAGACCACTAAGTTGTAGGTGAACCAATAGCTATAATTGAACCATTGGATCAATGGAGTGCTTAGAGAAGAAATTTAGCAATTCAAATGTTTAATGAATGGAGGACATTGTAGTATGTTGTTTATTTTAGAAAAAAAAAAACCTATGAGATGTTTTAGACTTATCATTTGTAAATTGTGAATGGTTTGTATGGATTATTTTATGATGGATTAGTTTGAAGTGCATTTGATAATGTCTTTCTATTGGTAAATTTGAGATATAGTTAGATTGCATTTATTATAATTGTCTTTATATTATATTTGTTCTTAAAATATAGTTATATAATTTTATATTTTTGAAACATAGGATGAATTCTACATCAAGTGTTCAAACTAGTGTGGAATCCCAGTAAAGATGAAAGATTAGTTAAGTCTTTTGTTGAATTATGTGTTTCATGGAAGTTAAAGTGAGATAACAAGTTTAAACTAGGAACATTTTTACAAGTGGATAAATAGCTAGAGGAAATGTTTCTAAATAGTGGACTTAAAGTAAGTCCACCTATTGAATCGTGTGTGAAGACTTTAAAAAGAGAATTCAATGTCATGATGTATATGCTAACCCATGGTAGCAGGCTTTTAAGGGATAATGAAAAGAAAATGATTTTATGTGAATCAAGTTATATTTGAAGGTTGGGTCAACGTAAATATTCAATTCTTCCTGTCTTGTATTTTCCTCATCTACCTTTTGTTGTGAATTTTTATTCCATAACATGATGCATTGGTATATTCTTTTGCTTTCAATATATTATATATTTTATATGCCTGAATGTCACTTATATTTATACCAACTTCATGAATGGTGCTTGTTATTATTGTTTACAAATTTTTCTTAAGAGAAATATTAGTTGCAACTACTTTTAATAACTACACAATGCAGTTTAACTAGTAGTTTTTATTGTTTTTTTTAATTTTTTATTATTTTAAAGTTCCATTCAATTGTTGATCTTCCTAGGTTCCTCCTTTGCTTTTATTGTTTTATTGTATTAGATTTATAAAAGGAAGCTAAAATAGGTCGTTATGTTTATTTATTCATATCCATTAAGCAAATTTTCAATAATAAGCATGTTGTAATTTTTGGGAATTTTGTAGTTTTTGGATTGAGGAATGACAAAATTTTCTAGATTTTCAATTGTTGATGGATGTTTTATGTTAATAAAAATTCAAATATCATCATTATTATTATTTCTTTCAGCTTTTTAATTATCTTTTGTATGTTTTATAAGGGCATAAGGATGCTAATGGTTTAAGACTTAAACCATTTCCACACTTTGATGATCCAAGTCTTGCTTTTGGTAAGGCTCATGCTAATGGAAAAGGATTCATGTTAGCTGTCAATATTTTAGATGAGTTAGATCAAGATGAGGCAATCAATGACATTGGAATTGATGACTTAGGAGTCAATGCTTCTCATACTCATACAACTGCATCTACTTCAAATAGAATGGAATGTTCATCATAATCTTGTAGAAAAAAAAAAACAAAGAATTATGACACGACTTTAATCGATGTAATGACAAAGATATGCAATGCACTAGAAAGCCTTGTTGCTAACATCAACCAGCAAACAAAGAGGGAAGATAGAATGGTTGGTGAATTATAGAAACATCCCAATCTTAGTAGATTGGACTTATTGAAATTAAGTCAAATTATTATGAATGACCTGATGAAAGGCAAACTTTTGTTCAATTTGGATGAAGATCTCAAGGTTGAACCCCATGAATTTCCATGTTGTATCCTTGTTGGTTTATCGTATTTAGGTTGGATTGATAGAAATTTTAGGTTGGATATTTTGTTTTATCAATTTCCTATAAACTTTTTATTGTTTTGTTGGATTAATTTGGGTGGATACACTAGTCGTGGATTTTATTAGATATGGTACTTCTATTGAGAACTAGAATGAAGTTTGTGTTCTTTTATTTCCTCTTTTGCAAATAGGAAACAAATATTTGCTATCTTTGAGAATTTAAATATTCTTATATATTTTTTCTTTTTTTAAAGTAAAATATAATTCTGTAGCTTCTTTTACATGACAAATTATTCAAAATTTTGATAAAAGCATATTTTAGGGTTATGGACTTTATTAGGTATGATAGTTATTGAGAATTAGAACGAAGTTTGAGTCTTTTATTCCTTCTTTTGGAAATAGGAAAAATATTTTCTAGCTTTGAGAATAAATATTATAACAAATATATTTTTTTTTCTTTTTTTTTGGTAAAATATAATTTTTTAGCTTCTTTGACATGATAAATTATTCAATTTTTTTTATATATAAAAAGAATAATTGAATAATATTTGTATATTAGGGTTAAGTGATTTTTTATGCTTAATTTTTTATTTATTGAGTATATATTATTTTTTTAGTCTTATTATTTAGTAACAAAAAAAATGCTCAAAAATTATTCTTTTAAAATGAAAATAAAAATTATTTTAAACTATGTGTAAGGGTATTATTGTCAATTTATTTATTTTTCATTTCTATTCCTATTGTTACCACATTGAAATGGAAACAATTAATCATTCTAACCTTAGATTCTTGAGTTCATCCAAACACTAGAAATTGAATCACCAAATTCATTCTCATTCAACAAGAAATAGGAATGTAAACAAAATATCCTTTCTCATTCCTTATTCCACGTACCAAACACCCTAAAGTGGAAATGGAGATATGATCATATGCCCTTAGCTTCACCTTAGAAAACTTGAATCATATCTTGAGAAGTTGTAAGCTACATGTGATTAGTAAAAGACTTCAATAACCTTCCCTCATATTTCCTATATAAGGACAACATTTCCTTATGATTACATTGTACTAAGTTTTGGCTTTATATTGATGATGACTCTATCTTGAGAATTACTAAGCTACATGTGATTAGTAAAAAATTCGATGCATCCTTCAATCCCTCTAATTGAAGAGTGGTGCACATAAATATTCAAGGGATTAGAGCAAGTTAAAAAATAAGAATATTAATTTTATCTTATTAACATTTTTCTTAAAAAAAAAATTTAAAATTTTGAATTGGAAATGGAAATGGATCCATATTGAAATTAATTTGGCATTTCATAACAAGCCATAGAAATAAAATCTAGTCGTGTGAAGGATTCTAAGTAATTCAAGCATTTGCATGGGAAAAATGGAAAAACTTCTCACTAGGTTTGCATAACGACGTTAATCAATGCTACTGAGAAGAGGAAAAGTGGTATCATCAAACCCATTGCAAGTTCTTTGTAGATGAAGAGTGGCATTTGTTGATCTATATAAATATATACCAAGGGAACTCGACATAATTTTAAAAACTGGGCCAGACCCCTTAAACCAAGTGGTTAGACTGCTAATCATATTCCTTTCTTATTCAAAGTAAAGTTTAGTTTTATTCAAATGTGACTTGGTCATGAGTTAGTCGGCCTTGTGGTTAGCCCAATAAATTAATTGGCTGAGTCCACTTTTTTAAGGCTTTAAAGCAATATTATTTTGACTATAAAAACTCAAAATACTTTTAAAAATCACGATAGACCCCTAGTAAAATACATGACAAGTTTTTTGTGTGAATCAGTTGGTAGAGGTGTTGTGTTGCGTAGTAGTTGGATATCAATATTAGCAGGAATATTGAAATCCCTTTTGAATTCATCAGTGGCACAATCGTCCACAATATGAACGGAAGTGCAAGTTGTGGTATTTGAAAAAAAAAACCCTTCTAGGGTTTTTTTCCTTTTTGCAGAACCTTTAGATTGCTTCAACATTTTGTAAGGACTTGCACTGCTAGTAGGAAAAGAAATGGAGAAAGGAACCCTAGAGAGGGGTTTTTGAGTGCAGTTTCATGTAAAAATTGGGGGCTAGGCAAAGAAAGAAACCCCTTATCCAGGGAAACAAGAATGTAAATGAGAAGAGTAGAACGAAAACCAAAACTTGCATATAAGGATGATAAAAAGATGTGTTTTCCTCACTTGAACATCGATAACGTAGGATTAGCAACTTGATGCAAATGGAAGAGGAAAAAACAAAAATATCGCAGTACCATAACGGTGTTGTTGAGACATCAAAGGGAAGTTTATCTTAACTTTTGGAATTTAAAAAAGCATAGTACGCGTGTCACCACAAGGCAGCAAGAGAAACCCCCAAAGGCCGCTGATGGGTGCATTGATATATGCATCCAATACAAAAAATAAGGGAAAATGTGTTTCCGCCTAAAATGAAAGGAAATTTTCAGTTTGACCTCATCCTAAGGTCAATAAAAAATTGGGGCAATTGTGGGTCCCCCTATAAATAGATGTAATGGGCCTATCTAAGACTATTCTTTGAGTTAGGCCAACTTAGGCCAGGATTAAAGCCCAACTAACTTGAATGGCCCAACAAGAAAAGTGGCAAAGTAGAACATGGAAGAGTTATCCATGAGGAGTAGTGGAGACGGTTAGCGATTGGGGTTGTAACTACTTGAAATGACAAAGAAAGTGCCCCCACAATCTCCACGCCTATCGGTAGGTGAAGGATATATGAATGCAATTGGCTAGGGCACAAGGGGTAAGAAACAATGGTACCAAAAAATTACTCTTTCTTTTAGAAAAACCCCAACTGACTTAACCATCAGAGGAGGTTATCTCGAGGTAACACTGGGTGAACCTTATGAGGCAAGTAAAAGAGAACGCATGGTGAGAAGAAGACTACTACTCAAGAAATTTTCAGTTCCAACATTCACCACCTTCCTTTTTGAAAATTCCTTATTTTTATTCATCTTAGAGTGCGTAAACGGTAGTGATTTTAGGAAGTATTTTTATCCTTTCTAACACTTGAAAATTTTTATCTTTAAAGTATTAAAAAGGTTAGAAACACTTCTTAGAATCACTACCAAATGCACTCTTAAAGCCTATTTGATAGTGATTTTTGAAGGTTTTTTAACATTTCTAACACTTTAAAATTTTTATCTTTCAAGTATCAGAAAGATTAGAAATATTTCCAAAAATTAGTACCAAACACACTCTTATTTTGATATGAGCAACACCTTTGAGAACGATTGGAACCATAAGAGATGGACCAAAAAATGTGGGTACTCCGTTTTGCTGGAGGAAGAACTAAAGAAGGTGAAGTCCTTAAGATTTAAGCTCAAACTAGAAGGGGAAGCGGATAAATTAAGGTTTTGAGGCTGACATTGAAAGCGAAAATCCGGGTTATTGACATTAATCTCCCTTGAGATTTGTAATTTATTTTCCTCACCAAAGTTTTACTAAAAGAGGCAACTCTAGGATAATCTTTGCTTCTTTCATTACAACATTCATATAATATTTTTATTTTAATTTTTTGAGTTCATTCAATTATTTCCCTTCTAGTGAGTCTTCTCCAACCCATATTCATATTTAGCCCAACCTGAAAGGTAGAGTCTCTAAAGCAGGGACTTTCTTACCTAGGGTAAAAATATCTGTAATTATGGATATATCGGTACTTCGATTTTACGGATATATCGAATATATTGGCCATTATTTTGACACAAAATATTAGTAATGTAAAAATTAATGAAAATTTTAAGAAAAACTCTAGAAAATTGTATAAGAAGGGAAAATAAACATTTTAAAGTTATTTTCTTTTTAAAAAAAAGTAGATATATATAATTTGTAATATTTAATAACAATATCCTTTACATCAATAAAAATGTAAATTTTATAAGTGTACATTTATTATTAAATTGCATTATATATTATTTTACAATAATAGTATGATAACATGTCTAATTTTAAAATATATTTAATATTAAAATTATGATACATTTTAATTTAAATATATTCAATGATATCAAATAAATAATAATATATGTATAATTTTTCAATATTTATATATTTTATATTTAATAAATACATAGATTATATAAAAAAGACCTATTATGAAAATTATGTTTTTATATTTTTGGTAATAAATTATGTTTTAAAAAACATAATTAGAATTAATTTATTTAATAATTGAAAATTTGATAAATCAATGAAATATCAGCAAAATATCTAGAAATATGAGTGAAATATTGATTGAAATGCAAAAAAAAAAAAAATACAAAAATCGGTGAAAGATCAATAAAATATCTAGAAATATCGGTTGATGAATATATCTTTCAGAATTTTGTATCGAGATCCATGGATATTGGATATATCGATCTAAATATTTTAAACCTTGTTTCTTTCAATCGTCCCAAGCCCAACCCGATAGGTTTATTGGGTTGTAAGTTGTAACCCATAATAGACTTTCCCTAGGACAAAAAATAACAAAATAGGTAAGTTAAAGAAAATCATGGTTGTCCTTAATTTTTTTTAAGGGTTAATTCATGAGGTTAAGTGGTTAAAAAAATTAAAATTAAAAATTAAAAAATTAAAAATGGAGATAATAATTAATAATTGGATAGGTAACTCCACTAGTTAATGAAGTGTTTACTCCATTTCTAGAAATGAAATCGATGAGTTTGATTCCTACTTCAACCATGACACTTAGAGCATGTTTGATACGTGAGAATGAAGAGTGAGAATGGATATTTCATTTCTTTTCTCATTCATTTGCATGTGTGGATAACATAAATGATGAAAGGAATAGAATTAAAAGAAATTCAATGGAAATGAAATCCCACCTATAATTGGGATTTCAATTCTCTCAAACTATGAGGTATTTTGATTCCTAGTGCAAGTTATTTTTAAAAATAGTCTTCAAAATTTTAAAAACTAAAAACTTCTTTAGATAAGTTGTTTTTAAAAATAATTTTTTATTTTGATTATGTATAAAACACAAACTATAAATTCAATTTATATAATTTATACAATATAAACTAAATTTAATTCACATCTTATTAAAAATAAAAATAGTTTTTAATTACAAATAAATTTAAAATAAATAGTTTTTAATAAAATATGAATATTAATAATATAATAAATTCATACATTATGTTTTTTATAAATATTATTAAAATATAGATATTAAATTAATTGATTTATTTTGTTAAAAATAAATAATTCAAAATTAATAATTTCTAATACTATTTATATTCTTTTATAAATATTATAAAAATATGGATATTAACATCTTATAAAAGCATAATTAATTTATTTTTTAAAAAATAAAGAATGATTATTTAAAATTAATAATTGCTAATACTATTCTATTTTAAATTAATATAAAACAAATAAAATTTAATTTTTTAAGGCATAAATGAGCAAAAAATTTCATTATATGCATACATGTATTACTCAATTATGAACATTTTGAATTATTTTATTTAATCTATAATTAATTAATCAGTTTTTTAAATTTCAAATTAGTCTTAAAAATTAAAAAATTTATTAAAGAATTTAAAGCATTAATTATGTCTATTATTTTTCATAGTCATTTATATATTTTGTAAGTTTTTAATTATTTTTTAAAATTATTAAACTTATTAATAAATTCAATGTAAAGTTTTACTTGATTTGAAACTCATTAAAATTATAAAAATAAAGATAAATGAGTTATAAAAAAAAAGATAAATGAATTATTAAAGAATAATCTTGAATTATTATTTAGAAAATAAAAAAACTCATATTAATATAAACATTAAACTCAAGTTAATTATATAAAAAAATAAAAATAGATTTTTTTTATAAGGCTATCACATTTTTTTTTTTAGTTTCTTTTTTTGGCAAATTAATGTCCAAGGGAAAGCAGACCTCTATACAAGATGGAACTAAATGAATAAAAAATTCTTATATCCACCTTATTATGGTACCATAGGCATATGATCCTTTAATTACTTAGTTGGAACATGATAAGATAGGTTTTCAATGTGAGTGAAGTTTTTTCTTCCACTGAAAATAATTAGTAATATAGAAATTAAACATTTAGTATTAGTTCTTCTAATTTCTAAGTCACCCTACTGGCCTTAGATTTTTAATTTTGAGGATTAGAGTTTATTGAATCAAACCTCTTGTTTCTTTAAAGTTTGAGGCTTCTAGTTCTATGTTGTAAGCATTCCTTTTCATGGATTTCCCTTTTTCTCAATGTACTAATAACTTATACTTGGTAAAAAAAAAAATCCTAATTATTCTAGCTCAGGCATGCCTTGATGTTTGCCATATCATGATCCTTTTACTTTCTTGTTAGTACTTGAGTATTGCTTTACTTTTTCATTAACTTTAGTGGTAGAAAGTTTGTAGACAACATTTTATTGTCTAATGATGAGTTTGACCATTGTTGATCAAGTAGAATTTTACAGTTGAGCTTTTATAGCTCACTTTCTCAGCACTTTCCATCACGAACAGAGAGTTGAACCCTTGTTTTCTTTTTTGTTACTTTGATGTAGTATAAGTTGCAGAGATTTGAAAATTTTCTCCCTCAAATTTTCTTTACCTTTTTGTAAATGCTGGTACTTTCTTGGATTTTCAATTTTCCTTCATTATTGCTTGTATTTTCTTTTTAAAAAATACCACTGTTTTGTTTTTATTTTCTATTTAATCACTAATTATCTTGGGGTCTAATTCTAGTTGAATTACGATAATTTGTTATCATTTTTTATTTTCCTTCAATTTGTGTTTGAACTTGTGTTGTTGATCTGCAATACAAATTGGCTAGGATTTTTGTCTTGGTTTTTGAAATATCAAAGAAAGAGAGAGAAGAAAAGATTTTTGAATTTTCCAATATTATTATTCGTTATTTTGATTTTGGATGGGAACCTCTCTTGTATACCAGTCTTCTCAAGGAAGTGTTAAGTTCCATTAAGAAATTTCATTTTAAAAACTGATTTGTCATTGTCATCCACTATAAGGATTATCAAATTCAAAGAAAAACTTCATGAAATGGATTAACAATGGTTAACATCATGGGATTTTCTATAGTAGTAAAACATCTTTTCTCTATAATTTATTAGGTAAATTGCAAACAATGTTTAATTTTTTTTCTTATTAAAAAAATAGAATGTTTTTTTTCACCTTTGTGGTTAAGACTTTTACATAACTATGTATCTTATTGAGGTGGAAAGGGAAAATCAACTCACTTGGATTCTATGTCATAGTGAACATACTTAATATGTTTATTGTACTTTGTATTGCTACAAGGAAGCATTATCAGAAGCAAACATTAATGGAAAGACCTATAAATAGAGTGTTTTTTAGACTTGAAGTGTTCTACACTTCATACTATAAGAATATAAAAGACAGAAGAAAGTAAAAATAAAAAAATAAAAAAATATTCAAATAGTATTGAATAGTGTATAAATAGCAATATTGCTATTCAAATAGTGTTTAAATAGTAATATTACTATTTAAATAGTGATGTTTGTCTTCAACATGTAATTTTCAAGAAAAGAATGTGAAGAAAGAGAATAAAAGCAAACCATTAGCAACTTTATGCCCTATAAAATTTACAAAAGATAATTAAAAGGCTGAAAGAAATAACAATAACGATATTTAGATTTTTATTAACATAAAAAATCCGTCAACAATTGAAAATCCAAAAATTTTTGTTCTTCCTCAATCTAATAACTACAAAAATAATAAAAAAATTGCAACATGCCTTATTATTGAAAATTTGCTTAATGGATATGAATAAGCATAACCGACCTCCTTTAAGTTCCCTGTTAGCAATCTAATACAATACAACAATCCAAGCAAGGGAGGAACTTAGCAACATCAACAATTGAATGGAACTTTGAAAAAAAAAAGAAAGAAAAAAAAAACAACTAACTAAACCGTTATCGTGTAATCCATTAAAAGTAGTTGCAATTAATATTTCTCTTAAGAAAAATTAGTGAACAATAGTAACAAGCACCATTCATGCAATTGGTATAAATATAAGTGATATTAAAGCATAGAAAATACATAATATATTGAAAGAAAAATAATATACCAATGCATCATGTTGTGGAATAAAAAATCACAAAAAAAAAAAAGAATAAGGAAAATACAAGATAGGAAGAATTATAAATATATTTACCTTGACCCAACCTTCGAAAATATCTTGATCACATAAAATCATTTTTTTTTCATTGTTTGATAAATACCCGCTACCATGGGTTAGCATGTCCATTATGACATTGAATTGTCTTTTTAAAGTCTTCACACACAATTCAATATATGGACTTGCTTTGAGTCCACTATTTGGAAGCTTTTCCTCTAGCAACTTCTCCATTTGTAAAAATGTTCTTGGTTTAAACCCATTATCACACTTTATCTTCCCTAAAACCCATATTTCAACAAGAGACTCAACTAATCTTTCATCTTCACTAGGAGTCCACACTCATTTGTTTCTTCCACACCCTTTTATTTGACTACTTAATGTAGAATCCATCCTATGTAATTCAAAAATATCAAATTATATAACTAAATGTTAAGAACAAATATAATGTAAATGTAATTATAATAAATGCATGCAATCTAACTATATCTCAAATTTAACAATAGAAAGACATAATACAATATCCTCTATTCATTAAACGTTTGAATTGTTAAATTTCTTCTCCAAGCACTCCATTGATCCAATGGTTCAATTATAGGTATTGGTTCACCTACAACTTGGTGGTCATGCATATCTAGCTCTTGTTCCAATGGGCCCATAGGCATCTCTCTTTTTATAAGATTATGAAGAAGACAACAAGTAAGAATGATTTTACATTGTGTCTTTATAGAAAGAAACAAGGGCTCCTAAGTATAACCCAATGTAGTTTGAGCAAACTAAAACATCTCTTAATAACATTTCTTGTTATAGAATGCTTCATGTTGAAAACTCTTCATAGATTGTTTGCATGTGTCCTCTCCAATCATTGAGATGATATCTTTGCCCTTTATATGGGTAAGAAATCTCTCTCCATATGTATAGCCAATGTCAACAAGATGGTAATAACCTAAACTGAATATTTTTATAAACTATTAATTTTTTTAATATATGATTTATTTTTCAAAATGTATTTTGGAATATTCATTTTAGGTTAGTACTATCTTGTTGACAATAGCTATACAAATGGAGAGAGATTTCTTGCCCCATATAGAGGGCAAAGATATCTTCTCAATGAATGGAGAGAGGGACACATGCCAAAAACCCATGAAGAGTTTTTCAACATAAAACATTTTGTCGCAAGAAATGTCATTGAGAGATGTTTTGGTGTGCTCAAACTAAGTTGGGCTATACTTAGGAGCGTTTGTTTCTATCCAGTGAACATACAATGTAAACTCATTCTTGCTTGTTGTCTTCTTCATAATCTCATAAAAAGAGAGATGTATGTGGACCCATTGGAATAATTGTTCGATGTGCAAGACCACTAAGTTGTAGGTGAACCAATAGCTATAATTGAACCATTGGATCAATGGAGTGCTTAGAGAAGAAATTTAGCAATTCAAATGTTTAATGAATGGAGGACATTGTAGTATGTTGTTTATTTTAGAAAAAAAAAATCTATGAGATGTTTTAGACTTATCATTTGTAAATTGTGAATGGTTTGTATGGATTATTTTATGATGGATTAGTTTGAAGTGCATTTGATGATGTATTTCTATTGGTAAATTTGAGATATAGTTAGATTGCATTTATTATAATTGTCTTTATATTATATTTGTTCTTAAAATATAGTTATATAATTTTATATTTTTGAAACATAGGATGAATTCTACATCAAGTGTTCAAACTAGTGTGGAATCCCAGTAAAGATGAAAGATTAGTTAAGTCTTTTGTTGAATTATGTGTTTCATGGAAGTTAAAGTGAGATAACAAGTTTAAACTAGGAACATTTTTACAAGTGGATAAGTAGCTAGAGGAAATGTTTCTAAATAGTGGACTTAAAGTAAGTCCACCTATTGAATCGTGTGTGAAGACTTTAAAAAGACAATTCAATGTCATGATGTATATGCTAACCCATGGTAGCAGGCTTTTAAGGGATAATGAAAGGAAAATGATTTTATGTGATCAGGTTATATTCGAAGGTTGGGTCAATGTAAATATTGAATTCTTCCTATCTTGTATTTTCCTAATTTACCTTTTTGTGAATTTTTATTCCACAACATGATGCATTGGTATATTGTCTTGCTTTCAATATATTATGTATTTTATATG
Organism: Vitis amurensis; assembly: GCA_037355405.1. Lineage (NCBI taxonomy): Eukaryota > Viridiplantae > Streptophyta > Magnoliopsida > Vitales > Vitaceae > Vitis > Vitis amurensis. The sequence goes on along the minus strand of CM074691.1, from coordinate 10,203,865 downwards.
CCTAAATGTCACTTATATTTATACCAACTGCATGAATGGTGCTTGTTACTATTTTTACTAATTTTTCTTAAGAGAAATATTAGTTGCAACTACTTTTAATAAACTACTTAGTGCAATTTAACTAGTTGTTGTTGTTTTTTTTTTTTTTTTTTTTTCTTTTTTTTCTTTTTTTTTTAAGTTCCATTCAATTGTTGATGTTCCTAGGTTCCTTCTTTGCTTGGATTGTTTTATTGTATTATATTGCTAAAGGGAACCTAAAGTAGGCTGTTATGCTTATTTATTTATATCCATTAAGCAAATTTTCAATAATAAGCAAGCTATAATTTTTGGGAATTGTGCAGTTTTTGGATTGAGGAAGGACAAAATTTTCTAGATTTTCAATTGTTGATGGATGTTTTATGTTAATATAAATTCAAATATCATTATTATTATTATTATTTCTTTCAGCTTTTTAATTATCTTTTGTATGTTTTATAAGGGCATAAAGATGCAAATGGTTTGAGACTCAAACCATTTCCACACTTTGATGATCCAAGTCTTGCTTTTGGTAAGGATCATGCTAAAGGAAAAGAAGTCATGTCAGCTGTCAATATTTTGGAGGAGTTAGATAAAGATGAAGCAATCAATAACAATGGAATTGATGACTTAGGAGGGAGCCGATGCTTCTCATACTCATACAATTGCATCTACTTCAAATAGAATGGAATGTTCATCACAATGATGTAGGGAAAAAAAAAAAAACAAAGAAGCTTTAATCAATGTAATGACAAAGATATGCAATGCACTAGAGAGATTTGTTGCTAACTTCAACCAACAAACAAAAAGGCAAGATAGAGTGGTTGGTGAATTGTAGAAACAACCCAATCTTAGTAGGTTGGACTTATTGAAATGAAGTTAAATTATTATGAACGACTTGATGAAAGTCAAACTTTTGTTCACTTTGGATGAAGATCTCATGGTTGAACCCCATGAATTTCCATGTTGTATCCTTGTTGGTTTATTGTCTTTAGGTTGGATTGATAGAAATCTTAGGTTGGATATTTTGTTTTATCAATTTCCTATAAACTTTTTATTGTTTTGTTGGATTAATTTGGGTGGATACACTAGTTTTGGATTTTATTAGATATGGTACTTCTATTGAGAACTAGAATGAAGTTTGTGTTCTTTTATTTCCTTTTTTAAGAATTTAAATATTCTCATACATTTTTTCTCTTTTTTTTAAAAGTAAAGTATAATTCTACAGCTTCTTTTGCATGGCAAACTATTCAAAATTTTGATAAAAGAATAAATGAATATTTGCATATTTTAGGGTTATGGACTTTATTAGATATGATAGTTATTGAAAATTAGAATGAAGTTTGAGTTTTTTATTATCTCTTTTGGAAATAGGAAAAATATTTTCTAGCTTTGAGAATAAATATTATGTCAAATATATTTTTTTTCTTTTTTGATAAAATATAATTTTTTAGCTTCTTTGACATAATAAAATATTTTAATTTTTTTATAAAAAGAATAATTGAATAATATTTGTATATTAGGGTTGAATGAGTTTTTATTTATCGAGTATATATTGTTGTTTTAGTCTTATTATTTAGTAACAAAAAAATGCTCAAAAATTATTCTTTTAAAGTAAAAATAAAAAATTATTTTAAACTATGTGTAAGGGTATTATTGTCAATTTATTTATTTTTTATTCGCATTCCTACTATTACTACACATTGAAATAGAAACAAATAATCATTCTAACCTTAGATTCTTAAGTTTATCCAAACACTAGAAATTGAATCACCAAATTCATTCTCATTCAACAAGAAATACGAATGTAAACAAAATATTCATTCTCATTCCCTATTCCACGTACCAAACACCCTAAAGTGGAAATGGAGATATGATCCTATGACCTTAGCTTTACCTTAGAAAACTTGACTCCTATCTTGAGAAGTTGTAAGCTATGTGATTAGTAAAAGACTTCAATAACCTTCCCTCATATTTACTATATAAGGACAAGGTTTCCTTATGACTCCAATGTACTAAGTTGTGGTTGTATGCCGATGATGACTCTATCTTGAGAATTATAGTAAGCTACATGTGATTAGTGAAAAAATTGACTCATCCTTCAATCCCTCTAATTGGAGAGTGGTGCACATAAATATTCAAGGGATTAGAGCAATTTAAAAATAAAGAATATTAAATTTTATCTTATTAACATTTTTCTTAAAAAATATTAAATTTTTGAATTGGAAATGGATCCATATTGAAATTAATTTGGGATTTCTGAACAAGCCATAGAAATAAAATCATCTAGTCATGTGAAGGATTCTAAGTAAGTTCATGCATTTGCATGGGATAAAGGGAAAAACTTCTCACTAGCTTTGCATAACAACATTAATCAATGCTACTACGAAGAGGAAAAGTGGTATCATCAAACTCATTGCAAGTTCTTTATAGATGAAGAATTGCATTTCTTGATCTATATAAATATATACCATGGGAACTCGACATAATTTTAAAAACTGGGCCAGACCCCTTAAGCCAAGTGGTTGGACTGCCAATCATATTCCTTTCTTATTCAGAGTAAAGTTTAGTTTTATTTAAATGGGACTTGGTCATGAGTTAGTCGGCCTTGTGGTTGGCCCAATGAATTAATTGGTTGAGTCCATTCTTTTAAGACCTCAAAGCAATATTATTTTGACTATAAAAACTCGAAATACTTTTAAAAATCATTATAGACCCCTTAGTCCAACTAGTTGGACTTACAATCAGATTCCTTTCTTGTTCAGGATAAAGTTTAGGCCAGGTGGTTAGCTTTATTATTAGTTTTATTTTCTAATAAAACTTGGGAAATTTTTTAATTGAAAATAATTAGTTTTATATTTGGTTATTTTTATTATTATTATCAAATTTAAAACATTTTTATTTTCTAATATATATATATATATATATACAAGGTTTCCTTTTTAACTCCAATGTACTTTGTTGTGGCTTTACATTGATGATGACCCGGCCGGCCAAATGTGAAGTGAAAAAAAAAAAAAAATCAAAGATTTTGGGTCGTTGATTGTGACACCAATGCATAGACAAGTCAAATGGCAAGAAAGTTGATCTCTAAGCTGGCTTAGCCCATTGGGGTTTAATTTTGTCTTCTGAAACTTGTGGATGCCCCAAACCAAAAAGCAGCTTCTCTCTCTGCATCTGAATTTATGATGCTGAGACAAGCAAAACTTGTGGGAGTAGGCCTCATAACACTCCTCCATGTCCGTTTTCTTTCATTTTGCGCTGCTAGTGAAAATCAGCCCTGCAGGCCCTCTTCTTGCGGAGATATTCAAAACATCAGCAACCCATTTCGATTAAAAGGTGACCCGCTTGGCTGTGGTCATCCTGATCCTGCATACGAATTGGTTTGTGAAAACAACAGTACAATCTTATATGGGAAATGCCATGTTTTGGAGATCAACTACCATAACTAAACCATCAGAGTTGTAGTTGTTCCATAGCTTTTGGTCTGTTCTTCCAGCCTTCCGTAGTTTGGACTTCCATTCCTTATTCAAAATAAAGTTTAATTATGTTCTAATGTTGACTTGGTCATAGGTTAGCCGACCTAGTGGTTGGCCCGACGAATTAACTAATGGATTTCATTTGTTTTAATACTTCAAAAAAATATCATTTTGACTGTAAACCACGTCATTTTACACGTACCTTGAGTTCAAAAAGTTCAAAAAGTACCAATAAAAACATTTTTGCTTTCCAAGTATATATAGACAAGGTTTCCTGATAACTCCAATGTACGTACTTGGTTGTGGTTTGATAGACAAGGTTTCCTGATAACTCCAATGTACTTAGTTGTGGTTTGACAAGGTTTCCTTATAACTCTGATGTACTTAGTTTGGTTTTACGTTGATGATGACCCGCCGGCCAAATATGAAGAGAAAAAAAAATAAAGAAAAAAGGAAGATTTTGAGTGGTTGATTGTGACTCCAATGAAGACATCAAGTGGCTAGAAAGTTGATTTCTAAGCAGCTTTGCTCCTTGGGTTGTAATTTTATCTTCAGAAACTTGGGGATGCCCCAAACCAAAGAAGCGTCTCTCTCTGCACCTGAACTTATGATGTTGAGAGAAGCAAAACTTGCGGGGGTAGTCCTCATAACACTCCTCCACTTTAGTTTTCTTTCATTTTGCGCTGCTAGTGAAAACCAGCCCTGCAGGCCCTCTTCTTGCGGAGATATTCAAAACATCAGCATCCCATTTCGATTAAAAGGAGATCCGCTCGGCTGTGGTGATCCTGATCCTGCATACGAATTGGTTTGTGAAAACAATCGTACCATGTTATATGGGAAATACTATGTCGAGGAGATCAATTACCAGAACTACACCATCAGAGTAGTAGTTGCTGGGCTAGAGAAGAGCAACTGTTTCTCACTTCCTCTCTATTCCTTGACACGAGATGATCTATATAGATATGAATATCCTCATGAACTCGATACTGTAGTTTTTATGAACTGCGCAAGACCAATCTTTGATCAATACTACATTCCTATTGTTCCCTGCAACCGCACCGATGCTACTTTCTCTTCCTCACCACCATATGCTTATGCGCTAGCTGGGCGCTACAATCAGGTGAGAGATCTTCCATATTCGTGCACCATTGGCTTGACTGTTGTCACTGGCAATTTCATGGCTGTGTCAGAGCCCAGCAATCTTTTAAGATCAGATTTGCAAAAAAAGCTGCTTATGGGGCTCCAGATTTCATTTTTGAGCTCTCGCTGCCATGAATGCACAGCGAAAGGCAGATGGTGCATGCCAGATTTCAGCAACAACACTATACAATGCCCTGATGATGATGATGAAAGAAACTGTGAGTGCTGAAAATTTTCAAATCAAATGGCTGATGAACACTAATGTCAATTTTAAAACAAAAAAGAAAAAAATATAATCATTGGAAATCCAACCATACATTGCAATTAGAAGTGATTAGGATTACCAAACACAATCTTATGTTTGCTAAGGGTCTGCAATTTCTATAACTAATTTCAGTTGCTTGATTTAATCATGCAGGGCTTAATCAGTTGAAATATGTACTGGTGCAAGTGACCGTGTTTTTTAGTAAGGCCTTCAGAGTTTCTTTTATCGTCTTTCATTTTTAGCTTTTGGCAACTTCCATTTATTTATTTCTTCTTATATCTTTCCCATTTTAAATTTTGTATCTTCTCTTGTCAACAGTTGATACACTTAGAAGTCTCTATACAACCCAAGGTAATCCTTAATAGTTCTAATTATTGACAGCTCATTTTATTTAAAAATCTTGAAATTGTTGTCTTGATTTTAACAATTATATTCTTGGAAGACAAACTTCTTTCTTTTCTGCTGTAAGTGAAGTGTTGTTTTACACTTGGCTTCATATGTAAATGTAGACTGCATAATTATTTTTCATTTCTGGTAATAATGCTTTCCATCCTCTATAGCTAAAAGTACTGCTGATTACTGGTTTTAATCATTCAGGACGTAAAGATGCTCTTGAAAACTCTGGGTATTCTGGGACTGTTGGAATTGGTATGGCTTTGATAGTTCCTTCCGTCAACTTCCATGATTTACAAATTGAACTTTCCATCATCATTCTTCTTATTTTCAATGTTGTTTCTTCTTTTTCTCTCTTATCAGGTGCCTGGGTTCTTGAAAATACTGGTAATACTTCCAAGTTCCAATTCTTACTTCGTTGTAGAATGAACATGATCACTATTTTGTTTATCATCTGAATAATTCTTGCTTTCAAGATTGCAGATAGCAAAATTCTTTTGCTTGAATAGAGGGTTTCTCTTTGTTCGGTTGATCAAAGTTGGATTTGAATTGAAATTTCATTTCTATGAAATTCAAAATTTTACTTTTTCCATGGAATTATCTTTTTGAATTTGAAAGAGTTTCATTTAATCCTAGTCCACGGAATATAATGAATTCAAGATACTGGAAATTGAAATTTTGTGCAAGCAAATGCATCTAATTTCCTCTCCCATTGAAGCAAATGTATTTGTTTGATTTGATAACTAAATGCCTATGATTATAAACTCTAAAATTTTCATTTTTTCATGTTGATCTATTAGTCATGATAATCATCGGAGGACGCTTCATACTCGGGATATCTTGTCTTTTGGGCTATTTAATCTACAAGTTTCAACGGAGACATTTCTCATTAGATGATGATATTGAAGAGTTTCTTCAAAATCACAAAAATCTCCAACCCATCAGGTACTCATATTCACATTTAAAGAAGGTAACCAATAATTTCAAGAATAAGTTAGGCCAAGGAGGCTTTGGCTTTGTGTACAAAGGAATACTTCAGAGTGGCCGCATTGTAGCAGTAAAAGTATTGGTCATGTCAAAAGCCAATGGACAAGATTTTATCAATGAAATCGCCACAATTGGGAGGATTCACCATGTTAATATAGTACAACTTGTTGGATTTTGCGTAGAAGGATCAAAATGGGCCCTTATATATGACTTTATGCCAAATGGGTCACTTGATAAGTTTATCTTCCGTAAAGGAGAAAAAAACATCCCTTTAAGTTGGGACAGATTGTACAAAATTGCACTCGGAGTAGGGCATGGGATTGAATACTTACATCAAGGGTGTGACATGCAAATTCTACATTTTGATATCAAGCCACACAATATTCTTTTGGATGAAGACTTTACACCAAAAGTTTCAGATTTTGGCCTTGCAAAATTATATTCAACAAATGAAAGTGTTGTTTCTCTCACCGCAGCCCGAGGAACATTAGGATACATTGCTCCAGAGTTGTTTTATAAAAATGTTGGACATGTGTCGTATAAGGCTGATGTTTATAGCTTTGGAATGTTGTTGATGGAAATGGTGGGAAAACAAAGGCATTTTAAAAGACATGAAGAGGAAGATCTAAGTGAATTATTCTTCCCGTCATGGATTTATGACCGAATTGAACAAGGAGAAGATATAGAAATGGGAGATGTCACAAAGGATGAAAAAAAATATATATGGAAGATGGTCATAGTTGCATTGTGGTGTGTGCAAATGAAGCCCATGGACCGTCCTTCTATGAGCAAAGCACTCGACATGTTGGAAGGTGATTTTGAACTATTGCAACTACCTCCTAAACCTACCTTATATTCTCATGAAATATCAGCTTTGGATTGGGAGAACAAACCAATGGGGGCTCCAATTTCCTCACATAATGCAAGTATTACAATTAGCTTAGATGGGAGGTAACTCAACAATGTATCTACTTGCAAATGCTCTCTCTCTCTCTCTATATATATATATATATATATATATGCAAATTAATGCACTATCTAAACATGTAAGCCAAATCCCTTTGTTTCTAAATTCTTAAGTATATATAGTTGTAAAGCTTGGAGAGGTTTGAGTAATTTATTTTGTAATGCATCTATTAGCAACAGCCCTCACAATTCAAAATTCATAGGCCAATTTTCAGCTTTTTTCTTAGTTGACATGTAGGATGATTAATAGGCATGCATTTTTATATGATAAAATCACAATGCTAAATTGATGTAACTTTTGCCTCTAAATGAGGTTGTTTATTTAATTTTTAATTTTTGAATGAAATGAATATGAAATACCACGACAAAGGGTTGTCTCATAATATGATCCAACACCTAGTTTAAAAAAAAAAATTCAACTCCTTACTTTAACCATGTGAGATGTAGGGGAGGTAGAAACTACTTTTTATAGGGAAATATTATGGGTATATCTGGTACTGGGGCAATAAAAATATTACGTGTTGGAAGGTTGTCATATTGCTCTTAGTCAATGAGAATGGTGGTGCTAGAAGAGCAAGGGAAGCAAAGAGAGGATAGGATTTATGTTTGTGTATTGCAAAAGCTTAGGTTAAGAAAAGAAAAAAATGTCACTTTTCCCTTCCGACATAATTGTCTTAGAAAAATATTATGTTAATAACAAATACCTTTAAAAGTGTGCAAGACTAATCAAGTAAAAATAAAAATAGACAGTTTTAGTTTGAATTCATGCAAGGCTTGACAAAAAGTAACATACTCAAATGTTATCCGTTCTGATACATAGACCAAATGATACAATGCAAGCAAAAGTTCCTTGATTCATGGAGATATAGAACAACATAAGAGTTATCATGCTTGCATATCCACCATTTAAGTCTCCAACCGTCATTTATTTCTTTACAAATCATGATGATTTTTCCTATGAAGTATCTTCGATTTCAAGCCAATCCATAAGTTCCCCTTAAAGCCACTTATTATATTTTTTGTTTAAAAAAAATCTCTCTCACTAACAATATTATCTAAATAGCAACAATAACCTTACATTGATGAATGAGTACAACATGGTCAATATCTAGGCTACACACTCATAATAATAAAAAGGATAAATTAGTTTTCACTCTATTAATTCTGAGATGACTGCGAACTCTTGTTGAAGAGATCTTTTACGCCTTTTGATGTTTTTTTCTTGTTGAATTTATGGAAGCAAAAGGGTTGGGTGGCATGCATGGTTAAGTTGTCTCCTTCTTCCAACATTTGACTCACAACTTTTATGGAAGGGCGATCTATTGGATACCATTAAATGCACCAAAGTCCCATAATTGTTAGTTTCTTTGCAATTTTAATGTCTTTCTCTTCCTCAATTTGAATACACACCTCTTCCCCCTTATCTAACTAATTATAAACCCATTTTGGGAAGTATACTTGGCTAGTCTTCTCCATTGTGACATCAATATTCTTCCTTCCTCCTACCATTTCCGGCAGCAACATTCTAAAACTGTAAATATCTAGACACATTTCCAAAGTTTCGTGATAATACTTCTCGTGCAATATAGCCCATGGTCCTTCTTGCTGTTGTCATTGAAAGCGCACTTTGGTCCTTGGAACACAATTTGGCCAGCTAGACAAAAATTAGAGATTTTTGGATTTAACTTTTGATCAAGCAAAATATTATGAGGTTTAATATCAAAATGGAGAATTCTTTTATCGCAACCTTGATGAAGATACTCAATTCCTTTGGTTATGCCTAAAGCAATATTTTGAAGCTTCTCCCACCTAAGTTAACAATCCTTGACAAATTTTGAAAATATATACTTCTCCAAAGACTCATTGGTAAGAACTCATAAATTAAAGCTCAATTAACTCCATCGGCACAAAATCCAACCAAGCGAACCACATTGACATGATGGATCCTAGCCATTGTTTCCACTTCATTAATGAACTCTTCTCCATTTTCTTTTGAATTGTATAGGATCTTTACTGCAACAAGAACATCACTAAAAACCTTTCCTTTATACACAGTTCAATAACCTCCTTTACTGCAAATGGATGATCCTATTCTTTCATTATGATTTAAAGCGAGGAAAATATTCAATAAAATTTTAAATTTATGGTCATTAAGTATATTTAGCTTAAACTTCAAAATTCTAAAAATATGTCAAAGAAATACAACAAAAAGCTTGATCAAAAAGCTCAACACATCTCCTCTATCTTACAAAGATTTAAGTCTTCTTCTTAATAAGACTTTTGTGAATTTTTTTATTGTAAGTTTTGCCTTTTTTGTGATCTTTGGTACGTATTTGGACCAAAAACCATTGCATAATTCTTGCTTCCAAGATTGCAAATTGTGAAATTCTTTTGCCTGAAAAAAGGATTTCTCTTTCTTCGATTGATCAAAATTGGATTTGAATTGAAATTTCAGTTCTATAAAATTCAAAATGTTACTTTTTCCATGGAATTATCTTTTGAATTTGAAAGAATTTCATTTAATCCAAGTCCATGGAATATAATGAATTCAAAATACTGAAAATTGAAATTTTGTGCAAGCAAATGCATTTGATTTCCTCTCCCATTGTAACAAATGTATTTGTTTGATTTGATTATTAAATGCTTGTGATTATAAACTCTAAAATATTCATTTTTTCATGTTGATCTATTAGTCATAACAATCATTGGAAGACGCTTTGTACTCAGGATATCTTGTCTTTTTGGCTATTTAATCTACAAGTTTCGACGGAGACATTTATCATTAGATAATGATATTGAGGAGTTTCTTCAAAATCACAAAAATATCCAACCCATCAAGTACTCATATTCACATTTAAAAAAAAATAACCAACAATTTCAGGAATAAGTTAGGCCAAGGAGGCTTTGGTTTTGTGTACAAAGGAATACTTCAAAGTGGCCACGTTGTAGTAGTAAAAGTATTGGTCATGTCAAAAGCTAATGGACAAGATTTTATCAATAAAATTGCTACAATTGGAAGGTTTACCATGTTAATATAGTACAACTTGTTGGATTTTGCGTAGAAGAATCAAAATGGGCCCTTATATATGACTTTATGCCAAATGGGTCACTCAATAAGTTTATCTTCCTTAAAGGAGAAAAAAAAACATTCCTTTAAGTTGGGACATATTGTACAAAATTGCACTTGGAGTAGGGCGTGGGATTGAATACTTACATCAAGGGTGTGACATGTAAATTCTACATTTTGATATCAAGCCACACAATATTCTTTTGGATGAAGACTTTACTCCAAAAGTTTTGGATTTTGGCCTTGCAAAATAGTATTGAACAAATGAAAGTGTTGTATCTCTCACTGCAGCCTAAGGAACATTAAGATCATGATAATTTTTCCTATGAAGTACCTTCGATATAAAGCCAATCCATAAGTTCTCTTAAAGCCACTTATTAATTCTCCTGTCCATTTATTATATTTTTGTTTAGGAAAAAATCTCTTTGGCAAACAATATTATCTAAATAGCAACAATAACCTTACATGGATGAATGAGTACAACATGGTCAATATCTAGGCTGCATGCTCATAATAATAAAAAGGATAAATTAGTTTTCACTCTATTAATTCTGAGATGACTGTCAACTCTTGTTGAAGAGATTTTTTACGCCTTCTAATGTTTGTTCTTGTTGAATCTATGGAAGCAAAAGGGTTGGGTGGCATGGTTAAGTTGTCTCCTCCTTCCAACATTTGAATCACAACTTTTATAGAGGGGCGATCTATTGGACACCATTGAATGCACCAAAGTCCCACAATTGTTAGCTTCTTTGTAATTTTAATGTCTCCCTCTTCCTCAATTCGAATACACACCTCTTCCCCCTTATCTAACTGGTTATAAACCCATTCTGGGAAGTATACTTGGTTAGCCTTCTCCATTGTGACATCAATGTTCTTCCTTCCTCCTACCATTTCCAGTAGCAACATTCCAAAACTATAAATATCTGACTTATAAGACACATTTCCAAAGTTCCTTGATAATACTTCTGGTGCAATATAGCCCATGGTCCCTCTTTTTGTTGTCATTGAAACTGCACTTTGTTCCTTGGAACACAATTTGGCTAGACCAAAATCAGAGATTTTTGGATTGAAGTTTTGATCAAGCAAAATATTATGAGATTTGATATCAAAATGGAGAATTCTTTTGTCACAACCTTGGTGAAGATACTCAATTCCCTTGGCTATGCCTAAAGCAATATTTTGAAGCGTCTCCCACCTAAGTGAACAATCCTTGACAGATTTTGAAAATATATACTTCTCCAAAGACTCATTTGGTAAGAACTCATAAATTAAAGCTCGTTTAACTCCATTAGCACAAAATCCAACCAAACGAACCACATTGACATGATGGATCCTACCCATTGTTCCCACTTCATTTATGAACTCCTCTCCATTTTCTTTTGAATTGTTTAGGATCTTTACTGCAACAAGAACATCACTAGAAAGCCTTCCTTTATACACAGTTCCATAACCGCCTTGACCCAATTTTTCCTTGAAATGATTTGTAATCTTCTTAACATCAGCATAGGAGTATCTTGAGGGCTTGAGAGCTTTATAGTCTTCTAAAAACTGTTCTATCTTTTTTGTATTCTCTCTTTCTAATTTGTCTGAGCGATACACATGATAGAGTGTGATGACAAGAAGCACCAGAAGACAGAAACTGAGGATTACCGCTGCATGTGATCAGAAAAGAAAAAAAGGGTTTTCTAAATAAATGCAAAAAGAATTAAATAGTAATCTTTTCTCTCTTACTAATCCTTAATCAAAAGGAAGTATGAGTGAGTAGAAAGTCACCTGTAACCAGTTTGTTTTTTGATACACCTGTAAGGAAAATAATACAATTATTAGATTGTTAAGTGGGAAGCCCCTCTCATCACTACTATGTGTGTCATAGTGATCACCATGGATCTACAACACTGGTCCAATCCTAAGTTAAGAAAATAATAATAAAAATAAAATGCAAAGTCAAAGAAAAGAAAAAAATATTTCTTATTTGTTGTTGTATTTTCCTTCCCTCTTTTGCTATTGTTTTCTCTTCTGCTTTGATATTTCAAGATCCAATTCATATATAATTCATCTACAACAAACGAACCCCCTAAAATAAGTAGTATGATCAGGATTTAGAATGGCACAGAGGAAGCAGATTGATTAGAGAGGAATGAATCCATATAGTACCTTTCTTATCAATACATTCAGTTTCAGGTTCTTTGCCAACATTGCTCTTCAGTCTGCATTTCTTACCTTGTCTTTCGCAGTTTCCACATATCAATTCTGACCATGTTAAGGAAAAATAATTTTCCCCATTAACTATATCTTCTGGGAGCGTAACGTCGTAAATCTTGTGGCAAGAGGATAGGTCCAAGCGTTCAAGATTAAAGTAAGAATCAACAGCATAGACTGGGTTGCTGAGGAGAACGGTGCAAGGGATGGAGAAAAAAAAATTGGAGTGTGTTTTTTCTGAGGAACAATTGAAGAAGGTGTAGTCAACTAGGTAGTTGGAACTTGCAAGTTTGAACTGGAAGGGAGAGGCAGACAAAGTAAGGTTTTGAAGCTGTCTTTGGAGGCAAAAATCTGGGTCATGGACGATAATCTCCTGAGAGTTGTAATTTATCTTCTTCACTGAAAGGCTTACGGAATATGGCAGCTCTAGGATGGTCTGCTTCTTTTCTATACAAGATATCTCAAACCCGGGATAGCCACAATGATATGGCTGGTCTTTTAGCCGGAAGGGGAACCTGATAACTGGGCCATAGTTGCTGCATCTTGATACCTTGCACTCATCTTGGTTCGCTCCAATCTCTACAAACCATCTCATAAACAAGAACAGAAACAAAGAGATGACCATTTTTAAGCAATTGCTCATCCCCATAGCTTTTGGTCTGTTCCTCCAGCCTTTCTTATTGATTCAATTTTTTTGTATTTTTGAAGGAAAGAACTCCTATATATTCAATTCCAAAATGAACTAGAAAGGGAAAAGGAGATATGATCCTATGCCACTTGCTTCACTGTAGACAGCTTGACTCCTACAATGAGAAGCATGCGGTGAACTTCCTTGATATTTGCTACATGGACAAGGTTTGCTGACAACTCCAATGTACTTTGTTGTGGTTGTACATTGATGATGACCCGGCCGGCCAAATATGATGAGGAAAAAAAAATCAAAGATTTTGGGTAGTTGATTGTGGCACCAATGCATAGTCAAAGAAAGTTGAACTCTAAGCTGGCTTAGCCCATTGGGATGTAATTTTATCTTCTTCTGAAACTTGGGGATGCCCAAAACCAAGGCGTGCAGCTTCTCTTTCTGAATCTGAACTTATGATGGTGAGAGAAGTAAAACTTGTGGGAGCAGGCCCCGTAACACTCCTCCATGTCTGTTTTCTTTGCTAGTGAAAACCAGCCCTGCAGGCTCTCTTGTCGCGGAGATATTCGAATCATCACCAACCTTTTTCAATTAAAAGGTGGTAAGCCCAGCTTTGGTTATCCTGATCCGGCATATGAATTGGTTTGTGGAATCAACCATGCTATCTTTTAAGGCAAATACCATGTTGAGGAGATCAATTACCATAACTACACCATTAGAGTAGTAGTTGCCGGGTGTACACAAAATTTTCTAACAAGAAAATTGTTGATAAAATTGTAAACTTACTTTATTTATGAAGTTAGAAATAGTCTCCGATATGTTCTTTGATTCTTCTTAAGCTTTAGTCGAGCCTTGGTTTGGTTTAGAGCTTGGGCTTGCAATTTTTTAACATGTCTTGGACTTGAACTCTAGCTTGTCTTAAGTTTTGGCTTGGACCTTTGGGCTTGGGCTTGGGCCAATCTTAGGCTTAGCTTGGGCTTGGACTTTAGCTTGTCTTTAACTTGGGCTTGGACTTTGGTGTAGCTAATAGTTCACCAAGGGCGTGAATGTTTGATCTCATATTGAAGATGCTTTAAACTTGGTCTTTGGATCTTTGAAGGTATGATCTTTGAATCTTGGAAGGTTTGATCTTCAAATCATGAAAGGCTTGTTGAAAGCTTGATTTTCAAACCTTCAAAAGCTTGATCTTTAAATCTTTGAAGACTTGATATTCAAATCTTTAAAGGCTTGATTTTCATAACTTCAAAGCTTGAAGAACTCCTTCAATGCTCAAGGGTAACTTTCTTCAACTCTTCTCAAGTGTGGAAGTCTCTTCTTTTCTATCTTGTGTATGTTTTTTAAAGTTCTCTATTTATAAGGGTTAAAAAATGCATATTTGGATAGTTTTATTTATTTCTTACAAATATTATTTCTTGATCAAAGTTAATATTTAGGGAGATTTTTAGACGTCATATTTGGAGTCTTAACCTTGGAATATTATTCTTTAATTAAAAATTAATATTTAGGAAAATTGGAAAGCATATTTGGATAGTTTTAATTTATTTTTTAATGAGATTTTCATCAATGATAAATTATCTCTAATGAAAATTTTAAAAATATTTATTTTTAAATTGAAAACTCTAGTCTAATAAAGGAATTTTCAATTTATGAGATTTTGAAACTTTGAGAGCACATTATCCAAGTAGAAAATTTAAATTCTTCAAGGATTCTCAAAAATACTTTTAAGGAAAATATTTTAAATCCTTAAGAACAAAGTTAGAAATGAATTTTAGCTTTGATTTTCAAAATTCCTCATAATATTTACTTTCTTAATTTCCATGCTTTTCCAATTTAATAAATATTCTTAAACATAGAATTTCATTTTCATAATAATTTATTCCATTAAAAATTAGCAAACACTTTCAATTCCATTTACTAAATATTTTTAAAATAAATTCTATATCATGAGATTTTTCAAATTATTTATTTATTTTTCTAAATTAGAAGACTTGTACTAAAAAGGAATTACTCCCTCATTCCTTTTCCTTGAACTTTCCTTATCCAATATTGTTCTTCTCTTAGGGAAGAAGCCCAAAGAACCCTTGGTGTTATCCTTCTCTTAGGGAGAAGAGCTTCGAGGACCACCTAAGTGTCATTCTCCCTCTCTTAGGGAGAAAAGTCTAGAGAATCACCAATCCAAGCCACAAGGATTGTTCAAAAGGAATATCTAACAACCTAAATTAGCAACTTCCAATTTTCAATAAATAATTTTGGAAAATAACTCCTCATGAAAATTTATTTTTCATTAAGAATTCTAAAATATTTTACTTATAAAAATAAGGAAATAAAAAAATATTTACCTATGACCTTTATGGGTCCTATCACAAATTTTGGTAATCATAATTTGGAATCACAAAAATCAAAATTTTTCCAAAAGAACCCTATAACCAAAAATAGGGTTAGGAGAGATAAAAAATTAAAAAAAAAATCCCTAAAATGCTCTAAATCTATCAAGTTTCTACTACCAAGAGCAAAAATGCTTAAAGGTCGTTAGAACCACTTTGGAGTGCTTAAGCATCCCTCTTTAGCATTCAATGAGTGCTTAAGTGCTATAGGCATCTTGAGCACTAATTTCAACGCTTAAGTGTTGTTGCCTACAATTGCATACCCAAGAGGCTTTCTCCACCCTTTTCAATCACTTTTCCACCTAAAAACTCACCTTTGTAAATTGGTTTCTCACCAAGGATGTTCCTAAATGCATAGAACCTTTGATCTCTACTCATGGGTCATCATCGATGAATAAAAATCATTTTTTTATGTAGGATGAAAAAACTCATGCTCCTAAAAAATGGAGCTTACAACCCATCTATGAACAAAAATTATTTTTACATTTGGACATAAAAATCCTATGTTCCTAATCACAAAGCTTACAGCCCAATCTAAGAGAATGAAAAATTTAAACATCCATAACATTCATCAAGAACATTTATGCATACATCCCTTCAAGCCATGGGATGTAAACCTACAAAATAAAGTGAGCACCCCTTAAAATGGATCTAACATGTTTTCTCCTATCCTAGGGCTTTTATACCAATTGTTAAAATCTCTAGATTGCTCCATTCCAAGCCCTAGACTGTTGGGATACAATAAAACTATCATAAGGATATCTAGATCTACACACAACCAAAAACATGGCAATAAAAAAACCATTAATAACCATAGATCTAGAGATGAAAACCATACCAATTGTTGCTAAGACCCTAGCCATGCATCTAACATATATCTTGAGCTAAATCTCAAGTCTAAAGGATGAAAATGATGCAAGTTGAAGAAATCATTCTCGATCATGGTAGAGAAGAGACTAGATATGCTTAGAAAAAGCTCTAAGAGTGTAAAGCATGAGGAAAGTTTCAAAAAATGAAAGTAGAGCAATTCATAGTATGAGAGATGAGAAATGAAGGTTGTGGAAAGAGTTGGAGAGCAAGTAAACATGAGAAAGAAGGTTAAAAAATATGGCTTGAAGTTCATATATTCTAATTAGAACTCAAAATCTAGTAACAACATATACGATGACTTTGAGATGAAAGTTGGAGTACTTCCCAAGGCATTTTTAGGCATGCTATATATCGTTTCGAAGCTCGAGAAGGCAAAAATCCAACATTTTAAACAATACATAAATCAAAGTTGAAATGAGCAAGATATGGATGATTAAAGAAAACTACAAAAAGAAAAATCAAATGAGTGTCAGTTTCACATGAACATGCAAAACTTCGCATGAATGTGCGAAATAGACCAAAGAGATCACTTTTGCAATAGCTCAAAAACCTACGAAAATCAGTTACACATTAACATACAAATTTTCACACAACTATACCAAATGTGCGTCAGAATGACGTTAGAATGTTGTCAATCCATTTATAATTTGCATGACCACAAGAAATTGAGCCTTATCATGCAAAATTAACATCTTTTATTAAATTTTCCCGTGACTCAAATATTTATAACTTTTATTGAGAGCCCTTGATTTGGAAAAGAATTTACATGCTCTATAGGATCTTGCCATGTGTCAACTTAACTTTTAGTCTATAAATAGGGCATTAGAGTTCTTTTTTAGGAATTCAGGGATTATTGGATGTTCTTGGATCTTCTTGGGAGGAGAAGACAATATTGAAGATTCTCAGTTTGTTTTCTTTATTTTAATCAATTGTTTCTAATTTATTTTATTCAAGAATGGTTGTTTTGTGAATGAAATCACCACCATGAGAGGCTAAAAAGCCATCTTGGGGTGTGAAACATGAAACCGAGGGTTAAAGCCAATGGAAAACAATGGGTAAAATCGAACTAAAAATAGAATGGATGAAGGGTTGAGGCATAATAGATGACAACAAATATATCCTCTAATGTTAGTTTGAATTAGGGGATGGTGCAATAGCTTATTCCCTGATACTAGAGATTCTTGGTAATTCTTGATCTCTAGTTATCTAAGGTTTTTCTATTGTTATCTACTATAATACAAATCTACACAGAGTGATAAAGGCCTAAATCCTAGACTTAAACCCAATTTTCATGCTTATGTGTCTATTTGGTATTTCAGTAATGGAATAAAATATTAAAAGTTAGGATACAGATGCAACCCCGAGTTATAGAACTCAAGTTGATCTTATTTGACCCCACATTCTAAATACCCTAAGACTAACTAAAATCGGTACCCTTATTTTGCACGAGGCCCTATACTCAAAGTTAGATTGTGAAATCCCCATTCTTGAATCATTTGAATTAGAAATCAATAATTCTTTTGAAATTTATTTAAGTTTATTTTATCAAATTCAATTTTATTCAAGTCAATTTTTATTTTATTTTTTTCAATTCAAGAAATTAGGCAAAAAGCAATCAATTAGACCTAATTTGACAACTTCCATAGGTTAGTCCTAGAGAACGATACCCAGACTACTACAAAAGTCGTTGTGACTCTTTCTTTGGTTTTTCTTTGTTAGAGTTAAGACTTAATATTTTGAACAATAGAGAATCGCAATCAAGAAAGTGGCATCGTTGCCAAGAACTGGCAATCATTGTAACTAGGATAAATTGCATTACTTTGTTTTAGTTCTTTTAATTTTCTTTAAGATTTTTTTTTTCTTTATTTAATTATGTTTTTAATTTTCTTTAATTTTTAGTTGTTTTATTTCTATCTATTTTTTTCTCTATTTTATGCTTGGTTCAAAAAGAGATTTTTCACATAGACTTTAAAGAATGATTCAAGAATCTCAACTGGACATGGGGCCACCAAGGGATTCAATAGTAATAATGATAGGCCACGAGTGCTTATCCAAGGGCAACAAACTATGAGAGAGTTTCTCAATCCTCTCAGGTTGAGCACACCATCATGTTTTCTCATACCTCTAAATCAAAATCATGTCATCATTCAACCTCAGTTGATTCCCCACTAACTCGTTTTTAGGGGAATAAAAAATGAAATCCCATACTCTCATATCAAGGAATTTGAGGAAATTTGTTCAACATTTCAAGAAGCCAACAATCCTTTGGAGATTCTCCGCATGAAGCTCTTTTCTTTAACATTGAATGATAGAGCCAAAAGCTGGCTAAATAGTCTTAGACCCAACAACATCAGATTTTGGGGTGGGCTACAATCAATGTTTTTATAGAAGTTTTTCCCACCACATAAGATGAGTGCATTGAAGAATGAGATCTCAAACTTCAGATCTATGGAGGATAAGAAATTTTTTTCTTGTTGGGAAAGATTTATGGAGATGGTTACAACATGCTCCTATCACGAATTCGATCACTAGATGTTAGTATCTTACTTTTATGAGGAGATGACAACATTGATGAAGCAACTCTTTGAGACTATGTGCGGTGGAGATTTTATGAGTAAAAAACCTGATGAAGCATTTCAATTTCTAGATTATATTGCTAAAGTTTCAAAAAGTTAGGAAAATTCTATCATTAAAGAACCACCTAGAGATAGAGCAATGATAGAGCAAAAGCTAGTGGAATCTATACTCTTTTAGAGGGCTTAGATTTTCAAGCAAAGATTGCCACAATTACAAGAAAGTTAGATGATTTGGAAGGTAAGGGAGTTCAAGATGTGCAGATAGTCAATGAGGGAACAATGCGTTCATGCTTGATATGTAAGTCCTTGGAACATGATGTTCACTCTTGTCTCACTTTACCTACAAGTGAAAGACATGTTTTTCAAAGCAAGCCAATGCCTTAGGGACATATAGACAATATTTTAACAACTCTCCATACTCCAACACTTATAATCTAGGTTGGAGAAACCATCCAAGTCTATCATGGAGAGGAGGTAACAATGGCCAATTATAAAAACAAGGAAACTGATTTCAGGTTAATCGGAGTAATGGGCAGCAAGGTTTTCAACCACAATGGATGTCATCTCAGAATTTTTAGCAACAACCTCAAGCATCATTGTCTAAATCAGGCCTAGAAGACATGATGAGACAATTCTTACAAAAACAAGACACTCGTTATGAGGATCAATAAAGGACAAATGCTCAGACTTCTCAAGCCCTAAAAGATATCCAGACCACTCTAAGTCAAATTACTGCAAGTTTATTTCAAGAGAAAGGTAAATTCCCAACTCAACCACAAAAAAACTAAGATGATAAATGAAATTTTTGAGATACGAAATGAAGATTGTAAAGTAGTTATCACATTTAGAAGTGGAAAAGAATATGAAGGCCTCAAGTTACCAGTAATTGAAGAAAGTGATGCTAGAGATGAACCAAATCTGGAAGAAAATGCAAGAAATGAGAAAAAGATTGAAAAATAAGAAGAAATCATTATGACTAAGGCAAATGGAAAGTCTCCCAACCATGTCACTTTTTTTTACAACTATTCAAAGGCAAATGGTAGGAAATAAAACTTCAGAAATGTTAGAGGTGGTTAAACAGGTGAAATTAACATCTTCTCTTTGATATGATTAAGCAAGTTCCAATCTATGCAAAGCTCCTTATGAATTTGTGCATAGTAAAGAGGAGAATCAAATTAAGCAAGAAGGCATTCCTCACCTATCAAGTCAGTGTCATCATCAAGAATAAGGCGTTGATAAAGTATAAGGATCCAAGTTGCCCCACCATTTTAATACAGATTAAAGACTCGTTCATGGAAAGAGCTTTGTTGGATTTGGGAGATAGTGTAAATTTGCTTCCATATTCAATCTATAAGCAATTGGGATTGGGAGAGCTAAAGGCTAATACCATTACACTCTCCTTAGCAAACCGTTTGATTAAAGTACCTAGAGGTGTAGTTCAAGATGTCATGGTGCTAGATATAGAATCGTTGAGAAAGGGTGTGAATAATGTTCCAATTATTCTTGAAAGACTCCTCCTTGTTAAGACCAATGCTCACATTAACTATCACAATGGATTGATGCAATTATCTTTGGGGAACATGACAGTGGAAATGAATGTCTTCAATTTATGCAAACAACTAATGGACCACGATGATGTGGAGTATGAGGAAGCATGCCTTATAGAGGCCTTAGTTCAGGAACACACAAAAAGTTAATAGAAGAGAAGATACATGAATTTTTCTTTGCAATCACTGAGGAAGAACATGTTGAAGTTGCTATAGAGTAGAAAGAAAATGTAAAATTCAAACTTTGAATAACGTTAAGAATTGTGAAGAAAGCATAAGGAGGGATGTCAAGTTCAACAAACCAAAGTTGAAGCCTCTACCACATATTTCAAATTTGAAAGGGATAAATCCCTTGATTTTCACACATCATATTTATTTTGAAGAGAATGCAAAACCAGTTAAGCAGTCACAAAGAAGGCTAAATCCTCTTATGCAAGATATAGTCAGAAATGAGATATTGAAGCTAGTCTTAGATGTGGGTATTATTTATCCTATCTCTAATAGTAGTTGGGTGAGTCTCACTTAAGTAGTACCTATGAAAAGTGGGATAACTATGATGAAGAATGATCAAGGAGAGTTCATTCCTACAAGGTTGACTTCAGGTTGGCGCATATGCATTGATTTCAGGAAGTTGAATGCAGTCACCAAGAATGATCATTTTCCATTATCATTCTTGGACCAAGTTTTGGAGAGAATAGTTGGTCATAACTATTATTGCTTCTTAAATGGTTATTCGGGTTACTTTCAAATTGTCATTGTATTGGAGGATTAAGAGAAAACCACATTCACACGCCCATTTGGCACCCATGCTTATAGGCACAAGTCTTTCAATCTTTGTAATGCATCTGCCACATTTCAAGTGTATGCTTAGTATCTTCAGTGACATGGTAGAGAGAACCATGGGGGTTTTTCATGGATGATCTTATAGTATATAGTAAGACTTTTGAATAATGTCTCTTGAATTTCAAGAAAGTTATGAAAATATGCATTAAGAAGAACTTGGTTATAAATTAGGAGCAATGTCATTTCATGGCAACTTCAAGAGTAGTACTTAGCCATGTCATCTCCAAAGAGGGTATAAAGGTAGATTCATAAAAAACATAACTTATTTCAAAGCTACCTTCACCCACTATTGTTAAGGAGGTAAGACAATTCTTAGGGCATGCAGGATTCTATATGAGGTTTATTCGAGACTTTTTGAAGATCTCACAACCTTTATGTGCTTTATTACTCAAAGATGCAGAACTTTTATGGACTAAGGCATGTCAAGAAGCATTTGAGAAACTGAAGTTACTTCTTACCTTTACACCGATTGTGAGACCTCCTAACTGGTCACTTCCATTTGAGCCTATGTGTGATGCTAGTGATTATGCAATGGGAGCAGTACTTAAGCAAAGAGAAAATAGCAAGCCTTATGTGGTGTATTATGGTAGTAAGACTTTTAATGAGGCTTAGAGGAATTATACTACCACAAAGAAAGAACTTCTAGCAATTGTATTTATACTAGATAAGTTTTGAAATTATCTCTTGGGGACATCTATAGTGGTGTTTACAAATCATTCAACTTTAAAGTATCTTCTTAACAAAAATGATGTCAAACCAAGACTCATCAAATGGATCTTTCTTCTTTAAGAGTTTAGTATTCAAATCAAGGAGAAGTAAGGAGTAGATGTAGTGGCCATTCATCTTTCCTCAGGATTCACAAATCAATGACGAGTTTCTAGATGATATGCTTTGCGTGGTAGAGAAGTTAACATGCTATGCAAATATTGTAAATTATTTGGTAACAAGAGAACTTCTTTTATATTAGAGTATGAAAGTTAAGAAATATTTTCTCTCACGAGCTAAACACTACATTTGGGATGACTCGTACTTATTTAAGTATCGCCCATATCAGATTATCCAATGGCGTATTCCAGAAGGGAAACAACAAAGTATATTGAAAATGTGTCATGAAGAGGCAATTGAAGGTCATTTTACTTCAAGGAAAGAATCAACAAAAATTTTGCAAAGTGGATTTTATTGGCTTTCATTGTTTAAAGGTTGTGAGGTTCATTGTCAGAGTTAAATGCAATGCTAACAATTAGGGAAGATCATTACACAATACCAAATGCCACAAAATCATATTTGTGTTGTTGAAGTCTTTAATTTTTAGGGTCTCGACTTCATTGGACCATTCCCTCCTTTGTTTGGAAATCTTTACATCTTAGTAGGAGTAGACTATGTCTCTAAGTGCGTAGAAGCAGTGGCATGTAAGAGCAATGACCACAATATGGTGTTAAAATTCTTGAAGGAGAATATTTTCTCAAGGTTCGGAACACCTAAATCAATTATCAATGATGAAGGATTTCACTTTTATAATAGGTCCTTTATTAATCTTTTGCAAAAATATGGAATAAGACACAAAGTATCTACCCCATACCATCCTCATACCAATGAGCAAGCTAAGTTAGCAAATTGGGACATTAAGCGAATCCTCACTAAAGTGGTGAATGCTTTAAAAAAATGGTTTATCAAGTTGAGCAATTCACTATAGGCATATAGGATAGCCTATAAGACTGCACTTGGTATGTCTCCTTATCGAGTTGTATATGGTAAGGCATGTCATTTGCCTATAAAGCTTGAACATCATGCATATTGGGCTATAAAGATTAACTTTGATTTTGATCGAGCTAGAACTGAATGAAAGTATGACTTGAATGAACTTGAAGCATATCAAAATGAATTCTATGAGTGTCTACGATATGCAAGGGAAAAAAAGGAAATTCTACCTCGACAAGCTCATCCTTAGGAGGGAGTTTAAACCAGGTGAAAAAATGTTATTATATAACTCCAAGCTCCACATATTTCTAGGCAAGATTAGATCAAAGTGGAACAATCCATACTTGATAGAAAAGGTTTTTTCCTATGGCATAGTCACCATTTAGAATCTAAGAATTGGTAATGAGTTCAAGGTAAATGAACATCGTTTAAAGCACTTCATAGAGAGGTTTGAGCCTCAAGAGGAAACCATCCATCTTGATGGAATGGTTTCTATGGGGTGGAAACCTCTTTCTAGCTTCCAATAGGTAATCTTTGGTTAGGTTGTTTTTGCTTGTTTTTCTTAGTTTTTTGTTTTTGTTTTTATTTTTGTTTTCATCTTTATTTACTTTTAGTCATTTCAAATTTGTTTCCATAATAAATTATGTGATGTAATTCTCAAACAAGTTTTGAGTGGTGGTCTAGATTTTTGAAGTTATTTTCAAGTGATCGAATGCGTATGAACCTTCAATGAGGCTAGTAGGTAATCCTCTTATGTTTTTAGACAGTAAAGCTCTAAAAGGGCTTATTAAGAATATGAAGGAGAGGAAGGCATTGAGGCCATTTTGTACAACCATGCTAAAAAGGATGTGTCAAGTTGTAGCAAAGAAGCTTCTAGTTCAATTTGCATAGTCATGTGAACATTTCGCATGACCATGCAAAAAATCATTTATGCCCTGCAGTAACATCCCACATCTTTAGTCCGTTTCACACAGTCATGTGATAATTTTGCATGACCATAAAATCTATTATGTCCTACAGTGACCTTCAACTTTTCTTGTCCTTTTCACATAGTCATGCGAAAATTTCGGATGACCATGCGAAAATCTATTATGCAAGCCTGCATATTTTATGATTTCAGTCCATTTCACATGGTCATGTGAAAATTTCGCATGACCATGCAAAATCAAAACTCTCATGCATAAAAACAAATAATAATAATAATAAATAAATAAATAAAATGACTTCAAACATGTTTGTTTAGGTTGTTTACAAGTTTTTCATGGTAGAAATCTTGTGTTTTCGTGAAACCATGAATTAGGCCCCTTAAACATGATGTTAGAAATTTGTTAGACATTATGTCACTCATTAGGATTTTTATAGTTGTCTTTATTTTTATTTTTTTCATTATTTTCTCATAATTTGTGAGTTATATCACTTTGCTTTTCACTTTATTCTATACTCTAATGCTTTGCCTCTCAAGCACAGTTGATGACTCGATACACTAGTTAAAAAAGATGATCTTTCCAAGGTAATATCCTCACACTCTACCTTCTTACATTTTAATCTAGTTTAGCACATTGGGGACAATGTGTAAATTAGGTTGAGAGGGGAAAGCACATGCCCCAAATTTTTTGGAATTCTTTTCAAAACCCCTCATTCTACTTTGGGAAGTTAATATGATTCATGTCTTGTTATAGTGACTCATAAATTCTTTTATAAACAATCTTTGTAAGTCCAATGTTTATCTTTGGAATTTGAAAAGAACCATGAATAGATAAGAGTATTAGTTTATTTACCTTTTCTTTTTATACCTTTGATTGCAAAAACAGTTAGATTGAAACCAGATGACACTTTAAATTTTCTTTTGAGGGTGATTTCTATTTAAAACTCATGACACACATAGAGCACATGTACCCATTTGGTATTCTAATTTAGATAATTTCCTTAACTTAAAAGGATTGTTATTAAGTGACAAAAGGGATAAATACTTTTAAAAAACAAAAAAGAAAACAAATAGAAAGCAAGACTAATAAAGCTTAAGCAACTAGCCGATGAGTTAATGGCCTTGTGTCTTCAAGCCCAAATGCCTAAAACCAATTGGTTAGGAGTCATTGATATCTTGGTTGTTACATAAGTTGATCTCGGTTTCAAAAAATAAAATTTTAAAAAATAGAAATTAACATTTGGGAAATTTGACCTTATTCTACCTTGAGCTAGGGTGATGCTTGAGGGGTAAATGGTCTATAAAGGTTCTCAGTACCTGGTACCATGGGTGAAAACTCAGGAGTTGTCGGTGGATCCCTATTGATCCATATAAAAGGAGATTTCCTAAACAAAGAAAAAAAAATCAAAATAAATTTTCCTCTCTTTTTGACTAAAGAATTATGAAATTTTTAAGTTAAAGGAAAAAGTTCTAAGAAAAATTCTATGAGGGGACACAAGATTTAAACAAATGAGATTTAGGTGGAAACACCAAATCAAGGAAAGTATAAAGGAAATTAAGGAGATGCTAAACATTGATGCATGCTTATGTACAAGAGGATAAAGTGAGGAAACTGTGCAATTATCTATATTATGTTCTCTTCTCAATTCCAAGTAAATATGATGGCTTAAAGAATTATGTGTAAAAGATATTGATCAAGTCACTATACTTACATGAACTCCATTGTGCTTGTTCCATTCTTTTTATTGTTTCTATTTGCTAAGGACTAGCAAAGTTTAGGTTGGGGGGATGATTAGAGCCACAAATTATGCTCTAATGACACATATAAGAATGAATTATGCAAATCTAAAGGCTTAATTCACCCAACTTAACTTGAATTGTTGCTAAGACCCTAGCCATGGATCGAAAATATATCTTGAGCTAAATCTTAGGTTTATAAGAAACTCATGTCGACAACCAAGATAAGTCATCGCATCTATTAGGAGGTAGTACACTACAACTTCTGATGGATTTACTAAGTCCATGAACCAACTATGAACTAACTCATCACTTTGTAAGGAACCTATGCCTTGAATCTTTTATGCAGCTTCTAAAGCACCTAAGTAATGTACTAAGTCCTTGAACCAAATATGACATAATGCAAGAGTAGGATAGTAAAGTGAAATTGATCATAGAATCAAAACGTTCCATCATGTCACTGCTTTTAAAGGCTCTATCCTAACATACATTTGCTTGTCATGATTTCTTGCTATGCTTTTAACATGTTCATCTTCTTCCAAGTCAAGGACTCATGGACCTACATGTAACATAAAGGCTACTTAGCTTAAGGCTAGATGAAAAGCTGAAAACTCAATTTAATTCCCATAGCAATTAATGGGTGACAAGAAAGGGAAAAATCTAAAGAGTTTGTATGGGGACGTTAATTCATTCTTAACACAATGTACCTCTTCAAGTAGATGACTAACCTAATGTAAATAGTTATATGAAAACTAAACTCTAAGCTTTAGTAAAGGTATATAAAATTTTCACTCATTTAAATTTTAAAGTTATTATTTTAAAATCATTTTATTTATAATTGACTTTTCAATTGCATATAGGAAAAATATGAAATAGAATACTAACATAAGAGTTATATCATTAAAAGCCATGGAAATTTGTTTAGAAGTTATCAAAATAAAATTAAGGTACTAAGACCCATATAGTACTAATGACTATTACGCCATCAATCTCCATATGTATCAAAGAATGATTGGAAGTGGCTCATTCATTTTTGGGGTACACCAAATAAAAGGGTAAGATTATTATTAAGTGACTTAGAAATTTTGTTTATTGATAAATTCATTTAACATGTTACTTTGTAATGAATATATTCAAAATCTAAAACAAACCAAGAAAATAAAGCAAAAAAAGTTATTAAACATATATCCAAGGATGAAAATATTGATAATCACGGATATATTGGTACTTCGATTTTACGGATATATCGGAAATATATCGGCAGATATTTTGGAAAAGAAATATCGATAAGCCTAAAATTGATCAAAATTTATAAAAATATAAGAAAAACTTCATAAAAATGTAATTAGAAGTATAATGATATTTTTAAGTTGTTTTATTAAATAATTTGATATATGTATAATATGATTTATCATATTTGATAATAATATCGTATGCATCGATAAAAATATGAATTTTATAAGTATACATTTATTATTAAATTACATCTAATATTATGATATTTGATTATAATATGTCTAATTTTCAAATATATATTAATATTAAAATTATGATCCATTTAATTCAATTGTATTAAACAATATAAAATAAATTATGATATATGTACAATTTTTTAATATTTAATTAATTATTAATGATATTAAAAACACTATGAAGAAAATTATATAATTTTTATATTTTTGGTAATCAATTAAAAGAAAATTTTGCATTTAATTAATTTGCTCTTTAAAATATTTTTTTAATATTTTCTTAATGAGTTTAACTATATTTTTAGTGCATATTACATAACAAAGGCAAGTGTGCCTGGATGGTAAGTGGGTTAAACCTCAAACCTTTTGGTTTGGGGTTCGAATCCCCTCAATAGCAAAAGGAAAGGCCTTTTTTTAGGACTGTAGTGCATTGACTTCACTGTAATGTGTTTGACCATCATTGACCCGTATTGACCATGTGATATATCGGGAAAAATCACTTTGGTAAATCACCTATATATCGCGAGATATTGCCGATTTTTTGGGATTTCTCCCGAAATTTCGTCGAAATATTTCTCCATGAAATATCGTATTGATACCCTCCGATACACGATATATCGGCAATATATCACTGACATATCGTGATATTTTCTTCCTTGCATACATCTAACTCAAAAAACTATGGACAAATCCATTATAAATAGGTTGAAAATGCGATATTAATAATGATCTCTTTCTTTTTAAGTTTATAATTCATAAGCAATAATTAAATTCTTTTGCTTATGAAATAGGCATAATAAAAGTGGAGGAGCCTAATAGATAAAGATGTTAGTCATCACTCATACAGGAAAATATGGAAGCCCAATTGATGAGCACTCAAGAGGGATTATGGTGACAATACTTTCTATTCTAGTATAATTTTCTTTCAAGTAAGTTTTATGTTAAAACTATGCTAATAATGAGTTTTTCTTAATTGAAGGACCAATTTAAGCAATTGTTAAGTCCAGTTGATGATCCATTTGTATGAAGCAAGATCTAATGAGGAGCATGCATCTAAGATCCTTAGGCACAGTAGAATATGTCTATTTAAAAATTATATGTTTCTAGGGTGTTTACACTAAGCATACCTAGAATTGGACACTCTTAAATCTTTTCCAAGTTGATTTAGAAGCTTTCTGAAGATCCTAGAGCCTTCAATCTGATGGCTTTATCTTTGGAACTAGGTATACAAAGAGTGTACACGGTCTTCCTTAAGGGATCAGGGTGGCTAAGGTTTCTCTCCAATGAATAGAAGAAGATGATATATCCAACCTTAAATTCTAAGAGGGTTTCTATAGACAAATAACTGAGCTTAAGTGTCTAAGGTCCATCCCATAGGCTTAGATCACTTAATCTAATCCTAATGGGTCATATTTAATTAATTAGTCAGTGAGCCCTAATTAATTAAATAGCACAAAAAGAAACCATATGCATTTAATTATAAGTTCTTATGTTAATTTGTGCTTATGCTTATGCACTTTTATTTGTACTTACAATTAAATAGAAATTTTCCTCATACCATGTGTTACGAAAAAAATAAGAGCTTAAGCAAGACCAAGAGGAGCCATAGGAAAATACTAGCTCTCTCATAATTAAATTCTAAAATTAACTCAATGCTCAACTAAAGAGTGCCATGTATACTTGAACATCCTATGATATTAGATTGAGATAAAAATTAATTAATTAGTTTATCAAGTTTCTAACCTACTAGTTCTAACCTATGAATTAATGTTTGTAATCCAATAAGGTTGTAGCTAAGGAATTATTATGACCATAAATTTCATTATCATAAATCCTTAAGATCACCCAAGGGGTTATATTGTCTCAAACCCATGAGATATCATGGTACCTCTATTGAGAATATCTGTTACCACCTACCTAAACCACCAGTCACCCAATCCATAGGAAATATATGATCACTCTAGGATCTCACCCATATATCAAAGTTATTGATGAACTTAGAACTAGTGCAATATTCTCTCAAGGTTGAAAACCCATACAACATAATAGTTTGGAGTAATTATGATAACTCAATAGCAATTCAATCATGACTATTTGCAGGTCTTGTTCAACATATAACCAAACACACTAGTATACTCACCATGGGAAAACCATCTCATTGACCAAGACAAGTTATCCCACCAATTAGGAGATAGTGCACTACAACTTCTAATGGATTGCCTAAGTCTATGAACTAACTATGAACAAACTTATCAACTTGTAAGGAACCCATGACTTGAATCTTTCATGCAACTCCTAATGCACTCAAATAATATACAATACAAGTGATTAGACATAAATAATCAAATACACCACAATGCAATATATATATATATAATGAAATCAAATGTTACCTCATGTCACTAATGTTAAGGCTTTATCCTAATAATCTCCTACTAACCCTTAAAGTAGACTAATAATACATCGGATAATTATGTTGTCCTTATGAGCACCATAGACTTTATCTGGTAAAGTCTTAGTGAAGGATATATCAAGTTCTATGTAAATTGTATCTTCTTCATAGTTACATCACCCTTATGAACTATCTGACAAATCAAATTGCACTTCTTCTGAATGTGTTTATACTTCCAATGGTTCCTTAATTCTTTGTACTGTATATATCAACACTCCATTGTTATCACATAACAAGACCTCGGGCAATACAACCAAGGGTACTACCCTAAGCTCCGTAAGGAGTTATTAAGCTAAGTTGCTTCTTTTTCAGCTTTAAAAGTGTTGGAAATAATCAGATTTCTCCATTCCATGTCCTTGGATCTCATAGGGCAAATGCATCTATCCTAAGCTTCTCTAAATTTATCATAGTGGAAACATACGGCTAAAAAAACGATATTAAGATAAAGATGTAAAGAAGAGAAGGATCATACATGGATCTTAAAAACATGCTTGAAGGTTTCGTACACCCAAGATCTTCCACCCGATGACTACAATATTAGCACTCCAAAGTATATGCTTTAGAAGGGAGGAAGTTTTGTCTTTCTCTCTCTTTTTGAATATGGAAGACGATTGTCTCTCAAAAGTGATGGAACCCTAACCCCTAAGGTGGTACTTGTTCCCCTACTGGGCTTAAGTGACTTAAGCCCACCAAAGCTTAAGTATAGTTAATATAACCCAAAACAGGTCCTAATTGATTAATTAACCACATAAAGTCATCTAATTAATCAATTAGCCCCTAATCCAGAGACTTTTTTTCCTCCCTACTAGGTTTAAGTGACTTGAGCCCACCAAGGCTTAGGTGTACTTAATTTAACCAAAAACAGGTCCTAATTGATTAATTAACCACACAAGTCATCTAATTAATCAATTAGCTTAATCCAAAGACCTTGTTCACTATTATTTGTGCAACCTTACGCAATTATCAAAATGCCCTTATGCATAAGAATGAACCTAAAGTCAATCCAACATTCATAAATTGTATTATCATGGTATATGAGCTCAGAGCGGGGACCACTAGGACCCATAGGAGTATTGGCTCCCTCAAAATCCAATTCTAAAGTTGATTCAACATTACACTAAAGAGAATCAATTGTACTCTAATACCCTATGTAAATAAAAACGAGACGAAGCTTAGGTCTATGACATACTATCCACGACATGCAAACTTCCCATTAATTATGTTCATAATCTAATAAGGTAGTGTTATCACCTATTAAGATTACCTCTTCAATCCTTGAGTTATAGATTGCACTTATTATGTGATCAAATGACATACTCTAACTCATAAAGAACATATGTCAAATTCCACTTAAGGAATTACTATGGTGCCACAGATCTCCTGATCACTTACATGTCCTTTGGATCATTGAAAGGAACACATTGTCTCAATCCCATGAGATATCATGGTGCCTCTATTGAGAATACCCATTACTACTAATTTTCATCAATAGTAACCCAATCCATAGAGAATATATAATCAACTTACGATCTCACTCGTAAGTCAAAGTCATTGCTAACTTCTACATAAACTCAATATTCTCTCAAGGTTAAGAGTCTATATAGTATAGCAACTTAGTGAATCATGACAATCGATGGCCTTGCATCATGGTACACCATAGATCCTATCTAATGTGCATCACATACGTGAGTGCACTTACCATGAGAAACCCATCCCAACAACCAAAACAAGCAATCCCTCCAATTAGAATGTGGTGGACTATAGTCTTTACTAGATTGCCCAAATCATATACTGACTATAAACAACTTATCTACTTACAAGGAACCCATGACTTGTATCATATGTGCAACTCCTAATGCACCCAGGTCATATACAATGTAAGAAATATGAGTCAAATGCTCAAATCATTGTCAATACATCAAAGGGATATAATAAGATAGTCAAGTTTAACTTTGTTGCATCATGTCTTGCTTTTAGGAGCTTAATCTCAATAAGAAGCTACCACATACTCGACTTCCATAGTGGAGTCACTAATACAAGATTGGTTCACACTTCTCCAATTAACAACCCTACCACCTAAGGTAAAGACATACCCTAAAGTAGACTTGCAAGAGTTCTTATTAGACTAAAAGTTTGAATCTGGGTACCTAATGGGTACCAACTCATCACATTGGTAAACCAACATATACTCCCTCATTCTCCTAAGATATTTAAGTGAGATGTTTGGTTTAATTCATACATGAATTTATGCAACTTGCAAACCAATTGCTCTTATCTCTTTGCTACAAATACATATGGTTGCATCATATAGATGTTGTTATCAAGATAGTCATTCAAGAATGTTGTCTTGACACCCATTTTCTATATCTCATTATCAAGATGAGCTACAATGAATAGAAATAGTTTAATGAATTTGATCATGGCTAGTAGTGAAAAAGTCTCCTCAGAATCGAAACCAAGTTTCTAACTATAACCCTTTACTACAAGTCTAATCTTATATGTCTCAACCTTCCCATCTACTGTTTTCTTCCTCTTGTAAGCCTACTTACACTCTATGATTTTTATCTCTTCAAGTACTTCTACAAGATCCCAATTGTAGGGAATACTTGGATAACTCTATTCTCATCCCTAGACTGTTAAAGTGCATACAAATCTTTCCTTGGGCTCTCTAGATCTATGCACAACATAAGCAATAGGCATTAAAAACATTATAGATTAAGACAAATGTGCTTTACCTAAAATTGAATGTCCCCAAATTAAATCCTATTGATAAAGAAGTGTTGAATACATGGCGGATCTTGTAAACTCAATAGCCTTTCACCCAATGGCTCTTTTTCAATCCTAACACACTAAGGATAGAATCCTCTTGGAGAGTTAGTGGTTAGACTTCTCTTCCATCTGGAAAATAGAAAACTAAATGACAAGATTGTTACTCTAAACCCCTAAAGGAGGTTTTGTATAGGCTTCCTATGGGCTTAAGTAACTTGAGCTCATCTTGGGTTTGGGTCACTTAAATTAGACCACATGGGTCCTAATTAATTAATCAGCCTTATCGCCCCTAATTAATCAATTAACTCAATCCAAATAGATAATTCACAAGTTATTGTGTAACATTTCATATTTACCAAAATGCCCTTATGCACACAAGTTAACAAAGAACATAATTAACCCTCATAAACTACGTCACCATGGAATATAAGCTCGAGTGAGGACCATAGGGACCTATAGGAGAATATTGGTTCTATCATAATCCAATTTTGACATTGATTCAACATCCCACTATAAAAAGTCAACTACAATCCAATATCTTATGTGATTACAATGAGATACATGAACTTAGGTTCATGACCTACAATCCACTTTATGTAAGCTCCCGATGAACTGATGTCAATAATCTAATAAGGTGAATTCTATCAACCTCTCAAGATTACCACTACAACTCTTGAGTCTCAAATCCTCCTATTATATGATCAACTAACATACTCTAACTCACAAAGAATATATGTCAAATTCTAGTTAAGGAATTATTACGACCATAGATTTCCTAATCACATGTTATTAGGATCACCTAAGGAGACATTGTCTCAATCCCATGAAATATCATGGTGTCTCCATTAAGAATACATAATGTCATCACACACATCAATAGTGACTCAATCCATAAGGAATATACAACCACTTTAGGGTATCACCCATAAGTCAAAGTCACCGCAAACTTTAACACAAGCTCAATAGCCTCTCAAGGTTGAGAAACCATAAAGTATAGCAGCTTGGTGAGATCTTGACAACCTAATAACCAAAGTCATGACTCACTATAGGTCTTGTCGAATGTGTAACCATACACACTAGTGCCCTCACCATGGAAACCTTATCCCAAGGACTAAGAACAATCATCACTCCAATTAAAAGGTAATGCACCACAATCTCAAATGGATTACTTAAGTCCATGAACTAACTATGAACTAATTATCTACTAGTAAGGAACCCATGACTTAGATCTTTTATACAACTCCTAATGCACCTAGGTGATGTACAATGCAAGAGAGATCATGACAGAATGCTCAGAAAGTATAATGCATAAATATGATAGATAAATTAGGAAACATGAATATTAATATATAATAAATCATTATTATTGCATCATGTCATGGCTTTATCCTAACACTAGCCCTTATTAAACTACATAAATTATAACTCTGCTTTCTTAGCCTTTTGTCATAAATGAGTATTCACGAAATTCATGGCTTCATCATAATTTGTGGGATTGAACTCATGTATTAGAAATGTCAGGAATGGTAGGTGTTTGTACCACTGGGTCATGGTATCTTTTGCTAATATGGGATTGTCCTGTAAAGTTCTCCAATCGATATCACCCCTTGTCTTATTACTTATTATATAGTCTTCTTTCAAAAATCTAACATTTGTGCTAACAAATACCTTTTGGTTAGCCTAACTATAAAAGTAATATCCCCTTGTTCCTTTTTTATATCCTATGAAGTGGTGGACTTTTAACCTTGATACAAAGCCAAGGAATGTTTAGAGTTAATGCATACTTATGTTCCTTTTAGATATGTGAATAAGTTGTAAACTTGGTTTATAACCTATCCACATCTTTATGGTTGCCAAGCATACTAATTTAAAAGGAACTAGGTTTAGGAGATATCATGCAATCTCCAAGGTATATCCTTAAAAGGATGTGAGGAGGGTTGAGAAATTCATCATTAATCTCACCATGTCCATCAAAGTTCAATTTCTTATTTCTACCACTTCATTTTGTTGTGGAGTCTCGAGTGCACTTAAATAGGATATAATCCTATGCTCGCTAAGAAAAGAATCAAACTCACTATGCATATATTCACCACCTCAATTTGGTCCAAGTGACTTGAGGTGTTCACCTAACTACTTTTCTAATTTCACCTTAAATTCCTTCCGTTTATCTAAGGCAGTGGATTTTCCATGCATTATGTTATATAACCAACAAGTCATACAAAAGCATAAAGGTCATCAACCTCCATGCACAGGAGCTTGGCAAAGTAAGATTGGGTCACATCATGGTATGGAGGCCAAAAATCAACTCAAAGCTAAGATCGATTGGTGAGTTGTGGATAGGAATAGCACACTTGCATGCTCATGCATCACACATTCCACATACCAAGGGTGTATTGGGTAGTATAACATGCTCTAACAATGCGACATTTAAATTATGTGAAAACTTAAAATTCTTTTGTACAAAGAAGAAAACAATTGTTTTTGAAATTTTGTTTTTGGAGACTTTGAAAAGAATCATAAAAAAAAAAAATCTAATATATCTTCTTTCCAAACATCTTCAATAATAAGAAAAAAAATGTAAGAAGAATAATTACCTTACAGGATTTTGGTTTAGAAGAAAATATAACTTATCAAAGGAAAAAATAATATATATATATATATATATATATATATATATATATATAAACTAGTTAGAAGAGTAGGATAGAGAAGGAAGAATGGAAGTTTGGAAATATTTTTCTAATTTTTTTAATGTATAACATATAGGAGAGAACTTAAATGAAGAAGGAGAAAAGAAAATATAAGTTTTTTTTCATCAATAACTAATCAAGATATAGGCATCCAATTGCTTAGTCGCATAGCATAAAATTTATTTATAAATTAAATTGAATTTTGCTTTTATATCAATAGATGAAAAATACTAGGTTAGTAATTAAGTAATTTCAAGGAGTGAAACAATTATAGAAGACATATGTCGTCATCTATTTTCTTAGGTTATGTTTGATCCTCAAAAAATTTGAAAGGAAAATACAAAGAAAAAGTAAAAAGAATAAAAAAAAAAAAAGTGAAGAAAAATATAAAAAAATATATTAGAACTCAATAAATTATTTTTATTAGCTATTTCAAACTTATTTTATTTATTTTAACTCATCAATATAATAATTAAATTGATTAAATAATTGTAAATATATAAATTTTATAACTAATTTTAATTATATTATATTTTCTTTAGTATTTTTTTTACAAGAAAATCATTTTCCTTTTTTTCCTTAATTTTTTCCAATAATCAAATATAACCTTAAAAGTATAGGATAACATATAAATATACAAATGAGATGAGATACTAATATGCACATTTTTTAAAAAGAAATAGATTCTTATGATTTATTTCTTTCATTAAAATTCATAAAACATGTCATCACTCTACATCTAATTTTTCTTAACTAATATTACTCATCTCCTTGAAAGAAGTTGGCAATCACATCACGGTGTGTCATCTCCTCTAATTATAGACAATTAAAATATGGTGCAAACACTTCAAAATGTTACTATATTTATTTTATAAGTAAAAAATATGACTAATTTATAAATAAATAAATAAAATATATATGGTAGTGTTTTTGTGAAGACATACCAAACTAACAAACAAATTATGATCTAAATTTTTTAGGTACAATTATTCTTCCATTTTGAACCTTCTAATAATGGGATAAATTGGACACAATGAAATTGAAAAGAAAATTAGTTTGATTTGCTTTCTTTAGAACAAATGGTAGATAAGAAAGGAAAAGAAAGAAATGGTCCTTCACATGTGAAATAAAAAGTACACAAACACAAATATTTTTAAAAATGAAAAAATATGAATGATTTGACACATGGGTGATGAAATTATGTTATTCCAAGCTTGATGTTAAAGACTTCAATTTAACTTGGGATTTAGGTGGTGTTTGTTTTTTTGTTTTTTGTTGAAAGTAATTTGTTTTCAGAAATTAGGTTGTTTGTTTTTCTACTTTTTCATATGACTTATTATAAACTTTTTACTAAATAGAAAAAACCAAAATATGTAGTTTTTTCTAAATAGAAAAAATAACATATTGGTTTTTCTTTACTTTTTAATACTTAATAGAAATAAAATACTATAAAAATAAACAACCTAATATTTAACACTATTAAGTATTAAGGATCTATTTAGAATTAAGTAAAAAAACAAACACCACCTTAATTTAACTTAACTTGGGTCTTCACTTAATTTGAGTTTTAAGGATGTATAGAGTTTAGCACGACTTAGGTCTTGACATGGCATCCTATGACACATACATCTCTCCCCCAATTAACATTCTCAATTGTCACTACCTTCTACCTTCTATTATATAGAAACCCCGCTTCTTTTCTTCCATCTATGATGTGAGTTTTAATGATGCTTAGAGTTTAGCATGACTTGGGTCTTGACATGGCTCGTGTCTTGGTGCGAATTGAGTCTTCCTACAGATTTTAAGTACTCAAATTGGATTTTAACTTGAAGAATGTTGATTAATGGCATCTACAATTCCAACTGCATTTCATTGCATCTACAATATAAATGAAACTAAGGCATCTTAACTTGGATTTTCACCAGGATCCTAGGAGGAAAATGCCAGAGACAACTTCAATTAATTAGAAAACACAATTCTGGACTAATTTCTAAAACAAGTAGAGAGGCTCCCCCCCTCTTACTACTATATTTTTACTCACCCAGAGTGCATTAATATTGACCAAGAAACAAGCTGGAAGTTCATAGCAACAGCCTCAGTGAAGAGTAGCCAAGAGAGACTACCAACTTCAAAGAGTAGTACAATTGAATAGAAAAGAAGGATTAATGCGATATGAGATTAATTGTTTGCATTTATTGATAAATGGAGTGTTCAAATACATTAGAACCAAAAATGAACGAATAAAATTTTCTTTTAATTACTTGGTTAATCACAATTCTTCTGTAGAATTGGTTACCAGTGAGAGTGTCGATTGCCTTCAAGGTACAACAGAAGGAGCTGCTAATACAACTCTATGGTCAGAAAATGGGTTTTCATCCCAGAGTCACTGTAACGCACCTGAGTCTCCATTTTGGTGTGATATTTCAGGCAGTTGGCAGCCTTCTAGGTAAGAAAATGATCAATCATATGCTGTATGACATCTGCACCTTCCTGATGAGCGTCATAATCTTTTACCTGTAAAATGTTCAGAAAAAGTGGGAATTTGCTCGTTCATAAGAAATAAAATATCAGATGAATCTCCTACTTTTGATGATAAACTATAGCATCAGAGTTGCAAGAACAAATCGTTAGTTTTTTGAGCCTGATAAGGAATATCAAATCTAAGTGCTGGAGACAAGACGGTTTGCAAAATTAATCATTTTCAGTTACGTATTGTGATGAAAGATGAAAAATTGGTATATTCATTAGATGAATATATAAACACAAAATACCTGAATGAACTACCACTATTATGGCATTACCAGGGCAAGCTTTAAAATTCATTGATACTGAACAACTATGATAATCTACTAATGAAGAAAGCACAGCTTCCATTTTTAGTTCGGACTGCTTTCCAAAAAAGATATTCCCCATATCCAGACACCATCTCTACCCCTCCTTTTCCAAGATTTCATTTGCTGTTGAAGCAAATGAAATCTTTTACTAAGCATTGACAATGGGAGGATCAATAACCCTATAGAAGACCAACAATTTGCAGCATTTTCAACACTGATTGTCTCTACATATATATTTTAGGACATTGATATTTCAACAACTTCACAAAGAGGGGAAAACATCCAAAAATAAAATTAAAATAAAAACAAAGCAAAAAATTCTTAAGGATTCTCCTAGTATCCAACCAGAACACTGGATAGGTTAGCATCAACAAAAACACCTGAATTACAATTCCCAAAATGCCCAATAACCCATCTACTGGGCCTGGCAGATCACATCAGCAAAACTGTCGGCCATCCAGGTTCCCAGGACTTTGTAGGAAGAAGTTGTTGGACTCAGCTACTACATAAAATATTATAAAATGCATATTATACATAATAGAATGATTTTCTTATTTGTTCCAAGAATGTACTCAATCATGTCACCCTGCCTCTTTTAATTTTTAAAATTTTTTTTTTGATAAGATAGATGTTTCCACCATGATCCACATTAAAATTTCTATAGTTTTAGGGTGCATCTCAATTGAAAATGAGTGTATCTAACTAGAGTTTTATTTACTTCTGTCAACCCCTTATTCCAACTTTGTTACTGTGGTTAGAGTAGCCTCACCACCACCTATCCTGTTAATCAGATTTTCTCTCCTTGATGCCACCAAGAGTTTCTTATTTTCAATACTTCTCATGGGAACCACCTATTTTTATTCTAATTTTGTGTGCCTTTGGGTGTTAGTATGTTAATTTCTTCCTTCAATAGATATACTAAATTCTCTACTCGTTTTACCAATGGTGTTATCCTAGATTATGGTTTGGAGAATTTATGAGATGATCTTACCACAGTCCCAACAGCCAATGATATGTCTCATATCTCACCACTAAATACAGGGTTAGGCTTCCCATGTGTGTTATGTGGTATCAATTCATCAGTTGCTACCTTATTAGATTGATGTAAATAAGGCATGTTTTATGTGGAAGCTCTTATATAGATACTTTTTTGATTTATAATCATCCTCTTCATCTTCATCATGTCATCTCTGTTATGCTATGTAACATCTCAAAAGGTTTTTCATGTCTGATTTCAGAAATTCGCTAGAGTATTTTGTAGGATTTTTGACATAATAAGCACCATCATACCTTGTTGATTCACATTTTGGCTCATGGGCAAATTGTTCTCTTCTATCTTCTGTTTAATAACTTATCTTATGAATTTTGGGAATAAAAAATTATCCTTTCCCAAAACCTCAGGTAAAAATAAAACTTCTATTATGTCTGGTCTACGGTGTACAAACTCATGGATATACCAGGATTCCAACAAAATCCGCTACTTCATTTGTAGAAGGTTGGGAAGATCTTTCTGCATCTAAGAAGATATAACTTTCAGAGAAAAAGAAATCAAATAAAAGGATTTATTAAAAAAATTTCCTCTCTTAACAAGCTGATGATATCCTTAGAGGTTGGTCCAACAGGTCACTCTAGGACATGACAAGTAATCATAATATCACTATTCACATTGTATGGGGAAAGAACATTCTAGAAACAAAAGAGTGATGAATATTCTAGAAACAAAAGAATGATGCACATTCTGCAACTCAAGTTGGAAAAATTCACCTTCTTGTGCGGGAGATTGGTGAAGATGTTTTTTTTTCTTTGTAGACAAGAATGATATATGAAAACTATTATTAGTTTCAAAACCTTCATTTGTGGCATCTGAACCTTAAAAACATTGATGCATGCATGTGCATATGTGTAGGCATGTGTGTGTGTGTGTGTGAGAGAGAGAGAGAGAGAGAGAGGGAGACCTGAATGACACTATGAGCAGCAAACCTCTGTCTGCAGGTATGGAAGCTAACATCTACTTTTTCCCATGAAACATGGGATAGGCCCATCAACAATTCCTCTGCATGACACATTCCAAAGAAAAATTGTGACATTGAGAAAATACACAGAGAAAACAATAGAAAGAAATAAAGAGAACATAGCAGGCAGGACAATTACTTCAAAGAACAAGGTTGTTCAGCTATTATGTGGGTAGATCTCATAAAGAACATTCAGCATAAACTCAATTTATCAACTCAAACATTTGAGGTATTTGACTCAACCAACCTTGAATCCTGAGAACAAACTTTATTTGATCCCATAGTGGCTTATTCTAGCTAACGGATGATCTTCACCAAATTTGGTCAGTATGTAGGCCAAGGAGAATGCAATTACAAGGCTCCAGCAAGCCATGTCCCAACTATTTGAGGTCAGTGTTGCAGGCAAAGGGATAATCAACTGGGATTAAGATTATTAATGGCCACTGGCGTCAACTCTATATCAATTGATTTACTAGAATAGACAACAGAAAATACTTGTATACAAAAACAAAGCACCAGTTTCACCCATACGAATTAGGATTGTTGGAAAAATGATGAAAACATAAAAATTTCAGTCCTCAGTAGCACAATTCTTTCTGTAATTCCTTCTGTGAGTTAGATTTAATATTATAAAATACACGAGATATTTTCTCAAGGAAACATCCCAAATAGTCAAGCATTATGATAGGACTTTCAGCATCCCTTTAAAGTTGTGAACCTACCATGTTGCTTGTCAATTTCTCAAAATGGACAAAGTAACAAAAATCTTAGTGGAAATATATGGAAGTTAGCAAAGAGTATATGGTATCGGGTAAATAATGACCTGTAGTGCCTTATCCTTAATTGTTTTGGAGCCTATTGCAACATTCATCCTTCCAAAACCACACTTTTAGGTGAAGCTGACAAACTAAACCCTTCTTTGATGATACTATTCAAGTAATTTTGGGTCCCTCTTCTTTTAGTCCTTTTCAATAATGCATTAATTGTTTTCATTGAAGTATCAGACCATATTTATGGTTTCTTGTGTTCCATTTCTAATTTCTACCTCTAAACCATTCCCCACAACCATCTTCCATTCCTATCTCAGCAATGCCTCCACGTACATGTTCCTCAGCATTCAACAGTAAGAGACAAATGAATCATATAATCTCTACTTTTGTTCCATTAGAAAGAAAGAGATTTTAGTTTGGTTACATTCTGCAAATTGAATAACTTGACATGATATGGCCTTGATTATTACCGCCTTGGCTATTATTGTAGCACCTGTTCCAACACTACCACAAGGCATTTTCCCTGAATGATAAGAGAACCACTAAAAA
The DNA here is from genome assembly GCA_037355405.1 of Vitis amurensis. NCBI lineage: Eukaryota > Viridiplantae > Streptophyta > Magnoliopsida > Vitales > Vitaceae > Vitis > Vitis amurensis. Next base: position 10,162,589 of record CM074691.1, on the reverse strand, counting down.
TGCATGCATACACATATAAGTACAAAAATAGGTATATGCTTAGATGTATACATCTATGACCCGAAAATACCATTTCAAAATGTCGTACATTAGCCAGTCTTAATCAAATCTAAATGTGATGTATGTCATAAAAGTACCAACCCTCCTAACCCATTTATTAAATGGGGCACATTAGGGTTGAGTTTCAACCTGTTTTAACCCATTTGATCATAGATTCATATTGTCACAATCACAACTTGACTGACCCGTTTAACAATGGTACCATATTGATAGAATCATAATTACACTAGTATAGGTTCCATTTGACTCCAAATTTTTTAATTTTTTATTTTTTATTTTTTTAAAAAATAAAGGTTCTTATGGATAATTTATATCCTCTTTATGATAATTTTCCAATTAATTTATAGCACATGTTAAATTACAATCCATACAGCTTCCGAGTATAAAATGAGTAAAATTAGTCTTAACTGAATTCAATAGATTAGAGTCATTTGATAAATTAGCAGGTTATGCACGTCAACTTGAGCACAACTCAACCCAACATAATTCAACATATTCAGTAAATGGATTAAATAGGTCAGATCATGTTAACCGTCTAGAAACAGGTCAAGTTCTTGTAGAAGGATTATAACCTTTATTATTAGTGTTGTTATTATTAGTATTATTATGCATGTCAACTTAAGCACAACTCAACCCAACATAACTCAACATATTCAGTAAATGGATTACATAGGTCAGATCATGTTAACTGTCTAAGAAACAGGTCAAGTTCATGTTGAAAGGTTAGAATTATTATTATTATTATTATTTTGATTGGCAGGTTCTAACCTTATTATTAAACATGATCCATTGTGATCCCTAAAACCAACAAAAAAAATTGAAGAGTCGGACAGTACTTTCATCAAGCAAATGTTCGAACTTGGAATACCTACACAGACTAGCACAAATCAATAAATGTACCAGATTCTGCAATATTTTTCATCATAAATCAAATTTACTAACCTTCTAGCTTGTTAAGGCCATCATCTTCCATTGAACTGGGCTCACACTGTTCAGCATCACAAGCCTTGCAGTGTTCTTCAAATACAATATGGGGATATTTCTCGTTAACCACATCCTCCCACTAAAAGCAAAAACATACTCTTGTCATCAAATTGCAAGCAGAAATTAAAATACAATGAAATATACAAGATGAAGATATACCTTTGGCAGTTCACTATTACGCCTAATAGATGATGTTCTCCATCCCACAATATCTTAGTAGTACTAATGATGGAAAACAAGGGAAGCAAATTTTAAGCACAAATCCTGAGAAGTGTACAGAAGAGGAAGAAGAAAAAGAAAGAAAAAGAGAAGGCCTGTGCCAGTAAAGAGGATACGATCATATCCAACATTGGAATATACCACACGTCGTCTGAATGTATGTAATGCAGACCTGCATTAATGAGTAGAATTTCATTTTATTATTACATACCCACAGTTACAGAAGAAGATACATCAAGAAACTCAAAATCTACAAAGCAATTAGTGTAGTAAAAGGGATGAGGTAACATACATGAAATGAAGTTCACCACAATCTTCTATCATGCGTCTAAGCAATGGAGGATTTCCTTCATCATCATCAGTAAGAAAAAGATGACGGCCTGTTCTTCTGAATATCAAATGAATAACACAAGTTGCAGCTTTCTCAAAGACAGGAACACCAAAAAGAAATGGTACCTGTCAAATTGTAAATGAAAATCAAGTTTCCAAAAAACCACATAATGCAACCAAATACTGCAACTAACTGTGACACATTAAAATTAAGTGTGCAAAATAAGCATACAAAAAAATTTGAGAGTTCTATCTGCTTGCAGTTTTAATAGGAAGCACTTGTAGAAGTGATATAAACTAGGCCATACAAAAAATATTTAAGTAGAAACCAATTCAGTTTTAGCTCAATATGAAATGAACATATAGATTCTACCTTGGACAATATCATATTAAAAAATAATACAGAAACATATCTGTATGGTCAGAAGTGTGTGTGTGTTGTTAAAATGCTTTGGTTGTCAATAGGTTACCCAATTATATTTCCCCACATATAGGAAATAAATTCCTTCCAAAAGGAGCAAGTGATGTGATCTCCCCTTCCCCACATTCGAGAATTTCTCTAAGCACAAACAGAAGGCAACCTATGTCAGTCAATAACCATTGTTCTTTTTCATAATAGCAATCCATGCACATCTACTATTCTGATCAATCACCTAAGGAAATGCTAAAATCCAACCAATCAAGCTTTTTAGGCCAACAACCATCTTCTAATCAAATAGCTTCGAACCAACAAAATAAAATCTATACTTGGAATACTTCCCTGTAAAATGCTTTTCATATCTTGGAACATTTGAACCGAGGCAGGAGTTATGAAGAGAGATTATAAGGTAAATTCTAAACAACATATATTGCTTCCAATAAACATTATGAGACTGCTTAGCAAAAGGCAGCCTTTTTTCAAAATGCCAACCTTCAATCAGCAGATAACAGATTCTTTTGAAATGAGAGCAATCACCGAGAAGGTGAAGATATGAAATAGCTCACTCTTCCTTGTCCTGTTATTGCATAATCTAAAGAGAACACCATCTTTCTTTTCCTCAGATACATTAAAGTTACACCCCAGTCTACAAGGGATGTTATCCTCACAAGGAGCAACATCTTAGGCCAGATAAAGACTTAATAACCTTCTTTCAGAGATAAGTTCAAAAACCCCTGCCTTGCAGTTGGTAAGCTTTTCACCAGAATCAAACTAAATAAAAAATGAAAATGACCTACCACATGCAACCATTACCCAACTTCCCCAGATAGAACCTATCTCACCAACTCAAACCAAGGCCCTGCTTGTTTTTCTGTCTGAAGTCTATTAAGACTTCGGATAATCTAATATTGTTTATATTTTAAATTAAATTTTATTTTCAGATTATTTTTTCTTAATAGAAATGCTTGTAAAAAAAACAATAATCTAAAACTGAATTATGAATGACACTTTAGCATTAATTTATATTCAGATTTCCGAAAAATTCAGACTTATTCAGGCTTCATGAATAAAAAGATATAAAGTTCCCCCTCGACTTCAAGACATGCTTTCCCCAGCTCATTTTATGCAACCGTTATTTCCTCCACCCGACTTTGAGACATGACACCATCTTGCAATGATAAGACTACTTCTCCAGTTCTTGAATCATACATAGTATTACTAATAAAATTTTCATCATTTTTTCTATAAGACTACTTTTCCAGTTCTTGAATCATAAATAGTATTAGTAATCAAAATTTTCATCATTTCATGTGATCAGTTTTAGGAATCTTAACAGTATAGTAGAACACTAGATGTCTTATTAAATTTAAAACTCCTTATGAAGGATGGAGAAAGAAATAAACTGCACCTGCTTATTACCCCTTGAGCCAAGATGAGGTGTAGCAACAGTAATAAAGTTCATAGCCTCCAATCCATATATTGTACCCCTTGAATTCTCCTCACAGGTATTAGCTGATGGATCATCTTCATTTTCACTTCTAGGAGGTCTATAAAGTCTTCCAATAGCATACCTTGCTACTAGCCCTCCCACAGAATGTGAAACAAAAGATATCTTACATACTTCTGGCTTCTGCTTAATCACTTCAATGACCTGGAATTCATATTTTCCATCGATATCAAACTAAAATGTGCAGTACATCCATCTTATTTTAGAAGCTATCGTGAAAGATAAGGTAATAAACATAAAGCAAATCTTTTAACAGTAACAACAAACTAACCTCCTCTGCCAACCGCTCACCCATAACATCCACCCCATCTAGACTCAGCATAGAAGCATTTCGCTCACTACCTGAAAAGCAAGTTATTTACGAGAATGAGAACAAGATACTCTTTAAACCAAAATCACATATTAGATTAAATTAATTAGTCATCAAATTTCACAAACTTCACATTTGCCCACTTGTACCAAAACCATTTTCCACAATGAGGGTTCCACAAGGGACATGAGAAAACTAAAAGCTCCAAATTTTGACAGGTTATAAGAAATAGATCACCCCCAATCCACAGAGACATGCATGAGGAATTAAATAAAAATTAGAAGGAAATTTCACATCCATAAGCTTGAAAATGGAAAATCCTGGACTTTGAAATGTATAATCTGAAATAATAATTAGATCATAATAGAATCAACCTGTATGACACCTAGCCAGTACAGTATATCTAATGGCAAGTGATGATATCATATTTTTTTGATAAGAAACAACAATGCATTATATTGAAATAAGTGATGATATCATATGAAGCAGCTCTTTTTATTGCTCTTTCCTACTGACCAAGATCCTAGTACACATTCTCACCAGAACTAATCATATTGGTAAGAAAGGAGTACAAATAAAATAATTGTAATTTTTGATAAAAGACCAAAAAAAAAAATCCACATAAGTTTCTGCGCATGATTGTGGAGAAAAAAAAATAATATTAAAATATTTAAAAGGAGAGAAAGCACATAAACACACATCAAAAGAAATCTATTTTGCTTTGGTAGGATACCCAAATAAAACAGCTATCTAAAATTGTAACAGATCATGAGCCCAAAGAAGGCATAATTCAAGCACCCGCCATCAGAAATACTATCATTTGTTACCATTTGTTCCAAATTTGAAAATGGTCAACCTTAATTCAGTGAAGCAATCCCAGGCAGACTTCACTTCATATAAGTATGGCTCCGTGATAGGGAAAAAAGGCATGGATTATGGTTCCATGGTATGAGAAGCTATCAATGAGTCTAGCACATTCCCAATGACACTGAACGATCCAACCAAGCTTTAAAACCTTCTTTTTTGCACACTTTTGTGATTTGGGGTAGGGTGTATTTAGAGGATCATTCTTTGTCCATGATTGATTTTATAGAGTGACTTTTGTCTAGATAGGAGAAAGGTTTTCTTCCTTCTTTTTGCCCAGCTTCTTGGGCATTGCTTGTATGCTTTGTGTGTACTCTTTTTGCCGCTTCTAGGCTTTACTAATACAATCTCCTATTTACCTATCAAAAAAAAAAATGAATCTAACACATTCCTAATCCACCAGTCCACCAGAAAAACCTAACCCACCAAGAGGAAATGATGCATATTTGCAATTTTACTGCCCTGCGTGATCTCCCAGCTAGCACAAGTGACAATTCCTCCATAAACCCCAAAACCCGCATGCTAGTTCTTCATGAGATGTCACTACAAATCATGTTACCGCAAGCCAATTATTGGCTTGGCTTATTAAACTCGTGGTAACTTTAAAAGTAAGAACAACTTCAAACAAAATTAAAAAGTAATACAACTAAGAAAAAACAGTGTGGATAACGAACAGCAGTTGCTGTTTCGAAATGAATGAAAGCACAGCATAGATTGTAAAAACTGAGCGTATAAAAATAAAAATAAAAAAGGAATCTCCTTACGATGAACAATTACTTTATCAGGAAGTATTCTAACAAACTGCTCAGCAGCAAACTTCCAATCCGTGACACTGCAAGGATAAAAAGTGCCATGAATTAGTGTAATGCTCTGTGGGTTTCCTTCGAAAATGTAAGAAAAGAAAAGATACTAAAATTTCCAACTTTAGATTTTTCTTTATTTCAGAGCTGGAAAGCAAAAATCATCCACCCAACTGAAGAAAAGCTTTTAACCCTCTGCAAAGGAAAACAACCTAACATAATATTTATGTGATTTTCTTTTCTTTTACTCAGTTTTCTCGGCAACCAAAAATTTGTAAAAGGGGGAAAAACGTTTAAGCCTCGCATCAAATGTCAAATAAACAATGAAAATTGAAAATTTTCAAGTCCCCATACAACCTAACGAAAATCATAGAAAAATTCTACTAAATACTCCAAAATTCAGGAATTAAATACCTTGACAGATAACAACTAAATCAAACACAGCACAAGAAATTCAAAATAAAGGAATACTAATAATAATAATTATTATTATTATTATAATTTGGCTCAAGGATAAACAAAATTATATCAAATCTCGTCAAATATGATAATCACACACTGAATAAAATCAAAATAAAAACGCAAAAAATAAAAAGCAGCAGTGCTTAAAAAACTTCAAAATCAAACTTCTTAAAAATCCCAGATCGAAATCGAATTTCTTCGAAAAATATTGAAATTGACAGAATCATCTTACCTTCCGAGGATTCCATGAACCATGACAACAAGATGATCCGCTGAAGCAGTAGCAGATTCTTTACTGCTCCAAACATCGGTGCCTCCATGTATAGACTCCGACGAGCATATGCCGTTCTCCACTGGACCGTCTTTCATCTCCATATCGCTCGAGATTCAGCTCACTTTCTCTTCATATTTATGTAAAGAACTGAAGGCCAATTGCGGTATAATTGCCGTGCGCAGAGCGAATGGATCGATCAAAGTAAGATCGTTGTTTTGTTTATGTAAGATTCTGTATAGAAACCGGCTAGAAAAGGCGAGAAAGAGCGAGAAAATTTGACGGTTCGTGAGAAAGTTTTGGGTGTGGTGAATGTGAAGAAGAAACCTTTGGAGGTAGGAAAGGGCGTTTATGCAATAAATAAGAATTCGGGTTGTGTCCGGTCTGGTCCGGTTTGCTCAGTTACCAATAAGATGCTGACACGTCTGTGTTAAATTAAAAAAACCTCAAAAACAAAATAAAATGGATAAATGATCGATTATTGTTAGTAAATAAGGGAAAAAAAATAAAGTGAAAATTTAGAAAACAAAATTCACTTACCGTTATACCCCTCATATCAATCTTTCTACATTTTCTTTTTATATTTTTAAAAATATTAATAATTTTTATATAAAAAATTAGTAACCCCTATAAAAATAAATAAATTGTCTTACAAACTCAAAATTTATTTTAAAATTTTAAAATAATTTCTAATTAATATCTCAATTTTTAAATATTTAAAATATATATATTATCTTTTTCTCTATAATTTTTTCATTTTATATAAAAATTAATTTTTATTTTTAAAAAATAAAAAATTATTGGAACTTGCATAGAAAATAGAAGAATTCTTTAGAATTACCTTAAAAAGATAACAATTTTAAGAAGATAAGTCAGGTTGGTAATTTTCATACAAGAGTAACTATATCTTTATATAGAAATAATTATTTTTTTTTTTACTTTTAATTGAAAAATTATCTTATTTTAATAATAAAATAATTCACTCTTCTCTTTTGAGATTTAATATAAATATATTTATGAGTTTAAAATTTCATCGAATAACTTACTTATTTTGAATTTAAAAAATACATTAAAATAAGAAATAAAAAGGGTAAATAAGGTATTGGACAAAATTTTGAACTAAGAGTGACCGGTATATTTAGGTTAAACCTCTTTCTAAGCAAGTGAAATTAAGTCTAATTTAATATCTACCACAATGGCATTATAAATATATAATTTCTATCTTCCTTACCATTCAATTATCTTTTTTATTTCTATAAATTAAATTAAGAGTTGAGTAATGCTTTTATCCTAAAAGCTTTTTGGATTAAAAACAACTTTTTTTTTACAAAATTTAAAATGTGCTTTTAAGAAATTGAATTAAGTGATTTTCTAAAACATTTTAAATGAAAACACTTTTGTCACTTATATACAAAAATAAGATGAACGGGGCTTTATACCTAGTAAAAATAAATTATACTATAAAAAAAATCCAACAATATGGAGAGAATAAGAGTCAATTTGGCTATGTTTTTAGAAACTTGTTTTTTAAAAAATGTTTTTTATCTTTAACTTAAAAACGGTTTTTAAAAATAAGTTTCAATAAACATGCTCAAACAGACTTATATTTTTCTTTTATTTTTAAAAATTGATGAAAATAATTTATATTTAATTTTTAAAAATTATTTTTTATTTCACTTTATTTTAAAAATTATTTCTAACCGTTAAACAATATTAAAAAAAATTAAAAAATAATTTTTTATTTTTAAAAACAGAAACTTGTTGTTAATCAGATAGACAAACATACTTTAAAACTTCTTCTCTTTTTTTTCTTAATCCAAAATAAGAATTTTTTACGTTCAAAAGATTTTGTCACTAATGACATACTATAAAAAAAATTGGATGTTATTTTCAAATTTTATGTTTAATTTAAATATGTAAAAACAGAAAACTTGTTAAATAATGATGAATGAAATTATTTCTTCAATAAAAGTGATTAATAATGTGTTGTAGTGATTATAGGAAACATTTCTAATATTTTTAATACTTGAAAATTTTTATCTTTCAAATATTAAAAATATTAAAAATACTTCCTAAAATAAGTATAAGATGCATTTTTAACTAACTTTAAAGGAAAAACCTTTTGATCTAATTTTTTGTTTTTTAATTATATAATTTCTTTTTCTCCCCTAAATATTTTTTATTATTTAAATTAAATTTTACCATAATAATAATAATAACAAATAATACGTTAATAATCAAGAAAAATAAAATATTTTATGACATTCTTTCCTTCGCCTTTTAGAATCTTCCAAAAGAAAATTACCCAAATAATGTTTTAAAGGCGATGCTGATTGGGTAGCAGCATAAGGAGTAAGGGATCGGGAGCAGAGGAACCAAGCCAAATAAAAATAATAAAAATAATTGAACGCGTCGCCCCAAAGTCGATGAAAAGGACACGTAAGCCTGAAAGTGTTGCATAAAAACAATTATACTCGCTCTGAGTGACTTACACCTGTACTCCAACTTATTATTTTTATAATAGATAAGGGTCAGCGCAATTTCCGAGTTGTCTATTTTATTTTATTTTTTTCAACTAACCATCACAGGAAGTCGCTGCCACGTAGTGGGCTGCGTCAAAACGTTGAGTTAAAAATTATAATTAAATTAAATAGTTAAGAAAAAAAATTTTGCCCATTAAATAATTCATATATAGTTTACTCACATAAATAGGGCGTATGATGTGATGGAAGTATTCCTTTCAAAAATCTATGATGTAACCATTTTCATGTGTTTTTTTTTTAAAATAATTTATTTTTTATATAAATATCCTTCATCTATTTATATAAAGATTTTAAATAAAAATGTTATTTTTACAAGAAAATAATAAGAGTATTTTTGTCCAAATAAAATCAAAAAATGGTAGGAGGTCAAATTTCAAAATTTAGGTCTTCAAAAACTCTTTTAATCAAATAACTTTTTTTTATTATCTTTTTTATTTATTCTATCAAAATGATTTAAAATATGTATAGGATTAACAAACAAATTGATAAATAGATTTAAAAAAAAAAAAATGACACGGAATAAGATAATGTTTTTATTTAGGAAAAATTTTGAATAGATTAATACACTATCAAATCTTTTGAGTAAATACGTTTTTATTAAATCTTGATTATCGGGTATTGGATATCTAATCTATTATAATACTTTGTTTAAAGGTTTATAATTACTGATTAATCGAGGTGCATCTCTCTCTAGTTCAACAACATTTTGAACATAACCTCTCTTTAGTTAAGCAACATTTTGAACAAAAAAAAAAAAAAGCGATACAACTCCAAGGAGATTTTGAAGATCGAATCAATTTTTTTTTTTAATAGTGAATCAATTTCTTGGTTACAATATTCTAAAAGTTATTCATTTATCTGTATTGTCCTACTTTTAATATGTATTTTTCAATGTTTTTAGAATCGGATCGGTCATTGAATCGGAAAAATTACCGGTTCACGGTTCACTGGTCGAACCGTAATCGAATCGATGACGTCATAAATATATTTTCTTATTTTATATATTATTAAAAATTAAAAAAAATAATAAGTTCTATCTAAATTTTGACAGCATCTACTTTTTTTGTTGAGTTTTTTCACAAGATTTTTTTATCTGTAGAAGTCATCAATCATCATATATGATATCTATAACACAATATAAGATGTTATACATTCATAATGTCAATAAACCCAATATTTATCAAATAATCAAACCATTGCTATCCTATGATAACCAAATTATCAAAGAGTTGTTAACTTAACACATTGTCCATAATAGATAATTGTAGACCCCCTTTTTTATTTTAGCTTTTCCTGCCACCTTTGAGGAACACCCAAGGAGGAGCCAAACATTTTTTTTGAGAAGTGGGGGACGACTTCCATGCTCAGCTGCATGGGACATGTGGCCTTGGACGTGACCACCTCGCCATGATGGTGGTTGAAGCTTCAAATGATGATCTGATCTGAGCAGGGAGCCGGTAGAGGCTTGCATGAAAAGAAAGTTGGGTGGGTTGGCTAATTTAGGGGGATTGAGACGTGAGGGAGGGGGCATGTGAGGTTTTACTCAGAAGAAAATATAGAGGGAGCAAGAAAAAAAAGAAAGAGGGGGGAAATTTTTGAAAGTTTGAGAGAAAAATATAGGAGGTCTGAAGGATTACCAGAAAGAAAAAAAAAAAAACTGAGAGATAAGAGATTTTGGAAGGAGCTGTAGACTAGTGTCGGAAAAAAAATTGGAGACAACTTGAGGAAGAGAAGGGGTGAGCTGTTTGAAAGGAGGGGGACGTCTGAAAACAGAGAAAATAGAGAAAAGAGATCTTTAAGTAAGGTTACTTAGTTTTTCTTGAGTTTTTGCCATTATCATTGTCTTTTATCTTTTCTTCCTACAACTTGAGCTACCTTTGTTGATTTTGCTATGCTTGGTCATTATGAGCTTTGCTGATTCTGACTTGATCACATGTACTTTGTTGTGGATACATCCTTTGTTTTGTTTGGCGTGATCACATGTGGCATATGTAGCATCAATTTCTTTTATTCCATCTTAAGACCTCCTTACACATTCAAGCCCATGGATTGAAACTTGAAATGTGGCTCTTGTTGGGTTCATTTTGTTTCCACCTTTGGTGCTCTATTTTTTTTTTTCCACCATTTCTGGTTCTCATCCTAATCAGCTCCATTCCTAGTTTTCAAAACCTGCTCTCCATTTTGGAACTTAAAAAAAATTAGGGCATGTATGAAGAAGAACATTCATTTTGTGTAGAGAATGAGCCTCAAGACATGCAAAATTGCTAAAATGCCAAGTAAAGGTCAGGACACCCAATTGTAGCTTTTGATGTCGGTACTTGTAGAGACCCAATTTATCATTGTTCGCTTTCAAGTTAAATCTTGAGAAGGCTCGAAAAAGTATCCATGTAATCCCTGTAAAGACCCCTCCCCCTGATGACACGTGGCGCGCTTCGCTATCCGGAGCAACTCCATCCGGACTCCCCCAAGAGGGACACGTGGCGCTCTCCCCTATCCGGACTCCCTTAGGGAAAAGCACACGTCACTCGCGAATGTCACGCCCAGACGATAACATATCCTATCCGGATCATTGACTGAAGTGAGCAAGTCTTGCTACATCATTTCGATAGCCTGCTACAACCCACGTTTCGCCGCCTGCAGAGCAAAAGGACAGGAATGATGGTAAGTCGCCTCTCATTATCTCTGACAGCCGTCTATAGGGTGATGATGACTCTGCCACCACCTAGAGGCATCATGACGAGCCAAAAAGTCTTCCCATCATTAAAGAGGGGGGCAGAGCTTCTGACACTATATATAAGGACCTTCACACAAGGAGGAAGGTAAGCTTGCTATATCTAGAAAAAGGCCAACTGCTTAATCTCTCTAGACATGGCTGACAAAACCATCGGAGGGTGTGTTCGGACACCTTGTCCAAACATCTTTTGCAGGGACAATTGAACCAGAAATCTATCTTGGTTGAAAGCGTGCGTCCACTTGGCAGCTACGTGGATCATCGAGACGCAAGGCATCAACATTGGCGCCGTATGTGGCAACAGAAACCCTAACGCACCCAAAACACAACAGAATCCCCCGAAAAAGCCCTAGAAACCAACACCGACCCCTAGTCGCAAGTAACTTGCCCAACAAGCCAGAAGCAACAGCAAAACAAACACAATGAGGAGAAGGCAGGGATAGAGAACGTACCGAGCGTAAACTGGGAAAATGGAGATGAAGTCCCTGATGCAGTCACCGTCACGACACAAGTATTGCTAGCAGAAACCCTAGAACCTCACTCACAGACGAAGGTACGTAGAAGGCTGAAGAGAAAGCACTACCAGCAAAAAAATGCAAGAGTGAGGGGCTTAGTCTGCTATTTATAGTGAGACAGTCCCTCAGCATCCCAAACGCCCAGCCGCGCCGCTGCTGAAAAGACACGCTGCCTAGGGAAATCCCAGAGACGGCGGCTCGTCATAAATACCCTGTTTTCTCTTCGCCTCCGCGCACCACGTGGCCCAATAAGCGCAAAAAGTAACCTCAATTTCAAAAAACAATCATTTTTAACCCGCCCATTTTGCTCGGGCAAAATCGGTAGGTTAAAAGGGGGGCATTGTAGGGACCCCTCCCCCTGATGACACGTGGCGCGCTTCGCTATCCGGAGCAACTCCATCCAGACTCCCCCAAGAGGGACACGTGGCGCGCTCCCCTATCCGGACTCCCTCAGGGAGAAGCACACGTCACTCGCGAATGTCACGCCCGGACGATAACATATCCTATTCGGATCATTGACTGAAGTGAGCAAGTCTTGCTACATCATTCCGACAGTCTGCCACAGCCCACGTTCCGCCGCCTGCAGAGCGAAATGATAGGAATGATGGCAAGTCGCCTCCACGTTCCGCCGCCTGCAGAGCGAAAGGACAGGAATAATGGCAAGTCGCCTCCCACGATCTCTGACAGCCGTCTATAGGGTGATGATGACTCTGCCACCACCTAGAGGCATCATGACGAGCCAAAAAGTCTTCTCATCATTAAAGAGGGGGGCAGAGCTTCTGACACTATATATAAGGACCTTCACACAAGGAGGAAGGTAAGCTTGCTATACCTAGAAAAAGGCCAACTGCTTAATCTCTCTAAACATGGCTGACAAAACCATCGGAGGGTGTGTCCGGACACCTTGTTCGGACATCTTTTGTAGGGACAACTGAACCAGAAATCTATTTTGGTTGAAAGTGTGCGTCCACTTGGCAGCTACGTGGATCATCGGGACACAAGGCATCAACAATCCCAAACCCATGACAGCCAATCTCAACCTGAACCAAGGGGAGTGTGAGGGGGGTGAGTTTTGAAGAAATAGAGGTTTTCAGTAGGTAGAGGTAAGGAGAGAAAGCGAGTAGGTAAGCTAGGATTTTTGGGTTACCTTTCTTTCTCAGAGCAGAAATGGTGAAGTTCCTCAAGCAAAACAAGGTCATCGTCGTCCTCTAGGGTCATTTCGTCAGTCGGAAGGCGGTGATTGCCTGCATTTTCGACGACGGAACCCGCAATCAGCCTTATGGGCGCTGCCTTGTCACCGAAATCGCCAAGTACCTGAAGAAGGTGATCCAGAAGGACTCTAGGAAGAAGATGTCGAAGAAAGTCGAGAGTGAAGGCCTTCATCAAGCTCGTCTTGGGTTATTTCTCATGTGGAACTGGAAATCCCAATGATGACCACTGGCACTGTGACCTACCCGGCACCACGCTTAACCTCCGCTTGTGAGGCGCGTTGACTCCATCGTCTTCGTGGTCAGCTCTCTCATTGTCATCGTTGACGGCGGCTGCAACTTTGAGGATGATCCTCTCGCCGTTGAGATCTACGACGTCGAGTCCCGGTCAAGGGACTCGTGCCAGTCCATGTCGGCCACCCTCCAAGGCGCATGTAGTAGCCATCTTTTCATTTTTTTTTTAAACTCTTAACGTTAAAAGTTTTATTTCATTTATTCTCTTTTCTTTTTTATATCCTTAAATGACCCTTTAAAATCCCCTAAAATTCCAAAGTTCCAAATTTATTTATTTTATTCATTTATTTAATTATTTTTCTAAAAAAAATAATACCATTTTTGAAATAATCTTCTAAAATATGAATCTAAATTTAGTTTACAAAACTTTAATTCTTGAAATTCAATTTTCCGAAACTCCAATTTCTTAAATTTAATTCTTCAAAGTTCAATTCTCGAAATAATTTTCTAAGGTTCTAATATTAAATTTAATTTTCCAAGATTCAAATTTTTAAATTTAATTTTCCAAAAATTCCAATATTCCAAATTTAATTTTTTTAAAACGTCACCTACAAATAAATTTTCGAAACTCCAATTTCTTTCAAATCTAATTTTCAGAAAATTCCATTCTCAAATAATTCTTCAAAATTCCCTTTTCTTAAATTTAATTTTCAAATTTCCATTCTCAAATAATTTTTCAAAATTCCGATCCTCAAATTTAATTTTTAAAACTTCCATTTTTAAATTGTTCTTCAAAATTTCAATTTTCGAATTTAATTTCCAATTTCCAAAATCTCAATTTCCACACTTGTTACTACTACTACTACTACTACTACTACTACTACTATTATTATTATTATTAATTAATTTATTTATTTTTAAAATGTCATCTTCAAATGATTTCCAAGATTCTACTTTCCATAATTTAATTTTCGAATTTAATATTTAAAATTCCAATTTTCAAAATTCCAATTTCTTTCAAATCCAATTTCCAAAATTCCAATTCTTAAATTTAATTTTCAAAACTCCAAGTTTCAAATAATTTTCGAGATCTCAAATTTCAAATAAATTTCAAAACTCTAGTTTTCTTTCAAATAATTTTAATTCCACTCCGGTTTTCAAATTTTTTTTTTTTTTTAATTCTACCACATTTCATCATTCATTAGGGTTTTAAGTCACTAAAAATCCCGTTTTTAAATAAACTTGCTACCTTTCCATTCAGGTAAACACTTTTCTCAAACTTTTTTTGATTTTAATTTTTTTTTGCATTTTCTTTGATCTTTAATAAGCATGAATGAATTTTCGTAACTCCAGAAATAATAGAATTTATGAGATTGATTCATGCACAATTAGTTGGGCTTTGGTGGGGGCTCTACATATGAGTTTTCTCATTTGATTGTCAACTGTTATGCTTAATGAATATTGTTTGATCTTTGTCTTGTTCTTTGATATGCATGTGATGATTTTATACTTGAGCTAGCCTTGTTTCCATGATAGCGCACTATTAATTGCTGATGCATGATTCACTTTATTATTTGATTATTTCATTTTGGTATCCATTGACTTCCTTAGCAATTGTCATGTTTGCTTCATCTCATCAATAGAGACCCGTTTTTTAGGGACTTAGAGGGGTGCTAAGGTCTTTACCGTACCTTCCCAATAAGTAAGCTGACCCCTGAACCCAGACTTGGTTTTTCGCAAACCGTCTTTTCCAACTAAGGAGTCACACTTAGGGTTTTCTTTCTTATTTTATTTTCCTATCAAAAATAAAAGAAAAATAAGCGGTGACTCCAAATCTTTTTCTAAAAATCAATTTTTTACCAAATAAATAAAAAAGCGAGTTGTACCATCGAGTGGGAACGCATTAAGCGAAAATGTGAGGTCCATAATAATACAAATGTCAACCACAACACTTAAATAGTTACTCAAAATATAACATGTCAATGTTTGAATATTCATGAAGATTTTTGCATACTAATAAATATAAAATTCATGTCTTCATTCATTTTGGAAATTGGAATATGGAGATTGAAAATGAGCATCTAGAAAACCAAAGTTCTTCACATCAAGCCCTTCTATAGCCACGCCACTACCATCCTCATTATCTACAAAAATATTGAATATATATCAACAAGAAATCATTTTTGAAGAAAAAAAAATTATTGAGCTTTTATAAGTTTAAATATTCTACTAACCAATGTGAGAACTTGAACCTTCCACTTCATTTATTGGAATTGACCCTTCTTCATATGGAAGATTTTCCAATTCTTCAACATCTAGTTCTGTTGGCTGATCCTCATCAACTATCGAAAAATCGGTCTTATCAATGCATGCATAGTCAATGGGATAATAGATTCTTTTCTTGTTATAGAACCTAAAAAAGAAAAGCATATAATTATTCATGATTGTGAATAAAAGAATTTAAATTCAAAACAACTAAGAAAACATTTATACCGATTTTTTAGCCACAAATTGTAATGAACATATACAAAATCATTAAGTCTTTGATGTTCCAATCTATTCCTTCTTTTGGTATGTATACGTTCAAAGAAACTCCAATTCCTCTCACATCTAGAAGACGATGCAGTTGGCTTAATATTTGAATGACCAACTTTTGCAAATGAGGTGCACTCTATCCATCTAGCCTCCACCATTCATCTAGTTACCATTTTCACATTAAAAATAAGAAGAAAAAAATTTAGCAAGTTTAAAATTTAAAATATTAAATAGTAAGTAGGTAACTAATGAAAAAGAACAAACACAGTAATAAATGAAAATAATCTTTTACCAGGTTGAAGTACTTCACATAAAGAATAAGCAAGGTCTCTTCCAAAACTTCCCAATCGATCACGAAACAGCTTCATTTCCTTCATTATATCAAACTTGCCTTTTAGAACTTTCTGATCATTAACATCCATGACACTTCTAATAACAGTTGACTTCTTACAAAAGTTTTTCTGATCATATTGGAAACATGGATTCAACCAATAAGCTGATGAATGAATATTTTTCTTTAGTTATTGATCCCAATGTTGCTTTATAATCTTTGTATAAGGCTTGTATAGTCTTTTATTGTTGTTAAACAATTTCTTGATGCCTAAACGAACCCTATACATGCTTTCATACACATATCCCATCAAAGGTCTCTCATCACAATCAACAATATGCAATAAACGTATTAGTGGAGACATAAGATTCACAACAATCAAACAATCATTCCAAAATCTATTATCCGAGATGATGGAAACAAACTTTGTTTTTATTATCCCTTGAATATCTAGAGTCCACAAAAAACTTACTAGTCACCAAAGCTTGCAAGTCATGTTTATGATCATGAAGACTCTTGAGTGCAATGAATGTAGAAGCAAAGCGAGTTGCACTAGGTCGGAGAATCTCTATCCATCTGTCTCTTTTTCTCAACCAATTTAACAAAGCAACATGATTATACACAAAAATTGTCACATTTGATGCACGTCTTACAAGTTCAGCAACATTGTCCATCTTACCAATATCCTTAAAGATCAAACTAAGACAATGAGCTGCACAAGGTGACCAATTGATGTGTTTATGATTCTGAGAAATCAATCTCCCCACGACCACATAATTTGTTTATCAGTGACTATATGAACTACATTGAGTGGACCCACCCATTCAATAACCTCATCAAATAACATAAACAAAGTAGTTGCATCATTGACAATGTCTAAAGCATCAACAGATTTCACAAATGATATTCCTTTAGGACAATACACAAGGAAGTTGATGAATGTTCTTTGTCTATTATCTGTCCAACCATCACCCATTATTGTACACCCAACTTTTGCCCTAATTGCACCATAAGAGTCCATAAGTAACTGAACTTCCTTCTTGGCATCCTTTAAAAGATTAAACCGCTGTTGATGGTAATTTGGACCCTTATATCTAGGACCAATTGCAGATATAGCATCTAACATTGGCTTGAAGTATAAGGAATTCAAAACACTAGTAGGAATGCATGCATCATAAAAGAATCTCCCAACTGCCATATCTGCTCTCCAAATAGCTTATTTCCCAGCTAATACACTTTTCATGGAAGGTTGAGCTCCTTGAGTATTTTTTTGGTAAAAAATACTTATCCACTATTGATTTTTTTCTTTTTCCACTACAAGCTGCCATAGGACTTTGCATTTCTTGAACCTCTTCTTCACCTTTTGCCATATCCCCTTCAAATTGTGACACATTAGGACCATAAGGATTTCTATATTTATATGCTTCTTGGGTTGCTTTCTTGGAATTCATAAACTCTTGCAAAGAATTTTTCATTCGAAATCTGACATCAAGAGGAATCGATTTACATGGACCGATATCTTCTTTCACTCAAACAAGATGTTGTTTCATTCTATGAATACCCCCACCTTTTTCAATCTTTTTACAATACAAACAAATAAGACATTTTCTTCCATTTGTATATTTTTCTTTAGAAACATGCTCCCATGCAGGGTCGGTCTTACTTCTAGTTGTTTGTGAATTGGTAGTTGAATCTTGACCAAAGGATGGGGTCGAGTTTGATTCCACTTTTTATTTCTCTATCAAATTAGAAACAAAAATCCCACATTAATCTAGAGAATGAAAGTCATCAACAATTCAAAAAATCAAAGAATTAAAAATTTTGAAATTTATTAAAGAATTTTTTTTTTTTTAAATGAGAAATTTACTTTCAAACCAAACATTTATCTAAAATTTATAAATTGTTGCCACCACAGCCAGGAGGGGGGACTTTGTGAACATTTGAAAATTGAAAATTCATATCTTGCCACCATATCCCACATGCTCAGTCAAATCTCACACTCTTTTTACTTCATCTTGAAAATAGTTTATGAAACAGGGGTTGCATACATCATGAGTTTAAAATTTCACCAAATCTCACTCTTAATTTAAAATTTTTATCCAACTCCTCAATAATGGATTATAGACAACAAAAAAATTTATTTCAATAAACCATACACCAATGAAACCTAACATCTGAGTTGAAATGAAGGTAGGGGTTACATCTTACTTAGGATGAATCAATGGGTAAATTTATCTAAAATTTATAAATTAAAATGTGTAATAAATAAATTAAAAATTGAATATTAAACATAAAAAATAAATTTCAAAATATCAGACCTTTGCAATAACTACTGGTCGGAGTGGGTCGGGTGGGGGCTTTACAGCGTAGGGGGGAGGGGTGTTTACAACGGCAAGAGGGGCTTGCAACGGCGTGGGTGAGAATAAGCGGCACTATAATGGCTAGTGGAGGAAGGTTTTGCAAGGTTTCCTAGTCGCCAGTGGGAGCTATCCCTGTGTGGGTGTCGCGGTGTGTTGGGGGCGGCAACTGCGATGCTATAATGACCGATGGAAAGAGGTTTTGGTAGTTTTGCAAGGCTTCCAGGCTGCCAGTGGGAGTTGTCGCAGTGCGTTAGGGGTGGCAGCTGTTGTGGTTCGGACTAAGGGAGGGTTTGGAAGGTGCTTTTATATCCTCCAAAACGGCGTTGTTTTGATGCTGTAAAAAAAAATAAAAATTAATCGAATCGTCCGGTTGGATCGTCGATTCAACTGGTCCGATCCCGATTCAACCTATTTTCGGGCCAATTGACCAGAACGAACTGGAATCGTGACCGACCGGTGGCCAGTCCGGTCCGGTCCGGTCTGATTTTTAAAATCATGGTATTTTTTACTCATCAAAATTTTGAATATATGGACTTTATGTTTCTTTCTTTTTTAGAATGCATTTGAAAGATGAAAGCAAATTTCTTTTTGAAAAAAATTCTTGAATTTCTTTTATTTTTTTTCAAGCTTTGTTTTATAAAAATTGTTATTTTATTTTCTTACATCGAATTTCTTTTGATAAAAAGCTAGATGGTGTTTTTTTGGCTAAATAAAAAAGTAAAATATTCAACTAACATACCTAAATTTGTTATAAAAAATAATTTATTGATATCAACCAACATAACTAAACTGTGACTTTTTCTATTCAACTAAATAAATAAATAAATATCACCTCAACATGGGTTTGTTTTCTTAACTTGAAATAAGATATAAGATTTTTTATTTTTTTTTTATTTTTAACATATTTTCTTTATTCCATCATACAAAGTAAATGATAATAACTTATAGATGGTATAAGAAAAAATTATGAAAAATAATATATCATACCTTGTAGTTCTTTGTTTTTTTTTTTTTTTTTCTCTTAAATGAAAGAATAAGAAATTTTTAGAACTCTTTCTTATAAATTAATTAAATATGATTTATTTAGAATTCTAATTTTATTATAAAAAGGAAGATTTTATCTAAAAGAGTTTAATTTAAACTTAAAAAGAATTCAATAATCAATTAAAATATTTTTTTTCATGAATTTTAATTTTATATACCAAATATAAAATGTTTTTATTTAAAGTTTTTAACATAATAGGAAATTTTATTGAATAAAAAAGGATAAAATTTTATAAAAGCTTGGAATACATTAAAAGTAAACAAAATTTATGCTATCAATTGACATTTATACTTAAAATCTTACATCCATCACTTTTTTTCATCTTTTATCAAACATTTATGGAGTATAAAATGCTAAAAATATATAAATAAGAAGAAAAATTGTGAGATGTACTTCCATCACTAACAAGAATGTTGGTGCATCTATAATTGCTTGTGATTTGCTTGTTTGTTAGTGCACTTTAGTCATTTAAAATCATTCATGTACTTCACGATTTCAAATCATCCTTATATGCTTTAAAATTGAATGTACTTTTGTCAAATTGAATTATTTCTTATTTTAAATAAACCCTAGCTTGAATTCTTTCAAAAATCATATTTAAAGGGTTGATAAGCATAAAAGCGTTCTTGTATATTCATAGTCTTGATTTGACCTTAAAAAAGCTTTCAATTCATCTAGTAGGTTGTGAGGAATTAGTTGAGTTAGTTAAGCTCGACCAGTTGAGGACAGATCAAGCTCCAAGCCCCCAATAGTCATTTATCAAGGCATTAAATGCCTGAGGGTTAATCAATTAGTTAAATTAGTTGCTTGACAATTGAGCCTAATTTTTAGGTTTTGGGGTCTTTGAGTTACCTATATGTTGATTACTTTAAGAACTTTTATGAATAAGAGACCTTAAACATTCAATAGCTTACCAACCAAAAATCTCATTCAAAATTATTTAGTGCATTTACTCATTCTTTCGCAATTCTCTTTGTTTATCATCTAGTCAATTCTAGTTTCCTTTATTATGAGCCAAATTGCATCACTAGGATTGAAGTTTCCTTTTACCTTTTATTCTAAACTAGTGAGAGTGGTATTCAAGTGTGGTAAATTACTTGAGATGATTTGTGAAGGTTTATTGGAACTTTGAAATCCAATTGTATCCATTAATTAAAAGTTTAGGTCGGAGCCTTTAAAGATGTTAGAACCCTCATTTGGATAAGAGCTTCAGGAAGGTGAATATAAGTAGATTGTCAAACAACTATAAATCATATTTTGCAATCTCTTCTCTCTATTAGCTTTACATTTGTGTATTGCATTGTATTTATATTTCATATTAGTTATTCTTTTCATCAAAGTTTTAAAAAGTGACCTATACCTAATTCATGTCTTCATCTTGGATGCATACTTAGATTTGAATTAGTTTATTTTCACAAATTATTTACCTAGAATTGTTTATCTTGATTTTACATTTATTAATTAATTGCAATAGTTATATTAGCAAAACACTTAAGGCTGCAACTTGGGCGGGTTGGTTGGGTTGATGACTCAAGCCTAACCTAAATTAAGAAACAACCAACCCAACCTAACATCTAACCTGAGGTACTCAGCTTAAGCCCAACCCAACATCATTTTTCGAAACTCAGGTTGAACTCGGGTTGGTCAAGTTAAACTCGGATTGATCGGGTTACACTTGGCTTGGTCAAATTGATTGAGTTGCATGATTCAAAATCCATATATAGTGGTTTTTAATTTTTTTTTTATATATATATATTTATACTAAAATTTAAGTAATGATAACACAAAAGATCAAGATAATAATAAAAAAAATAAAAATGTGCCATATCAAAATATTATAAACTTATATGTTTTCTTAAAAAAAAACAAAAAAAACATATGATATAATTATAATTTGCTATTTTTTTAAAAAAATCTAAAAAAAAAAAAATCTTATCATATAGGATAATAAACATCATAAATATTATAAAAATATTAAATTAGGTATGAGTTAGGCTCGGGTTGTTCTAACCTTGACCCAACTCCAACCCAAATTAAGCTTAGGCTGAGAAAATCTAACTCAAGCTACCCAAACATCGGATTGGGTTCAAATTAGATTGAGTGAACCTATCCAAATTACATCCCAAAAACACTCAATCTTAAAAAAATAAGTTTTTTGTTTTATAAAATTGTTTTTATTAACTCAATTAAACATGTTTTATTGTTTTTCTTTTACAACAAAATGCTATTTTTTAGAATTTAGTTTCAAATATAATTTTATTTTTAAAAACACACAAAAAAAAAAAAAAAATTCAAACAAAGCTTGAAATTCTCTGTTATTTATTTTCTCTGAATTTCCTTGAACAACTCTTGGGGCCGTGGTATCAAATAAGGAGTCCTGCTGAGTCACTTGTTTGTATTCACTTCCATATGACATTCATTTACACACGTTAAGCCATTATGACAAAAGATCCACGTCATATTCATACTACTTAATAAATTAATCTCACGCTCCATGAACCTAACTATGTGATTCACGTGTTGTGTTTTCCTTTTTTTCATACTACTTAATAAATTAATCTCACGCTCCATAAACCTAACTTTGTGATTCACATGTTGTGTTTTCCTTTTTCTTTTTTCCAAGTATTTTCCTAACTTTCTATAACCTTGTCATATATGCCTTTTTTATTTTTTATTTATTTTTAAGTCAGCATTTGGCACATACTAAAAAAATGGAAAAGGAAAAAAATGAGTTTTTTTTTTTAAAAATAATTCAAATTTCATGTCTTCATCGATCAAAGATAGTACTTAGGATGGTTAAATATAATATCTATATCATTAAAATATAATACTTGAATGGTTAAAAATTTAGTAATTTTTATAAAAAAAATGTATAAAATGCTAATTATTTTTAGATAACTACTTAAAATTTGTATTTTGTAAATTTAAATTCGTATTTTATGGGTTTTTTTTTTCATATGAGTATACGAAAACACTTTTTTTTTTTATGAAAAAAACAATCATCAAATAAACTTGACCCTTGAATCTCACTTCCCCCCTCCTATGGTTTTATAAGAGGCTATCTATGACATTTAAGATCATGTTTATATATATTTAAAATGAAATTATTGGTAGAAAATTTTTAGGGTATAAAATCAGTACCTACCCAACACTGAATATCTTGATTATTAAAAGTGTATAGCAAAATTCGGCTCATATGAGTATAAAAATATATTGGATTAAAGTACAAAAGAATAAGACTAGACAAAGATATGACCACGTGAATGTTATTAAGGCATTTTTTTTTTCCTTTTTCATTGTATTTTGAAAATTTTTTAAATATAATAAATTATCTTCTTTTTTTTTTAAAAAAAAAAAAAACATAATGGTTATTTTTTAAGAAGAAACTCACCTGATTATCAAGTTTTATATACACTTTTATCCTATAAATAATATAAATAAAAATAGCATTTAACATAATTCAAAGCTTGATAAAAACATACATATCATTTAAATTTAAATTTTCAATTTTATTCATACTTAGAATAAATCAAATATTGAATGTCTCCAATCAAATAGATTTTTAATGCAAAATAACTAGATAATTTGATATTAATTGAAAATTTTGAGGAAAAAGGTGAAAAAGAAAAAAAAAAATAGAAAATAAAAAATAGATTAAAAATTAATAAATTATTTTCATATCCTACTTCAAACTCCATCAACTTGTTTTATATCTTCTATATACATATTAAATAATTTAAAATTATATAATTTTGTAACTAATTTTAATTATATTTTATTTTCTTTTGAATTTTTATAATCAAACCAAAAATAAAAAATATATATTTTCCTTTTCTTTTTTTTTTCCCTTTATTACTTCCCTATAACTAAATATACCTTAAATCTTTGACCTTACTTCTCCAACCCAACAAGGGTAAGGTGATAGTTTTAGAGAAGCAACATCCTCCATCAAATAGATTATTGATTGAAGGCCACATAATGAAATCTTGGACCTCTTTGTGAAGAGAGTTCTTCAATCATATTCATTCTATTATTGGGTGAAGCTCCACATGCCCACAACATTCAAACACTAAACTCTAGATCCCCTCAACATATCAAAACCTACCCCACTATTATTCCCAAACAAAAGGACTAGATACTACTACAACATGACAACCCCTCTATTATTCACATACTCAATAATGCTTGTATTTATTATAAATATTTTTTTTATTAATCTCAACCCTCCATTTGCAAATCCAATCATATGGTCACAATCGGACGGTTGTAACTGGTCTTGAAAATATGGCCATGAGCCAAAGACTTGACAAGGACTTGTAGTGGGGTACACACACCTTAGAAGATAAGGTGGCATTTTGTAGAAGTTGGACCAACTTCATTGGCATTAAGCTTGTGGGTTATTTAAAAAAGGGCCCACAACAGAGGAAGAATTGAATCAAGTTATTCATGTGGTGGAAGGTTCTCTACATTTCATATCATGGAGGGGACCTCAAATTCTTGCCACATTTGAGCAAGCTCACATATAAGTTTGTTTTTTCATTATTATAATTATTATTTGAAGAATATTTATTTTAATTTCATTTGTTAGGGGAAGTAAGTAAGCAATGAAAACAAAAAAACAAAAAAAAAAAAAACAAAAAACAAAAAATTAGCAAAAAGGCAATCACACTAAAAATGCACAAGATTTAATGTGATTTGACCTATTTTTATATCATTGTGGAGAGAAAAGGTAATTACAATCCTCAAATTTCTCAAATCCTAAAAATAAATTTGACACTTTTAGCATCATTGCATTGAATATATACAACTTTTTTAAATTAATATTTTTTTTTGGGAAAAAAAAGACATTAATTCAATTATATTATTTAAAAAGTGCGTTTGATATTAATTTTAGAAAATATTTCTAGTATTTTTAATACTTAAAAATTTTTATTTTTTAAATATTAAAAAAATTATAAATACTTTATAAAATCACTGTCAAACATATTTTAAATAGAATTAGTTTTTGAGAATAAATTTTGTAAAAAAAAAAAGAGTAATTCGACCCAAATTTTCATATATTATTATATATTTATTAGTTTTAATTGTTATTATTGATTATTGTTTTTATTATATATTTATGTGCAATTTTTTTCATTTTTAATTACATTATACTAATAAATTATCATTCTTGTCTGGTTCTTAAACTATTTTAAATATTTAACCCTGAGTTTTGAATTGTCATTTATATTAAATTAGTAATTAATAATATATTTTATATAATATATTTATATTGTACAATTTTGAAATAACTATTTTATTTATTTGGAGATTTCATGCAAGTAAGCCTTCTAACCCGTCCAAATTGCAACTTTAACTAAATCCATTGCTAGAGAGGACACGATAACTTTTATAATGATACAAGATTATTAGAACTTTTTTTTCCTATACCATTTGGTTGTTGGAAAAGTTGAGGTTAAAAGTGACGACAAGGAGAATATGGACAAAAAATAAAAAGAAAGATTTTTAGATTTAAAATCAGCAAATTATTTTTACATATTTTTTTAGATTTAGTTTTTTTTTTCTTTTTTTTTTTTAAAAATATTAAATAATTTTAAAATACATATATTTATAATTAATTTTAATTATATTTGATTTTCTTTTATATTTTATAATATAAATTAAACATAAGAAAAGTGCATTATTTTCCCCTTTTTTCACTATTTTTTTACACTAAACATATATCGATGATCATAGTTTTAATGACAAAAATAGAGTTAATCTACAACAAACCTTTATTCTCGAAACCTTATTTTATTATTTATTAATAATTTAATGATATATTTAAAACTTCTATTAAACCTTTAAAATATTTAAAGACTTTTCATAATGTTTTTTTTTGTCCTTTAGAATATAAATGGTTTTCTAACTCCATTTGTATTTGAGGTTTGACCTTTCATTTATAATTAATAATTTTTTAAATTTAAAAAATATTTTATTTATATTATGTTTGGTTTTCAAAAATTTTGAAAAAAAAATATGAAAAAAAAGAAAGAAAAAGGAAACGTACAAAAGAAAAATACAAAATATATTTAAAGTAAATAAATTATTTTTATAGATATAAAATAATTTGAACTTAATGTAATATTAGAGTACTAAAAAAATGTCACCTCAATTTGACTAGACGACATGCATGAAGCCTTTGTCCGTTTCTTTTTTTCTTTTTTGAAATTTTGTGGCCCCAAATGTCCCAATAATGCATAAAACTATTCCTCCTAATATTTAAATATTTTTTAAATATAAAAATCAGTGCCCATTTTATATTTTTTTAAAATAATTTTATTTTAGTATTTTTAAGAACCATTTTGGGTGCTTTATTATTATTATTATTATTTTAAAAATATATTTGAAAGTTTCATTTAAAATTTGTTAGAAACAAATAAATTTTAAAATGAAAAATCAAAATCATATCAAGAATACAATGTTTTACTTTCACTTGCAAATACGTTTAAAAATTATTAAAAATCATCACAAAATCATAAAAAAATTATCAATCACTTAATCACTTATATATGTAAGTGATTAAGTGATTGATAATTTTCTTATGATTTTGTGATGATTTTTAATAATTTTATATATATATATATATATTAAAAAATGATTTCATTTTCAGTTTTAGAAAAAACATGATCAAACAACTTTATGTTTTTCTTTTGTTTATATATATATATATATATATATCTTAAAGATGTTTTCATTTTCAATTTTAGAAAATAGTTTTTAAAAACAAGTTTTAGAAAACATGGTCAAACAAGTCTATTTTTCTTTTATTTTTAAAACTTGACAAAAATAATTTTTACTTGTTTTCTAAAAATTGTTATTTATTTTACTTTGTTTTTAAAAATTATTTCCAGAGAATAGTGGCTAAATAGTTGTAGACCTCGCATTTCGCTCGATGCATTCTTACTTGATGACGAAACTCGTCTTTTTTTTTTTTTTTTTTTTGGTGAAAATATGATTTTTAGAAAAGACTTGGAGTCGCCATTTATTTTTGTTTAATTTTAAAGGAAAACAAAATAAGAAAAAAAACTTTAAGTGTGACTTTTTATTTGAAAAAGACACTCTGTAAAAAACCAAAGTCGGATTTGGGGGTTTGGTTACTTATTGGGAAGGTAAGACGAAAGACCAAAGCAACCCTCTAAGACCCTAAAAACGGGTCTCTACTAAATAAGGTGAGACAAACATGTCAATCAACTAGGAAATCAATAGATACCAATGAAATGATAAAATAATAAAATGAATCATGTATTAGAATAAATAAAGTGAAAGTGAGATTGTATCTTAACAGTAAGTAATAATACGCTATCATGAAAACAAGGTTAGCTTAAGTATAAAATTATCGCATGCATATCAAAGAGCAAGACAAAGATCAAACAATATTCATTAAGCATGACAGTTGACAATAAGAGGAGAAAACTCATATGTAGGGCCCCTACCTAAGCCTAATTAATTTTGCATGAATTAATCTCATAAATTCCATTGCTTTGGAATTATGAAAATCATATGCATGCTTATTTAAAATAAAGAGAAACAAAAGAATTATTTTAAAATCAAAGAAAATTTAAGAAAAGTGCTTACCTGAAAGAAAAGGTAACAAGTTTATTTAAAAACGAGATTTTTATGACTTAAAACCCTAATGAAGGATGAAAAGTGGTAGAATTAAAAAATATTTGAAAACTGGAGTGAAATTAAAATTATTTGAAAGAAAACTAGAGTTTTGAAATTTATTTGAAAATTGAAGTCTTGAAAATTATTTGAAAATTGGAGGTTTGAAAATTAAATTTAATAATTGGAATTTTGGAAATTAAATTTGAAAGAAAATTGAAATTTTGAAGATTATTTGAGAATTGGAGTTTTGAAAGTTAAATATAAGAATTGGAATTTTGGGAATTAAATTTGAAAGAAATTGGAATTTTAAACATTGTTTGAGAATTGGAGTTTTGAAAATTAAATTTGAAAGAAATTGGAATTTTAAAGATTATTTGAGAATTAGAGTTTTGAAAGTTAAATTTAAGAATTGGAATTTTGAGAATTAAATTTGAAAGAAATTGGAATTTTAAAAATTGTTTGAGAATTAAATTTGAAAGAAATTGGAATTTTGAAGATTATTTGAGAATTGGAGTTTTGAAAGTTAAATTTAAGAATTGGAGTTTTGGGAATTAAATTTGAAAGAAATTGGAATTTTAAAAATTGTTTGAGAATTGGAGTTTTGAAAATTAAATTTGAAAATAATTAAAGTTTGGAAAGTTAAAGTTTTGAAGATTAAACTTAAAAAATGGAGTTTTGGAAAATTAAATTGAAAATTGGAATTTTGAAAAATTATTTGAAAATGAGAGTTTTGAAAATTAAATTTGAAAATAGGAATTTTGAAAAAGTATCTTAAGACTAAGGTTTTGAAAATTAAATTGTTGGCATCAAAAGTTGAAGAAAAATAAGAAAAAAAAAAAAAAGACATGTGGCCTTAGCATCATTGGCCAAACGTGTACAGGCATAATCTAAGAAATAAACAAATAGAAAAGGTGAAGCACCAGTAGCACCATAAACCCATTTTCCATGCATATATTTGCCATACCTATTTGGGTTACAATAAGCACCATAGAAACCAACTGCAACTCCACCATATCCCATACCATAACCGTCATATCCACCATAGCTAATGTAGCCACCATTTTGATGGATCGATATGGGAAGCCGCGATCGGACAGGACGGAAAATGAATGACTATGGTGGAGAAAATGGGCAGCTAGGAGTGGTTGTGGTGATGATTGCAGTGAGGTGTAGATGCCGGGAAAGGTGGAGCTAGGGGCTGCAGTGGCGACCAACTGTGGGAATGAGGTGGATGCTGCAAACGCTGGCAGTGTTGGCGTCGAGGGTGATAACGGTCCTGGTCTCTTCGTGTTTTTCAAACTTTTGGATCTTCCTTCTCAATGTTGGGTTCTTCTCAAACCATACCACTCAAATAAATCTCAATTGTCCTCCACGAATGCAAAAATCAGAAATCCCACAAGCAAAACAGAGCAACCCGAAGCATGCACATGGATTGATGATATATAGAGATGAAGATAGAAATACAAATGTAGGTAAATGAACAACCCAGAATAGAGTATAACTAACATCAGAAAAAAAAAAAAAAAACGAAATGGCCCATTAAATGGAAACCCATTCCATGCTAAAATCAATGGGTTCTAAGACCAGTGATTCAATCATGAAAGTTCAAAGCAAATATTAAGGTAATGTCACCAACAAGCTCCTACTGAAGAGTGAATCATTTCATATCAAAACATGAGAGAAAAACAATGCAACATCATATCTATTCCAAACAAATCAAACAGTGATCAAAATCCACCAAAAATCCTGAAAAAACAGAGTGATGAAGAGAATAAATAAGAAATTGCATGGAAACGGTACTTGAAAGTGCTCCTCCAAGCTCTGTTTTTTGCTTTTCCCCCCAGAATCTTTTTCCCTTTCCAACATTTTTCTCTCATCCCAGCTCTCACCTTCACATGCTAAAAATAATACTCTCTTACACATCTTTTTCCTGTCAATCTTTCGGACCTCCCCTCTATATCCTCTTGCTCTATTTTTCTTCCAAGCTTTCACGTCTGCTACTCACTCAACTGTTCCTGATTCAGCCAATCTGTCACCCTCTTCAACCACCACCATGGTGAGGTAGTGACATCCTTCACACACGTCCCATGTAGCTTGCCTATGGAAACAGTTCCCCACCTCTTAAAAAAATAAAATGATTGCTTTTTCCCCAGGTGCTCCTCAAAGGTGGCAGGAAAAACTAAAATAAAAAAAAGGTCTACAAATATGCCTCTTTTCGGTAAAGTTCACAAGTGCAAAAAATGTGAACATCGAAATGAAATGAGAGTGTGAATAATGAGTATAACGAAGTGAACTCTACTGAAGAAAAAGAAAGACCCTTAAAGGCACATAAGTAGAACACAAACTCGCCCAAACCAACAGAGGAACAAAAAAGGCTTTAAAACCTTAAGAGAAGGGTAGCTCTTAGAGTGCCTCTAAAGTTGCGCTATGGATCCAGGCTTCCTCTAAGATGCCTTCGAAAGTGAATCGAAGATCAATGTCAAAGATGAATAACGATCGAACCACCTTAGAGTACAGGAAAAAATGCGTCTAAAGGGGATTGCCGTATGTGAACTACATGAGAAAGCTAAGTGTAAGGAGCCCAACAACATGACCGAAATATGTGCCATGAACTTAAAAGACTATGTTTTGTGCAGTGGAAGGGGAAGTCTAGAAGAGCATGATGAACAAGCGATAAGCACAAGCTAATGAGGTGAGGAAAATGAGGATGAATGTAAAATCATGAAGCCAAGATGTGCAATGCCAATGAATATGAATGCCAAGAGCTATGAATTTAAATGACAAGGTTAAGGAAAAATGGCTCTGAACGCCAAAAGGAGGAAATATGGTGACTCTAAATGTCTGAATGAGTATGTACAACGGCTCTGAACGCCAAACTGAAGAAGATGATGGCTCTAAATGCCAAATTGAAGACATGGCTCTGAACGCCTAAAACTGAAGACATGACTCTGAACGCCAAACTATGAAGAGATAGTGGCTCTAAACGCCAGAAACTAGAAAAGATGAGTGGCTCTTAACGCCTAAAACTAGAAAAAATGGCTCTAAACGCTTATGAAGGAAGATGGTGGCTCTGAATGCCAAAATAAAGACACGGCTCTGAACGCCAAACTGAAGAAGATGATGGCTCTAAATGCCAAACTGAAGACATGGCTCTGAACTCTTAACTAAAAACATGGCTCTGAATGCCAAATTGAATACACGACTTTAAACACCTAATTAAAAAAATGATGATGGCTCTGAATGCCAAACTATGGAGAAATAGTGGCTCTGAACGCCTAAAACTGGAAAAGATGGCTTTGAATGCCTATGAAGGAAAATAGTGGCTCTGAACGCCTAAAGGGTGAAAATGGCTTTGGATCGTGAGCTTAAGACTCTAAATGCTAAGAATGACTCTAGGTCATAAATGAGAAGAACGACTCTAGGTCATGAGGTTAGGGCTCTAAATGCTAAGAATGACTCTAGGTCATAAATAAGAAGAAGACTCTAGGTCATGAGCTCAAGGCTCTAAATGCTAAGAATGACTCTAGGTCATTAATAAGAAGAAAAAATTTGGGTCACGAGCTCAGTGCTCTAAAAGCTAAGAATGAATCTAGGTCATAAATGAGAAAAAACGACTTTGGGTCATGAGCTCAGGGCTCTAAAAGCTAAGAATGACTCTGGGTCATAAATAAGAAGAACGACTCTAGGTCTTAAGCTCAAGGCTTTAAAAGCTAAGAATTACTTTGGGTCATAAATGAGAAAAGAGAATCTGGGTCGTGAGCTGAGGGCTCTAAATGGAAAAGAAATGACTCTGGGTCATAAATGAGGAAAACGACTTTGGGTCGTGAGCTCATGGCTCTAAATGGAAAAGATGACTCTAGGTCATAAATGAGAAAAGCAACTCTAGGTCGTGAGCTCAAGGCTCTAAATGGAAAAGAAATGACTCTGGATCATAAATGAGAAGAATGACTTTAGGTCGTGAGCTCAAGACTCTAAATGCTAAGAACGACTTTAGGTCATAAATGAGAAAAACGACTATGGGTTGTGCGCTCAGGGCTCTAAATGCTAAGAATGACTCTAGGTCATAAATGAGAAAAATGACTCTAGGTTGTGAGCTCACAACTCTAAATGGAAAAAAATGACCCTGGGTCATAAATGAGAAAAGCGACTCTAGGTCGTGAGCTCAGGTCTCTAAACGAAAAGAATGACTCTGGGTCATAAATAAGGAAAATGACTCTGGGTCATGAGCTTAGGGCTCTAAACATGAGAACTCTAAATGCTGGCAATATGGCTTTGAACACCGAGCTAAAAGAAAATGATGGCTCTAAATGTCGGGCTAACTAATGGCTCTGAATGCCATACTGAAAAACGATGGCTCTGAACACCAAACTGTGGAGAAATGGTGGCTTTGAATGTCGAACTGAAGATATGGCTTTGAACGCCAAACTGCGAGGGAGTGATGAGGGGGAATATGCCCCAGTGTGGCGTGTCGCCACAACTCTCGATCCACAAATCATAAAGCCTGAAGAAGTATCATAATAATCTGGATGTCTCTAGTTCAAGATATTCTACTGGAGGAACCCATCATCGTCTCAAAGGAATGATCGATTAGGGAGTCTTAAGAAAAATAGTCCACTGGGGCAACTATCACCACCTCAACATAACGATCTACTAAAGAGTCATAGGTAACGAGACAGTCAAAACCCAAAGGTCAGGCTCCTTTGAAGGCTCATCTCGCCATAAATCATAGATACTGTGACCAGTAATGCGAATAACTATCCCTCAACTAAATAAAGAAAATGGTAACAACTCCGTGAGAAGACGATCATCTCCACAATAGGAAAAGGGAAATATGTCCTAGTATAGCAACTAGTACATCTAATCCGTCCTGATGACTCGAGAATAACTCAATGGTGATGTATAAGAGATCTGACATGTACTCTACTGAAATGATGATATGAGAGTCTATGCGCTTGAGATAACTCCATTAAAGAATCACAACAATATCAAAAAGTATGAGCTTAACCGAATGACTCAAGAAAGTCTCCACTAGGGAATCATCGTAAAATAAAAACAAATCATCAACTTGACATGTATCTCGTAAATAGGTATGATCATACAAATCAATGAAGATCTATAAATCTCAACCAAAACGAAAATATGCCCTAGTATGGCATCAGATGTGTGGTAGGTCGAAAAATCAAATGGCACCAAATCATCCATCACCAAGTGTGTAATCCTAATCATCCATGTCCATTATTGAATCAGATCCATAGATCAAAGAAGTGTTTCCTAGAAAAAGAAGCATAATGATATCTAAATGCCAAAAACTTTGAGCCTGACTGAATGGCCTAAAAGAGACTCCACTAGGGTATCATGATAAGATAATAGTAGACTATCAACTTGACATGCATCTCGTGAGTGATGAGGATCATGTGACTCCATGAAGATCTACAAATCTCAACCGAAAGGGAAATATGCCCCCGTATGGCATCAGATGTATGGTAGATCGGAAAATCAGACAACACCGGATCATCCATCATCAAATGTGCAATCCCAGTCATCCATATTCCCAACTAAATCGAATCCACATAATAAAAGGACGTCTCTCAGAAAAAGAAGCATGATGACATCTAAATGCCGACAAAATCTCAACCACCTATCCAAGTAGGGGTTGTCGAAGACGACATTTGATCCCATGGCCTCAGGGTGGTCTTAAGACACGAGACGTAACATAGGCTAGGGTGATAGAGTAATAGAAATGAAGGGAAACTAGGCCCAAATACCCAATGATAAAAAGCCTATGCCCTCATATATAAAATGCAACATGTATAGAAAAGCTCGTGAGCCATATACCTAAGGGTGCCCAATGTGAATATAATATCAATAATGAGACGATGAAGCAAATCAAACTGATAACGAGATACATAAGAATGATGCAAGAGAAATATCAAACTTGGAATAGGTTAGTGTAAGAAAAGAACAATAGGGTGAAACGGATGGGATGAATCACAAGCAATGACAAAGATGATAGTGAAACAATGAATATATGAAGAAAAGTGATGATCAACTCAAATCAAACATGGAGTGAAGTCACATCGACAATTGATGTAATGATGGAAAGGACAATGACCCAGAGCTCCTAGGAGAAGGTCACTCATTTCACTCTCAAAGAGATATGACAAAGTGAATACAAAGAAAAGAGGATCTCAAAAAGCTCACATACGAACTCTCACAAACAATCATACTCGATAAAGTGACTCTCGAATATCAATATACATGCCCACCGATGGAGAATACTATGCACATACACACATGTGCTTATTTTTTCAGTTTTCATTTTTTTTACATATATGCAAATGCACATATCCTGAACATAAACAAATGAACCCCAATGATGATATCAATAATGGATAGACACACTTTCAAGTACTAAAGTAACAAACTCTCTCTAACGAGATGACCTTCTCAAACTAAAGATCTTTGAATCAATGTTCGTAGGATAGATAGTGGAAATGATGTGACTATCCTCTATGTAATGAATTGAGGAGGATCACCACTCAGGGTGGATAGAATATGAAGCAAAACAAGTAGTAGATAGAATAAAGAAGAAAAGATGAAGAACATAACCAATGAGATATGATGGAATGCAGTAGTGTGATGGTAGGAAAAATAATGAGAAAGATGTGCCCGTAGGCGCAAGGCTCACGAAACTCATAAATGAAGCATGCATACACCAAAGGGTCCCTATCCCGGTGTAGAAATGTAAGCAAGGCAATAAGAAAGAAAATCTCTGATGCATATGCGAAACTCAAGGGGCTAGCAATGGTCTGTATGTCAAAAAGAATAACAAGGTATATGGCTAACCGAAATAATGACCACCCATCCTACGACCATGTTCTCAAACATAATACTTCTTTAGCTGATCTGCATTAGTTGGCTCTGAGAATCGGTTTCCATCTAGATCCATCAACCATGCAACACTCTCTAGGGTCAAATCCCTAATGAAATAAGGTCCACTCCAATTGGGTCTGAACTTTCCTCTAGGATCTCTGATCAATCCTCCGATGACCTTCAAAACCAAGTCACCTATCTATAGCGGTCTAGGCTTGACCCACTATCTGAACGCCTGAGCCATCTTCCTCTGATAGGCACGAACATGGTCTGTTGCTCTCAATCTCCTCTCATCTAGGAGATTGAGTTGGTATAATCGACCCTAGGCCCAATCTACCTCTGAAATATGCTGCTCCAATACTACCCTCAATGAATCCATCTCTATCTCAACTGGTAGCACTACCTCCATACCATACACCAAGAAGTAAGGCGTGACTCTTGTAGAGGTGCGAAAAGAAATCCAATAAGCCCACAATGCAAATGGAAGCTTCTCTGACCAATCCCGAGAAGTCTCAATCATCCTCTGTAAGATCATCTTAATATTCTTATTCGTAGCCTCTATCGCTCCGTTAGTCTATGGCTTGTACGTAGACAATCTATGATGTTGGATATCGTATCTCTGTAATAAAGTGTCAACATCTGCTCTAAAATGTAGTCCTCTGTCAAAAATCATCTCATGAGAGACTCCATAATGACAGATAATGTGTGATATGATGAAACTAGACCCTAGATGATGTCAATCTCACATATAAAGCAACCTTCACCCACTTGGTGAAGTAATCCATGGTGACTAAGATGAATTCATGACCACTGGAAGACTTTGGTGAAATCTTCCCAATAATGTCTATACCCCATATTGAAAATGGCCATGGCGAAGTCAGTGCATGTAACTCTGAAGGGGGTACGTGAATAAGTTCCCTATGAATCTGGCACTTTGGACATCTCTCAACAAACTAGAAACAATATGTCTTCATAATCAACCAGAAATACCTAGTTCTCATGATCTTTCGAGCTAACATATGTCCTCTCATATGTGGTCCACAAACTCTCGCATGAATCTCTCTCATCACTCGATTTGCAAAGGTTCGATCTAAGCACAATAGTAACATTTCATCAGTTGATCGTCTGTACAATGTCTCTCCACAAATTAGAAATCGAGTGGCCAACTATCTTAATGCTCTCTTATCCTTGGCTATGGTGACCTTAGGATATATGCCAAGTCTAAAAAACTGATATATGTCATGGTACCAAGGCAAACCATCATCCAACTCTGCCTCATCAATCAAGCAACAATAGACATGAATTGATCTCGACTCAATTAGTAAAGGGCGAACAACAATATTAACAGGAATATCAATCATGGAAGGTAGAGTAGCTAAGACATCAACAAACTGGTTCTACGTTTTAGGCAAATGTGTATAACTCAAATCATCAAATCTCCCAACCAGTAGCTCTAAGTATGCATGGTAAGGCCTAAGCTTCACATCTTTTGTCTTCCAATGGCCCTGAATATGTCTCAATACCAGATTGGAGTCACCAAACACCTCCATCTGTCTAATCCCGAGCTCAAGAGTTGTCTCTAATCCTAATATACAAGCCTCATACTTAACAATATTGTTCGTGGTAGGGTGTCGATCAAAGAATGCCAAACGAACATATCTAAAAATGTGGTCACCATGAGGGGATATCAGTAGAACACCTATCTCGTATCTAAAATGGTTGGCCACACTATCAAAGTACATGCGCCAACTTGACAAACTAGTCACTACAACAATATCCTCATTTGGTAAGTCATCATCAATAGCTCTACCATCAGAAACTGGTAATGAGGCTAAGTGATCTGCAATAATGCTCCATATGATAAACTTCTGAGTGACATAATGAATATTGAACTCGGTCAGAAGTACCAACCATCTCATAAGTTGACCAATCAAAGTAGGCCTATCAAACAAATATCTTAAAGAATCTAAACGAGATATTAAGTGCACTAAATACTCCGTCATGTAATGTCTCAATCTCCGAGTAGCCCAAAACAATGCCAAGCAGAAGTGCTCAATCATGACATATCTCGTCTCATAATCAAGCATCCTCTTACTCAAATAATAAATAGCTCGCTCCTTTCCCGAATCATCGAGATGAGCTAACATGCATCCCAAGGCTATATTTGAGAGTGACAAGTATAGGAGTAAGAGACGACCTAGTGTAGGAGGCACCAAGATTGGAAGCGATAACAAGTATTCCCTAATCCTCTCAAATGCGCGTTGGCACTAATCATCCCAAACAGTAAGTCAACTCTTCCTCTAGAGTAGAAAAATAGGCTTGTAGATATCTGTCAATCTGGCGATGAATCTACTAATGTACTAAAGTCTACCCAAGAAACCTCTGGTTTCTCTTTCAGTCATAGGCATGTCAAGGATGGCTCTAATCTTATTTGGATCTACCTTTATGCCTCTTTCATTGACCATGTATCCTAGTAGTTTCCTAGAAGTCACTCCAAAAGTGCACTTCTTGGGATTCAGTCTCAATCTGAACTATTTGATCCTCTCAAAGAATCTCTCTAAAGTTGCTAAGTGATCTGCTTTATCTTGGGATTTCACTATCATGTCGTCTACATAGACCTTGACATCCCGATGCATCATGTCATATAAAAGGGTAGTCGCTGCTCTATGATAAGTAGCTCATGCATTCTTCAAACCAAACGACATCACTCTGTAGTAGTAAGTACCCCATTCGGTAATGAAAAACGTCTTCTCCATATCCTTAGAGCCATCAGGATCTTATTATACTCGGAAAACCCGTCCATAAAAGACAATATCGAATGACCTGTTGTATAATCAACTAGCATGTCAATGTGTGGGAGAGAAAAATCATCCTTAGGATTGGCCTTGTTGAGATCTCGAAAATCAACGTAAACTCTCACCTTGCCGTCCTTTTTGGGAACAAGGACGACATTGGCCAACCACTCAGGATACTCAATCACTAATAAGAATCCCACATTCGAGTTGCTTCGAATCTCCTTTTTCACCGTAAACTCCAACGAGGATGTAATCGTCTCAACTTCGCTCAACCGGTCTGACATGAGGTAGAAATGGCAAGTGATGCTTGGACCATGGATGGATCAAGGCCCGTCATGTCCTCATAAGACCATGCAAAAACATCCAAATATGATCTAAGCAATTGGGCGAGGCCATCCCTCTCATCTTTGAACAAATCCAATCTAATCCTCAGCTCCTTAGGCTGGTCTGCTGTTCCAAAATCAACAATCTCAGTATCTCCTATGGTAGGCGAAACTCCCTGATCACTAGGACTCGAATCAGAAGCAGAAGAAGAGTCATCATCTAAATCATGTTGTACAATCTCATCATCTATATCAAATATCTGTGATGTGGGTGAATGAGGTGCAGATAAAGTGATGTTACGAAAGATAGGCAAATACTAAAAAAAACTTATATCCATATATGAAGAAAGAGTCAGTACATCATTAGAACAAGAGAAAAATCTCGACAGTACATCAAAAGAAAGTGGTGGGTCCACATGCTCGAACTCTACCATGACTGGGCTAGTAACGCCCTCAAATACATCATCATCAGGAGCAACAATAGTAAGCAGCCCATGAGTAGGGACAAGCTGAACATCCTCAACCATCACGACAACAAGTACCCCAAATAAATCAAATGGAGAATCAGTTTCTGGCTGAACATCATTGGTAATCTGACTCATGTCTACCATGAACATCTCATCACTATACTCGTCACACGGAAGAGCCCCATCTCAACAGTCTTTGGTTGAACATCATCAGTCTTCTCTGGGAAATAAAGCATCAACAGGCTTGTACGGTTTAGAGACAGAGGAGTAACCAAAACAGAAGTGGAAGTGCCAGGAGCTTTGTCACTTAGCTGGAATTGATGAACTAGACGTTGAAGCTCAGTCTCCTAACCAACACTAAGTCCACTGGTGATCCTCTCTGAATGCATTTGTCTTTTTGGTGCCATAACAAAATAATCTGCTAAGCTCATCCTGTATGGGCAAACAGGATAGTCAAATGGCATGTAGAGCAAACGAGCTTTGAGTCTCTCCTTACGCAGAAGCGCTATGTATCTATAATCAGCCTTCGTAGAAACAAAACCAAGACCGAAATGAGTATCATGATCAACTGCAGAAATGAACTCTCCAAAGCCATGCTGACGACACCCTAAACCCAAGCCAGGTAAGAAAGACATAGATCTCATCATGTTCAAAACCACTGTACTACCAGGCTCATCAAAGGAAAACACCACATGATTTCTACAAAATTGATCAACCTTTATAGTCTGTATCTCGTCAAAGGTGAAGCCAGTCAGAAATAGGTCGTCGTCGCCATGACTAATCTCTAATACTGGCTCGGAAGTAGAATAAGTGTCTCCAGTAGACTGTATAGTAATGACTTTGCCCTCATGTAAGAACTTCACCTTCTGATGAAGGGATGGTGGTATAACTCCTGCTCTATGGATCCAAGGCCAACCCAGTAATAGGTTAAAGGATGTGGGAATCCTCAAAACCTAAAATAAAGCAGAGAATATGACCTAGCTTATCTGCAAATCCAATGTCAACGTACCCAAAACTTCTCTGC
This sequence comes from Vitis amurensis, assembly GCA_037355405.1. Lineage (NCBI taxonomy): Eukaryota > Viridiplantae > Streptophyta > Magnoliopsida > Vitales > Vitaceae > Vitis > Vitis amurensis. Next base: position 10,123,733 of record CM074691.1, on the reverse strand, counting down.
GTGTACTGTCATAGGCCCGAACTGTCTGAGAAAATGGCTCAAAGTCTGAAGGTTTGAAGCCAAGAGCGACTGTTATAGCTAGCGGACAAACGTTCAGGGCAGAGCCATTGTCCAAAAAGACCTCTAATGGGTAGATCATCAGCAGAGAAAACAATGCATGTGGCCCTGTCAGCTGTCAACATGTGGATCAATCCCTTAGGAGAGGTAGATGTCTTAACTCGTATCTAACTCAATGCCTTGACCAGAGCCTCCCGATGGGATGTAGATGATGCCAAAAGACTCCAAATGGAGATGCGGGCTTGAGTGCTCTAGAACTACCTCAAAATCTCATCGTCTTCTCATCTAGTCTCATCTTGAGTGACATCACTCTCTAAAGGTTTAGCAATTGTTGGAGGTTGTTATTATACCATCCTACCCTCACGGATGACATACTAAACATCCTGAGTAACCGTCTCATCAGGATCTCAACTCAATATAAACAAAGACTGAATGCTATAGCATAGGTGAATCAACGACCCAAACCGTGGTCAACTGCAATGGTGGCGTGTCAGGGACTAGTCTAAATGGTGCAGATGCCTGTGAGTCTGAGGTCACTCCATCAACCTCATAGCTCTTATCCGCTACTATGGGCTCTAGCTCATAATCATCCTAACTCAGCATGTGAATGCCATTATCAAGCTTAGTGAAATCCATGAAATGTATACTGCTAGCTGGTGGAGGGATTGCATGTGAAGTATGAGCTGGTGAAGGTTAGTGGTTACACTTGGCTGATCCAAGTGAACCACACCCTGATCTATCAAGTCTTGGATGGCATGCCTCAAAGCAACGCAATGGTTCATGTCATGCCCTAAACCCTGATGTTATGAACAATGTAAATTCATCCTAAAGCGAGGTGGCATGAGTTGGGGTATAGGCCGAGGAGCTAACTCAGTCAACAAACCACCCTCCATGAGCTTCTGGAAAGCTTGGATCAAAGGAATACCTAGCTGGGAGAACTATCGTGTCAGCATCTGCACAAAAAGAATAGTAGTTTGTGGGGCTTAGGGCCGAGGGTATAAAATAGGAGGTCTCTCTATGACCTGTGCAACAAAAACAAGCTGTGAGATTGGATGTAGATAAGTAGAAGTCATGGGTCTGGAGAGAGCAGGTGACCTATACTACACATGAGGTGACGGTGGGTAGTAGAATCCAAAAGTCTGCCCAACTGTCTGACAGCGTCTAGGAGGTCTCAACCCTGCTGAATTGATAGCACCAACATCTCCTGATTTCTATCCTCCTAAGGGCTTCTTCCCCTTAGAGTCAGTAGGGGAAGACTCAAACCATAATCTTCTATCTATGCCCTCATCTATACCGTATAAAGCTTGTACCAAAGATCCAAAATCCGTATGAGGAAATCCCATCAAGTGCCTAGCAAATCGAGGCTGCAAGCTCCTCATGATCATACTAATTTGAACATTCTCTGAAATACGATCAATAACCTATGAAATCTTTTCTTTTTAGTGGGAGAAAAATGAGGTGACTGACTCCTTTGGCCTTCACCTCAAAAGCCTCTAACTCTCTCCTCGAAACATCAATGACAGTGTTAAATGCAATCTGTCTCAAAAACTCCTAGGCCAAATCATCCCAAGTCCGGCGGCATGATACATTCAAGAAAAAAACCAACGTTGTGCCACACCACTCAGGGACATAGGAAAAAACATAACCATCTAGGCCTTATCTAGTCCATGGACCCTCATAACCGTACTATAAAGCCTCAAATGGATGCGAGGACAACCAATGCCCGTGTACATCTCTATCTCAGGCATCCTAAACTTGGTTGGTAAATTGGCCACTAGTGCTCCATCAAAATCCTCCTAAGTAATAGCTCCGTCTGAAGCCCTCATCTCCCTCAACTTCTACTCAAGTTTATCCATACGTGTATCTGGGTCCTCTGAGGTTGGGATAGGCAATGTGATAAGAGACAGGGCAACCTCGGTCTAACTATGTAGAGTGAAAGTTATAGTTCGTGGTGCTGACTGACTGGGTGGAGGGGGCGGTGGTCTTTGTAGGGTCATACTATGCGCCATCCTAAGGCGGGACCTGTCAGGCCTGCTATCCATCTATCCTCGGCAAGGCAAGGCCCTATAGCCTCATGAATCAAAGCCATGACCGAAACAAACTGATCAACGGTAACCACTTGTGAATCCATATCTCTCTTATCTGATATCTGGTATGACTGGTTTGATACTCTGATTAATCTACCCTTAACCCTAATCTAAGAAGTTGAACCCAGACCGAACGTATCAATACTCCTACAATAGTGGAAATACTAGATAAGATATAGTGTAAGGGAAACTCTACAAGGAATGTCTATCAAATATGTCGAAAGGTAACCTGGTAGTGTTCAAACTGATATCCAATTCTGAGTAAATATATAAGAGACTACTACGAAGGTAACTAAACCTATCACTATTGACCTGACTCTGAAGGCCCACAGATGCACCCACGTGTAGGAAAGAAAATCATGATCGAATGATCTAAGACTCAACCTATAAGGTCAAAGTGGCTTTAAAAAGAAGAGAGATGGACTTTAAAGGATCCCTAGCAAAAACGATCATACCCTTCAACGATACTCAACCCTCTACATGTCTCTAAAGAGATAGGGTGCTTCCATGCAAAGTGGTCATCACCTCCACACATGCACTACCTCGACATCCTAGGGGGGTTTCCTATAGTGAAAGTTCTCGCAACTCTTAGTACTCAGTAGTCAACTAAAGTGCACAGTGAGTGGTGTGGGTGCATCCGAAAAACCTATGAAGCTAAATCAGAAAAAGAAACACACTAGTCACACAAATATCCATGAAACCTAGCTTTGGGCTATACAGGTCTTCAAAGATTGGACTCCAATCAAGATCAATGTGTCGGCCTCCTCCAGAATGCTCCCAAACATTGATATAGCCCGTCACTAGACCTTACTCCTAATCACTAGCTCGATCGAAGAGCAAACAAAGCAATAAGTCTCATATCAAATACGAGATCAAGGAAAACAAGGTCGATTGAGACTAGGGACTTGGAGATAAGGGGGTAGGTGTGTGTCCCACATAGAAAATCAACTCATGCAATCACATAGAATGAGAGAAGTCATGTAGCAGACAGTCATGCAAAACACATATATATCGTCCAAATCTACACATAAGCTAATTGAGATAAATATCTAGCAAGGATAGCATGCTCCATAACAATCATGATAATATATAATCAAGAGAATCAATCATGTCAAGATGAACAAGATAAGCAACAAAAAGAATGTACATGTCAAGGTGAGCAGAGTGATCATACAACAAGGAGAGTCAATATGTGAGGATAAGCGAAAGGATCAATCAATATAATCAACATGCCAATGCCTCAAGCGAATATGATAGCCAAACATGCATCAAGGATAATGATATCAATAGCTTTCAATGTGTAATCAACAGTCAAGCAAACAAAAGCACAAAGAGAGGTAGGTACCCATTGATTGACCAATCAAATGCCACATTTGCCTCATCTTAAGTTCAAGCTTGATCATCTAAATTCCCAACAGAGTCACCATTTTGTGGACCCTGTATTTCGCTCGATGCGTTCCTACTCGATGGCGAAACTCGTTTTTTATTTAATTGGTGAAAATATGGTTTTTAGAAAAAACTTGGAGTAGCCACTCATTTTTGTTTTATTTTTAAGGGAAAACAAAATAAGAAAGAAAACCCTAAGTGTGGCTCCTTATTTGGAAAAGACAATCTGTGGAAAACCAAAGTCGGGTTCGGGGTTCAGGTTACTTATCAGGAAGGTACGACGAAAGGCCAAAACACCTCTCTAAGCCCCTAAAAACGGGTTTCTACTAAATAGGGTGGGACAAACATGAAAATTAATTAGGAAATCAATAGATACCAATGAAATGATCAAACAATAAAATGAATCATGTATGAGAATAAGCAAGGTGGGAGTGAGATCGTACCTTAGCAGCAAGTAATAGTGCGCTATCATGGAAACAAAGTTAGCTCAAATATAAAATTATCACATGCATATCAAAGAGCAAGACAAAGATCAAACAATATTCATTAAACATGGTAGTTGACAATTAGAGGAGAAAACTCATATGTAGGGCCCCCACCAAAGCCCAATTGATTTTGCATGAATTAATCTCACAAATTCCATTACTTTGAAATTATGAAAATCACATTCATACTTATTTAAAATCAAGAGAAACAAATGAATTATTTTAAAATCAAAGAAAATTTGAGAAAAGTGTTTACCTGAAAGGAAAGGTAGTAAGTTTATTTAAAAACAGGATTTTTAGCGACTTAAAACCCTAATGAAGGATGAAAAGTGGTAGAATTAAAAAATATTTGAAAATTGGAGTAAAATTAAAATTATTTGAAAGAAAACTAGAGTTTTGAAATTTATTTGAAAATTGAAGTCTCGAAAATTATTTGAAAATTGGAGTTTTGAAAATTAAATTTAAGAATTGGAATTTTGGAAATTAAATTTGAAAGAAATTGGAATTTTGAAGATTATTTGAGAATTGAAATTTTGAAAGTTAAATTTAAGAATTGGAATTTTGGGAATTAAATTTGAAAGAAATTGGAATTTTAAAAATTGTTTGAGAATTGGAGTTTTGAAAATTAAATTTGAAAGAAATTGGAATTTTAAAGATTATTTTAGAATTGGAGTTTTGAAAGTTAAATTTAAGAATTGGAGTTTTGAAAATTAAATTTGAAAGAAATTGAAATTTTGAAGATCATTTGAGAATTGGAGTTTTGAAAGTTAAATTTAAGAATTGGAATTTTAAAAATTATTTGAGAATTGAAGTTTTGAAAATTAAATTTGAAAATGGAATCTTTAAAAAATTAAATTTGGAAATTGAAACTTTGGAAAATTATTCGAAAATGGAAGTTTTGAAAATTAAATTTGAAAATAATTAAAGTTTGGAAAGTTAAAGTTTTGAAGATTAAACTTAAAAAATAGAGTTTTGGAAAATTAAATTGAAAGTTAGAATTTTGAAAAATTATTTGAAAATGAGAGTTTTGAAAATTAAATTTAAAAATAGGAATTTTGAAAAAGTATCTTACAATTAAAGTTTTGAAAATCAAATTTTTGGCATCAAAAGTTGAAGAAAAAAAAGAAAAAAAAAAAGACATATGGCCTTAGCATCATTGGCCAAACGTGTACAGTTATAATATAAGGAATAAACAAATAGAAAAGGTGAAGCACCAGCAACACCACAAACCCATTTTCCATGCATATATCTGCCATTCCCATCTGGGTTACAGTAAGCACCATAGAAACCAACTACAACTCCACCATATCTCATACCATAACCGCCATATCCACCATAGCTACTATAGCCACCATAGTCAGCATTTTGATGGATCAATATGGGAAACCGCGATCAGACATGACGAAAAATGAATGACCATGGTGGAGAAGATGGGCAACTAGGAGCGGCTGTGGTGATGATTGCAGTGAGGTGTAGATGCTAGGAATAGTGGAGCTAGGAGATGCAACGGCGATCGGTTGTGGGAATGAGGTGGCCACTGCAAACGTCGACAGTGTTGGCGACGAGGGTGATAACGGTCCCTGTCTCTCCATGTTTTTCAAACTTTTGGATCTTCCTTCTCGATGTTGGGTTCTTCTCAAACCATACCACTCAAATAAATCTCAATTGTTCTCCACGAACGCAGAAACCAGAAATCCCACAAGCAAAACAAAGCAACCTGAAGCATGCACATGGATTGGTGATATATAGAGATGAAGATAGAAATACAGATGCAGGTAAATGAACAACCCATAATAGAGTATAACTAACATCAAAAAAAAAAAAAAAAAAAAAAAAAAACGAAATGGCCCATTAAATGGAAACCCATTCCATGCTGAAATAAATGGGTTCTAAGACCAGTGATTCAATCATGAAAGTTTAAAGCAAATATTAAGGTAATGTCACCAACAAGCTCCTGCTGAAGAGTGATTCATTTCATATCAAAACATGAGAGAAAAGTAGTGCAACATCATATCCATTCCAAACAAATCAAACAGTGATCAGAATCCACCAAAAAGCCTGAAAAATAAAGTGATGAAGAGAATAAATACTGCATGGAAACGATACCTGAAAGTGCTCCTCCAAGCTCTGTTTTATTTTTTTTCCCCAGAATCTTTTTCCCTTTCCAACATTTTTCTCTCATCCCAACTCTCATCCTCACTTGCTAAAAAAAAACTCTCTCACATGTCTCTCTCTCGTCAATCTTTCAAACCTCCCCTCTGCATCCTATTGCTCTATTTTTCTTCCAAGCTCTCACGTCTGCTGCCCGATCCACTGTTCCTAATTCAGCCAATCTGTCACGCTCTTCAACCACCACCATGGTGAGGTAGTGACATCCTTCGCCACACGTCCCATGCAGCCTGCCTATAGAAACTGTCCCCCACCTCTCTAAAAAATAAAAGGGAGAATTGTGTTTTGGGCCCTGGGCCCAAAAATTAAGATTTGGTCCTCCAATCTCTCGTATTTAAGCCAAGGATATGAGATAGTAATTGACAAAAATACCCACTACACTCATTTTTGTCTTTATTCTACTACTTGTCATTCTTCTTTCTTATTTAACCATTTTTTGATTTTTCATTTTTTTAAAACTCTTTTATAAATAATTGAAAAATTACATTATTTTTAATTTTTAAATTATAAATAAACAAAAATTATATTAATAATTCAAAGACTATTTTGAATAATATTTTTTTAAAAAAAAATATTAATTTAAATAAATAAAAATTATCTTTTATATTTATTTTTATAGTTTACATTTTAGTATTAAATAATTTAATGATTAAAATACCATTTAAAATAAATATATTCACTATTTTAATTTTTTTATATTAAAAAGTATTTTAAAGTTTTTTTTACTATTATAAAATAAAAAGTTCAATTTTTTTTTTAATCTTCTTCCTTCCTTATTTTAATAACTTTTTTAACATGACTTTTATTAATAAGTTATATGAAATGCTACAAATTTGTTTATTAAGAATTTTTTTTTAATGATTTGAATTAATTGAAAATTTATTAAAATAAGAAAAAGAAAAATAAAGAAAGGGGATGGATTGAGAGTTTTTATTTTAAGTACTCGATTAAAATGAGGATGGATGGAGAATTTTTATTTTAAGTACTCAATTAAAATGTTTTCATATGACATAATTTTAGAAGTGGATTATATCAATACAGAGTAGAGATTGATTTTTTTTATATATATAAAAGGGTTGAAAGGTATATTTACTTGTTTTAGATGAAAACAAGTAACTAAAAATTATATAAATTATATTTTAGTTTGGTTTTAAAATATTTTTCTAGTTTTTATTTTTATTTATTTTTATTTTCTATATTATCTCTTTTTGAAAATATGTTTAAGTTATGACAAATATGAAATTTGTGTCATTGTACAAGGGAATTACACTAATTGTACAAGGGAAATGTGCTAAGTGTACAAGGGTGTACAAAGCTCCTAATATATTTTGTACGATTTTTAAACAACTTGAATTTGATTTTAAGAGATAGTTTTTTTTTTCTTTTTTTTACCAAACTATTTCATTAAGACATTCTCTACAAAAATTAACACATAAGAAATAAAATTTTGAATTATTTGAGTTATTGTACAAGGGTATTACACTAACTGTACAAGACAAATTTACTGATTGTACAAGGGTGTACAAGACTACTTTTTGTTAAGGATTTCAAGTGATTTTGAAAAACTTTCCTATTTTTTTCTATTCAAAGATTTTTCCCCCACTCAAATTCTCTCACTCAAGAATTGTTTCGAATTTTATTTTTAATTTTCATCATCAAAATTTTGTAATTGCATATTTTTTTTTTTTTTAGTTTTAGCAATGTTATTTCTTTTCACTATTTTTTTTTTTGTGAAATTTTATCCAAATGAATCTATATTTAAAATTATAATCATATTTATCAAAATTTTTACTAAGATTATCTTTAAGTCTTTTAATATATTTATACTCATTTATTTTAAAAATGAAAAACTAATTTTATTTTTTTTGTAAACATGTTCTATTACCTTTCAAGTAAAAAATTAGATAAGTTTGAAAGTCAATAAATAAAAAAATTAAATACCACTTTCAATCATTTTTAGATAAAATTTTATATAATATATTTTATTTGAAACTTAATTTTTAAAATTTAACTAAAAAATTGTATTGACAATTTTCTTGTTGTGGGTCAAAATACTTTGCATTAGTCTATCTAGATAAGAAAAATTATTAATATAATATTAGAACTTCATATCTTAGTTATTTTTTTTAACAAATTTATCTTTTTAAAAATGTTAAAATAAAACATTAAAAATTTAAAAGCTAAAAAGATATATATATATATATAAAAAAAAAATAAAGTGAAGTAATAGTTAATTTAAATTTTTTTTAAAATATGGTTAATGTAGAAAATATAAAAAATAATTAAAAATAAGAGAAAAATATAGATGAAAGGGTAATATAAATTTAAAATAAAAAATAAAAATTAAACTAAAAGATAAATACAAAAAGATAAAAAAAAATTGGATGAAAAATCCCAAAATTTTTATCATTACTTTTAATAAGAGCAAAAAGATTCAATATCTTTCAAAATGAAAAATAAAAAAAATATTATTGCTTTTTATTTGACATAAAATAGAAATATATATTGAAATAAAAAGAAAAAAAAAGTTAGAAATGAGTAATATTTAATAGGGAATAGAAAATAAAAAAAAAACAAAAAAAAAATTAAAATTCACACTCACTTGTAGGCATATAAGGAATAAGGGTATTTTAGGAATTAAGGAAAGACAATATCCTTCATCTTAATTTTCATACTTTGTTTGGGTCTTGAGCTTAAATATGGGTGATTGGAGGACCAAATGTTAATTTTTGGGCCCAACTGGGCCCAAAACACAATTCTCCCAAAATAAAATAGAAACTGTCCCCCACCAATCTAAAAAATAAAATAAAAAATGCTTGGCTCCTCCGGGTGCTCCTCAAAGGTGACAGGAAAAACTAAAATATAAAAAAGGGATGTACAATAATGTTATAAATTTTTTAAAAATAAAAAAATTATTTTTAAATCACATGGCTAAACAGACTCTTAATGTTCACAAAATGTGAAAACATAATCGAAAAAAAATATTATAAAGTGAAAATTGTTTACTTCTGTATTTTCTATTATTATGAGAGGAAATAAAAAAAAGTACTCAAAACCCATAATTGCCTTTAGGCCTTGGGCTTTGATCAATAATTAGGCCTGGTTGGTTGGCAGCACAGATGTTGCTGGCCAACCCAACCCACATATATTGAGTAGAATTTTCTTTTCAAATAGTTAATGAATATTTTATAGAAAAGGAGTTTGTAACATATTTTTGGTAAATTTCAATTCAAACCAATTTTTTTTTTCTGCTCTTTATAATATATTTTTTTTTCTTGGTTGAATTATTTTTGTTGGAAATAAATAAGTTTTTGAAAAATGTAAAGGAAAAAAAATGAATATTTATGTAACTACAAAAATAAGAAAATTAAAGAAGAAAATATTGATAAAGGGAAGAAGTGGGGGGAAGGGATGGGACAAAAATTTGAGTTTGGCTGTAAAGAAAAATTGGATCAGTCATCATCATACCATTACACTTTTTGGTTTGTTACCAAGCTTTAACTCAATGCATGTAAAACCAAACTAGTTCTTGAAAAAAATTGATGGCTTTTGGATATGATTTTATTTTTATTTCTTAAATTAAAATTTTGAAATTTTATTATAAAAGAGTATAAAAAAAAATTCAATTACATATAAATTGAACTAAATATTTTTTTTGATAAAATATTAATAATATTATTATATTATAATAAAATCATAAATTCTATTTTTATTAAAAGAGATTGATATTATTTTAGCAAGTATTATCAATATAAATAGGAAAGTTCTTTGTACGATCCAAAATTTTAATTTTTTTTTAGAATTTAATTTTTTTTCCTTTTTAAATAGCAATAATATCGTTTTTTCATACTAATTTCACTTAAAATTGAAGGAAATTATGAATACAAAAGCTTCAAAATTGGAAAAGGTATGAAGATTCAAAATTTTCATATTTTTAGAATTTTTTTTTTTTAAATTCCACTCCAAATAGCAATAATATTGTTTTTTTTAATATCAGTTGCGCTTAGAATTGATGAAAATCATGAAAATAAAAATAGAAAAATAAAAAAAGTTCAAAATTAGGGCGAGTAGTAACAGCCTCACAGTCTTTATTACATTCCCATATTCTTCTTACCTTCCAAAATTTTCAATTTTCTTAATTTTAAGAATATTTTTTCCTCTTCAAATAACAATAATATTGTTTTTTTTCCTTTTCAGACCAATTATGCTTATAATTAATGGAAATCATGAACAAATAAATTAAAAAAATTTAAAAATAAAATAAAAAACTTGAAATTTCGAGAGGGTACAAAGAACATGAGGAGGGTATCCAAATTTTTCTTTCTTTCACCGATAAAGAATTTTTTTTCCACTTTAAATAGAAATAATTTTATTTTTTTCATACTAATTAATTTAGAATTGATAGAAATTACGGATAAAAAAGTTAAAAAATAAAAAACTTCGTACATTTCATTATTTTTTTATAAAAAAATTAAGATTTTTTATTTATTTCAAATAACAATAAAATACCTTTATTGAGTTATAATTAATGGAATATTTTGAAAATACAGAATTAAATAAATAAATTTAAGACACTCTTTATCTCCTCATATTTTTCATACCCTTAAAATTTTATATGCTTGTCTTATTTACTTTTTTAAAAAACAATACTTTCAATATTTCATTCAATCTTCTCCATAAAAAGAAACAATTAAAATTACAATAAAAAAATTAATAATACAATTTTTAGTTAATAATTGATTAATTGTCATTCTAACTTTTAACAATAAATACTTATGTTAATTTATTTATAAATGATTTTTTCACAAGGTCTTGGTGTTATAACTTTATATCATAAACTAAGTGGCAACTTTTCTTTGATTTCTTTTTTTTTTTTCTTTACAAAATTTTAAATATTTTACGACTTTCATAAAATAATTTGTTAAATAAAATAATTGGTTGTTGTAAAGTTAATTTAATGAGATTACTTTCTTTTAGATTACATGGTTAGCGGTTGGTAACTTGTAGCATTGGTTATTTTCAATTTTTTATTCATGTAAACTTTAAATGTTGTCTTATTTTTATTGGTAAAAAAATGGGGGTATGATAACAAAAGGGAAAATTGTGTTTTCGGCTCAGTTGGGCCCAAAAATTAGTGTATGGTCCATATAAGTTCCATATTTAAGCCTAACACCCAATGAAAGAGTAAGGATATTGTCTTTAAAAAATCCCTAAAATACCTTTGACTATTAAATAAAAAAACTAACCAATCACCTCACCTTTCTCATTCTCTCTTTGACTCTTTTACCCTTTTCTCACCTATTTAATAGTGGAACCAACTTGAATCATTTTTCTTCGTCAAATATGAAAGATGGTTAAAAATTATTATTACCAAATGTATTTTTGAAGTAAATAACTTTTAAATACCTCATCAAATATTATTCTTTTTTTCAAACTTATATAATATATAATAAATATTATTCTTTATTTCAAACTTATATTATTTCTCATATATATTAAATAATTTTTAAACACCTCATAAAATATTAGTATTATTTGTTTACTCTAACTTGTAAATTAGATATTATCAAATATTATATTTTTTCAAATTTATAGAACATATAATAAATACTTTTTAAATACCTCATAAAATATTATTAATTTTTTTTTCTAACTTCCAAATTAGACACATGGTGTTTATTATTTTTTTGAAAATAATGTAAACACTCACATGCATATATATATATATATAATATTAATCAAGAAAACAATATTTCTAAGACTAATTTACCAACCTTCCAATAATTTTGAAAGTGTAAATAGAATAATAGGCCGAATTAAAGTCTTCAAAAATATTCAAAATTTCTCCATTCCAAAATTACCTAATTGCTCTCCACACTAATCCTAAATAATTTTGAATAAAGATTTAAGTATTTAGAACCATTAAAATAAATACTTTCTTATTAAAGCAATTTTTTCAAAGTAATAAGATAAAAATCATGAAATCTTCAAAACTATAATTACAACAAATATTTTTAATTTTAAAACTAATTTCATAATTTAAATTAATGATTTAAAAAAATAAAAATGTTATTGTTAGAAATTTGAGGCTAATTCAACCTATGGTAATCACCCTAGAGGGGTGAATAGGGTGATGGTCTCTTTTCACAAATTTAAACAAGTGAATGCAAGAGACAATTATATGCAAGTATATAATAATCAATATATAGACAATTGCATATAAATTAAAGAGTAGGGAAGAGAGAATGCAAACACAAGAGTTTATAGTGGTTCGGCGCAACCCGGCCTATATCCACTCTCCTCTAGCTTCAATCCCGAACTTGAGGTTTCACTAATCCAAGGCTTCCAAACCAAGCCTTCAAACAATACAATTGAATTATGGTTCCAATTCACCTTCTTGGACTTTTGGCTCCAAACACCCTTTACACTTCTCAAGAGATATCCCACTCTTGAACAACCCCTCAAGTGATATCTCACACTTGAGAAACTTCCTCTCAAAGATTTACAAATGAATGATCTCTCAAGAATCCTAGCACAAAAACTTTAAGCTCAAATGATACAAGAAAAACTAGGATTGAATGGTGCACTAAAGATATGCAAGTTTTGAAATAATGGTGCACTCAAAAATACTCTTCTAAGGCTCAAATATAATCAAGAAAGATTTGGGAAGGTTAAGCTCTTGAAACAATGAATATTGGAGACTTTTTAGAGAAGAAAAAAACCACACTAGCCGTTGGGGGTTCGACTGGTCGAGCTAGGAGTCGACCAGTTGACTAGTTGTTGGCATTTAATGCTTGGTAGGTGACCGTTGGGCCTTAACTAGACCTCAACCGGACCTCGACCGGACCTTAACCGGTTGAGGTTCAACCTTGACCTGGAAGAGAAGGCCATTGGGAGATAGAGAAACTTTTTGGCCTCCCTCAACCGATTCTCGACCGGACGTGCACAACCGATCGACTGGTTGAACCGGTTGAGCCATTTTTTTGGCTCAACACCCAACCTTTTTCAACTTAAAACCTTTTAACATAAGTTTGAAAATCATTTAACACAAGATTTTAGTTGAAAACATGAAATCATCCAATTCTTAAGATATTTAAAACAATATTACTCTTGGATGATTTTGGTGCATAAATAAAGAATGAAATGCATGAAAGTTCTAGTGCACCAACAACCTTACAAAGAGATCTTATGAAGCTTTGGTCTTGAAAAACTCTTCTCTTTGAGGTGGTCTTCTTCTTCATGATTTCTCTTTGGCTTGATTTGTCTTTGTGATTGCCACTTTGGAAATCGTCTTGCCTAATCACACTTGAAATATGATCATTAATTCTAAACCTTGTTTTGTTATCATCAAAATCAAGATTAACCAAACCTTGGTTTCACATTTATAAAAATAATTTTGTTTATTTTTAATTCCATTTAAATATGATTTTTTTAATCTCTATTGATAACAATGAAATTATATTTATAAAAGCAAAATAGTAAAAATATATATTTCATTTAGTTTACTTATAATGAACAATTCAAACATGATTGATTTTAATTTTATTTCCTATTTATTAATTTTTGTAGGGAATGTCTTAATGACATAGTTTGGTAAAAAAAGAAAAAAAAATGTCAATAATTGTCTTGATATCAAACTCAAGTTGTTTAAAAATCGTATAAAACCTATTAGAAGTCTTGTACACCCTTGTACACTTAGCACATTTCCCTTATACAATTAGTGTAATTCCCTTGTACAATGACACAAATTTCATATCTCTCATAAGTTATATGTCCATGTAGGTGTATTAATCATATTTTCAATGGTTTGGTTGAAAAAATTGTGAATGACTTAGGGTTAATTTTTTTTCCCCAAATATCATTATTGGGAAAAATATTTGAATTTTCATGTGAAAATTAAATAAAGTACATGACATAGGTGTACAATCCTTGGGTGGCAAGGAAAATAAAAAAGTAGTTTAGAATCAATTAAAATAATTCACAAAGGGTAATCTTATACACCTTTGTACAATTAGTACATTTTCCTTGTACAGTTAATGTAATACCCTTGTACAATGACACTAATTTTATATCCCTCCTAAGTTATGTGTTCACGTAGAAGTGTTTAACCATATTTTCAATGATTTAGTTGAGAAGATGGTAGATGATTTAAGGTCAAATTTTTTTTCTCCAAATATTATTATTTGGGGAAAATATTGGAATTTCCATGCTGGAATTAAATAAAGTACATGACATATGTGTACAATTCGTGAGTGATAAAAAAATAAAGGAATGACTCATAATCGATT